>JAJTUV010001542.1:0-368141 GCA_021653895.1 Mastomys natalensis | reverse complement strand
GGGCTTGAGATTGTATCTATATTTTTCATGCAACCTGGTACCTGAAGATGTGATTGCTAATAAATATTGAACACACAGTGTAGGAAAAATCAGCTGTAGACATAACAGGGGCATATTGTGGTAGTTTGAAATAGCTTGGCCAGAGAGTGGCACAATTAGGAGGCATGGCCTTGTTTGGAGTAGGTGTGGCCTTATTGGAGATGTGTGTCACTGTGGGGTTGGGCTTTGAAGCCCCACCCAGTTTGGAAGAGACAGTCGGCTCCTGACTTCCTTTGGATAAAGATGTAGAACTCTCAGTTCCTCCAGCACCATGCCTGCCTTAATGGTGCCATGCTTTCTGCCATGATGATAATGGACTGAAGCTCTGGAACTGTAATTAAATGTCCTTTATAAGAGTTGCCTAGGTCATGGTGTCTCTTCCTAGCAAATGGAAACCCTAACTAAGACATAATTTAAAAGTGAAAGTGTTTGAAGAGTAAGATCATGAGAAGATTAATTCATCGAATTATTTGAATTATTTAATATTTTATGTTAATTATGCAATACAAATTAGGTAATAATTTAAAGTAACATTTTTGTGTGTATATAGGTTTGTGTGTATGTTTGTGTGATGCATTCATGCGCACACATATGTTGCAGAGGGCCATATGGACAATATTTGGGGCTCTTCCTTAATCACTTTTCTGTCTAATGTTTAGGAACAGTGTCTCTCACTGAACTTGGAGCTCACTGATTGGGTAGACTTGCTGGCTAGAAAGCTGAGGAATCCTCTCTACCCCTTCCCACACTGGGATTACGGTACATGTTAAGTCCCTGGCTTTTAATGTGGATGCAAGACAGAATCTGAATTTTTTTTTTTGGGGTTTTTTTAGGTAATTTAATCTTTTGGGGGAATTTTTGGGAGGGGGAAAGGAAAATTTTCGGGAATACGGGCCCCCAATTTTTTTTTTTTTTTTTTGGGGGTTTTTAAACTTGTTAAAAAGGGGGGTTCTTTTCCCCAATTTGGGGTTTTAACCCCCAATTATGGACTCAATTTTTTTTTTTTTTAAAATTTTTTTTTTCACTTTCCCCCCAAACCCCCCTTACACTATCCTCCATCCTTGAAAACTCCCCCCAACAGGGGAAAAAAAAACCATCATGAACGTAGGGTCAGGGTGTTTCCCTTTTTTACACTTTTTTGCTTGCAAATGTTTATTGCAATGACTTTTTGGTCTTAGGGCCCGGGCTTCTGCTACTCTACTTTGGGACCTCACGGGGATTCTCTCGAATCTTGTTCCCCGTGTCAGGACATCTGTAGTTTTGGATGCACTCCACAATTCATAAAGGGATAATGTTGAGATACCCCAATTCAAAGCCCTGAGTTTATCTCTCTGGTCATTTTTGGCTCTCCTATTCTTATGCCTCAAACTGCTCACCAAAATCCACCCCAATCCCTCAACCACTCACTTTTTTGCGCCCAGAAAAGTTCGGGGCCCTACCCCCTTTATGTTGACTATATAGATTAAACATTTTAGGAACCGGGAAAAGTACAAGGGAAAAAAAAGAAAGAAAAAGAAGGGGGAGGGAAGAGAAATGGAGAAAAAGGGGGACAGAGAGGAGGAAATAAGAAAGTAAGACCCAAAATTCTCAAAATTTGAAAAACGTCAAAGATCAACAATGTTGCCCCTTTTACTGGGAAATAGACATTAGGGCCCTTACCTCCCGGGGTTTTTTGATTATTGAGAACACATGTCCTCCCAACAAGCCATTCCCCACCAGAGGGCCCCTTTCCCTTATTTCTTATTTATCCTTCAAATGGGACGACTGAGCACAGAGAAGTGCCAATCCTGTCTGGCATCTAACAACTCATTTACTGAAAGCCTTATTTGGGATTAGCCAGGTGATTTTTGGGCCATGAAGAATACACTTTTTAATGAAAAAATGCTTTCCGCAATTCGTGGCCGGTGAATTAGAAAAAATTTTTGGGGTCTCCTGATCCACCCGGGTACACTGATTTTTTCACATGTTTTGGCATTAATTACCGGGTCCCAAACTGAAAAAGGGTTTGTCCTTCCACTTTGTGAGCCCTATTTTCCCTTCTTACACCAGAAAATTAAAATTTTTCCCACCCCGGGAAAGGAAATTTCGAACACAGGCCCCGGGGACTCTCATTCCAAGGTTCACACTAGATATTCTTTCTTTTTTCCCCATAAAACCCAGAACCAGTTTTTATTAAACACCTCAGAGAACAGCTATATAAAGCTCTTGAGTGAGAATAATTTTTGGGGTTTATATTTCTTTTTTCCCTGAAGAAAGGAGACATTTATAAATGCCTTCCAACAGCTTGTTAAAATACTTAACACAAATATACCTTCAAAATGAAAAACCAATGCCCTGAAGGGAAATTCATGCAGGGGCCCTTTTGCAAGTATAAATTACACAAAGTTTTAGTTTTCTTGTTCTCACTTTTGAGAGGAACAAACAAAAGTTTTATAATTCCTCCCTCTCAAAATCAGAGAACCACATATGTTTATGCCATTTATTTACTCAAGGATATTTTGGAAATAATTTCTACCATGAGTTGACAAGAAAGGAAGACATAAAAGAATTTGATACTTTTGTGAGGGTGGTCATGTTGTTGAATATTCCTGTCAAAAGCCATTGGACTTTTTTTTTTTTTTTGAATGAATAATGAAAATAGAAATCTCCGTTTCCTGTTCCCACTTTATAGTCGGCTCAACTAGTCCGAGTTCACTTACAAATTCCTTTAGCAGTGTGTTGGTGCTTCCAGAATCTCGTCCTCATTTATTCCATTCAGCTAGGGTCATCTGGGTTGAATAACCTTGAGCTTAGAACGGAATCTAAGGCATCAAGTTGCAATCTAGTTCCTAATGAGCAACTGCAAATACCTTGACTTCCATGAACCTCTGTTCTATAAAACTGACTTCCCCTTTTTTCTCTTACAAGCTACATGTGCGTTAAGACCAAAAACTAGTATGGAGAATACATATTCACGTTTTGGCAAGCACTAGTTTACACAGCAAATGGGATCTTTCCTGAGTCCATATTTTAAGGAAGAAACAGGGAAAGACAAGGTCAAGAGACTGAAACCAGGATTTAAACATTGAAGGCTACCAGCAACCCTAGCCTTGACTCCAGAGCATGTTCTGTACTTTAACCAACAGATTCAAAGCAATATATCACTAACCAGATTCATCATTAATATCCGTTGGAAGTGCCTGATACTTCAGTTCACATTCTTTGCTGCGCTAAGATGACCGAGAATTCAGATTCTTGACTCAGAATCTTGTATTAGAGGCCAAAATGCATTTTTTTTTTTTTTTTTTTTTTTTTTTTTTTTTTTTTGTGTTGGTGTGTTGTGTGTGTGGTGTGTGTTGTGTGATATGGAGGCTCTTAACAGAGGCTATATATAAGAGGAGACTATCCACTTCCCAGAGCTTAACTTTTTCAATAAAACATTGGTTACAAAAGCAGAACTCATGCGTACTTTGGTTAGGGAGAAATGCTTTCCTGGAGGACAGAAGGGTGCTAAGTTCACCCCAAACTATGATTGCGAGGTTGTTGAAGAGTGTGATTTGGGTGCCAAAAAGTAAAATTCCCCTAGCCCACATTGCTTAAGAAACCCTGAGAACTAAACAATTACAGTGCTTGGTATCCAGGGATGAGATAGTACAGAGAATTGCCAGTTTGAACTTCCCTTTAAACTTCTTTTCTTGGTTGAACCTATTTTTGGATGCAACAATAAGATTAAGGTCAGAGTGGTGTGGCATAATGCCTTTAATCCAGCACATCCAGTGGCAGAGGCAGACCAATCTCTGTGAGTTCAAGGTCGCCTGTTATACAGAGTTAATTCTAGGATAGCCGGGCTATATGGAAAGCTCTGAACTTGGGGGGTCCTCCAGGAAAAAAAAAAGACTAGAAAAGAGAAGAGTTATGCATTCGTGGCTAAGTGAGAAGACTCCTCTCCGTTGAGATAATAAAGGGCTAGAAGGGAAATGTTGTAGCTCTTTCTTGCACTATAACCTTCTGCTTGCATAGCATTATTCCCATAAGAGAAATGCTCAGAATCCACAGCTCAGAGAAGAAGAAAACAAACCAACCATCACTGTAATTAATAAATCGCCTAACCTGGGTATGGTTGTGGTGACCTTTTAAAATACATTTACATTGGACATAAATAACCTGAGCCAGGTTGTTAAGATTAGCAGAAACAAACAGAGTTGGATTGCAGATAGACACCATGAATGTATTGTGAAGAAGCTCATGACAGGGGACCATATCATTTTCAGTGAAAATTATATGAAATCCCAAGCTCCTTGACCTTGTCACTGAGAAAAGAGGAGTAAAAGAGTGAAGAACCTCAGTTTTCTTTCTCTAGTTTAGGCTTCGCACTACTGAAGTTGCTTTGATAGCCTCAACGCATGGCTCCTTTTCTCTGAGCCCCTGCCTAATAAAACAGAGAGAGTCCATACCTTTCTGGATGATTCATTTTTCCCCCAAGAGAAATCTCATCCATCAATGTGCTCAGAAGGAATGGATGCACCTAACCTATTGTTGAAATAAGGTCTTATACCATCAAAAGAGGCTGAGAACAGTTGGAACACTCCATAGGATAGAGATTCTTCACTATGTTTCCCTCCCGCCTCCAGATGCTAAACAAGCTAGTTAACTTGAGTCTCCAGACACAGTTTGAAGTTTTCTTCTGCCAAAATTTCGACACCACAGTCTTTGCGTAAGTGTTGAGTCTGTTGTCTGGTCGGGCCTCCTGTCTTTCGATATATGCAAAAACAGCAAAAAACACACACACACACACACACACACACACACACACTCACACAACACAAGAGAGAGAGAGAAGAGAGAGAGAGAGAGAGAAAGAGAGAGAGAGAGAGAGAGAAGAGAGAGAGAGAATTCTAAGTCAACAAGGGCCTCAGATAAACATATGCCGCATAAGGCATATGCCGTATCACTGTCCTACTTTCATCCTTCTTATTGCTTTGAAGTGAGAGAATCCAACTAACAGGAGCAATAAAGGGAAACTTTCTGCTCACAGAGTCATAAACCCAGTTTTTGATCCAAGGTCTCGCCAGTGACGTCACCACTGTTTTCTCTTCCATCTTTTTGGCTAGCTTTCCCTCCGGGCTGGCTGTGGTTTCACAGTCTTTCTTCCATGTGGTGTCCCTATGCAGCTCTCGGTTTTGCATCATACCCACATCTATAATTTACACTGTGAAGACTCACTAGAGATCTGAGCTATCTTAAGTGAATCATGTTGAATTTAAAAGTGTTTAAAATCCCTAACTCACTTAAGTTAAGAGATAGAAAATACAAAACATAAGTCTCAAATACCCTTGTTTTTGTGAGAAAGCCTTCTTAATCCACAGCCTATGGTACTGGTGCAAGTTTAAGGCAGAATGCAAACTCCTATGGAAGCTATGCTCAGAAAGACAAAAGCACATGAAATTTAACTGTTTCTCAGATCTTGATGGTCCCCTAATCCCAATCTCCTGCGTTTTTAATGTACCAGTTTTCTTATTGCTTCAGAATTCTACAGATTAATGAGATAATGCATCAACAACTGAGTGAGCATCCAACTGACAACATACTTAATAATTACTACTTAAAATGAACTCTGTATGTGCTTATATTGATAAATCTGTTTGTGTGTGTGCGGGTATGAATGCTATATGTTCCATGAGTGAGGTGGAACCATAGGTCAAGATCAGGTGTCTTCCTCATTGAATACCTGTATATTTTTTTGAGACAAAGTTTTTTCGGTGAACTTGGAACATGACAACTTAGCTGTAACTGGCCACATCCCCACAGCGATCCTCCCTTCGCTGCCTCTTTAGCACTGTGGATACAGTCATAGGCTCTCTGCTTTGGCAATTAAATGCTTTTGGAGATCCAAACTAAATCTTCCTGATTTATTTAGATACAGTTTATCATTAAGCCATCTCCTACTTAAAATAACCGAATCTTAAAAAATTTCTGCCCATTTTTCTTCCCTATTACATAAAGTTCTATTTTTTAAGTAGTTACTTTGTTAAAACAACTGTAAGACTGCATCTAACGTGTTTTGGTTTTTTTCTTTCTTTAAATTGATTTTCCATTCAACTGTATAATCTATGGCGAGAACGCTGAAACACTTTTGACAGTGAATCAAGATTCTTTATCATGTCCAAATTGCTTCTAAAATCATCTGCCATCACCAAATGGCAAGCGCTGCTTAGCAGCCAATGACGGAAGAAGCCTTGTGTAATTGGTCAGCTAGTAATCATTTCCGACCTTCAAGCCGAACACAATGACTTTATTTTAATAGATCGATATTTTGAGGCAGGGGTTCATTTTTTGTAACCTAAGAAATGATTGAATAAGTTAGAGACTTCCCTGAGGAAGGTCTCATGTTCTCCCCATCTATTTGCTCCATCATCATGGCCAACTAGAAGAAAACGGCAATGACAGTCATTAGAGATTTTTTTTTTCTGGACAGTACTGATGTATCATCGACAATCTACTTTTGAGAATTTCCTGAACTTTAAACAGCGATCTTAATCTTAGTTCAAATCCACTTTGGCAAACCCTGTTTCCCCAATTTTCATATAGATTCATATCATAGCAAAATGGCAGTTATAAAGTAGCAATGAAAATGATTTTATAGTCTAGCTCAACCACATCATGAGACCCTATATAGGGTTTCAGTGTTCAGAAGTTGAAACCAAGGCTTTAGCAGTTTCGAGATCATTAAAGAAGACCCTAAGACGTGAACTATAAACAACAATACTATTGCCTGCATTGCTTGAAAATACGTATCCCACTTTGAATGCATAAGTGGTTCATATCTTTGAATTATTTGATCATAACAGAATACTCTGCAAGGTGATGGCTTTAAAAGGATTTCTTTTGATGCAAATACCATTCTGAATAAAAACACGTAAGCTTTCTTTCCCATTACAAGACGCCTTCTGTGCATCACTAACATTAATTGCAACAGCTCTGCTCAAGTGAGGCAGTTCAGTCATTCCCCCCCATGATAGCAATGTGAGAAGAAGTTAGCCATGTTTTTTTTATAGTCATTTTGACAAGAAATTTGAAAGTATGAGATCAACTGACTAAATGCTTCTACTCATGAATGGCAGAACTGCATAGGCAATCCACACAGAGCAGAGCAAATATGTTAGACCTGTGTGTACTCCACTTCGATTACACCAGCTGGCAAATCTGGTTGTAGCAACAAGAATCAATGGAACTTTCAAAATGGCCTCCAAACGTGCTAAGCCCTACAAGGCCATGCACAGCGTGCTAGATCACGATTTTCTGATTTCAGCACATTTGGCAATATCCTTGGCTGTTGTTCTTCTGACTTGGTTACACAAAACATTTAACAAAGCTCCCATCAAATAAAGACCGATAAATAAAACATCTCATATTTGTAACTGTTACACTATTAAGCGTAATAACAATAATCCAAAAAAACAGCCTGCAATCATAAAATCAAAACTGCATTACCATTTCAATGGGCAGTTCTGCAAATCCTCAGTTAGCCATACCCACTGTGTCCCTGTTGCTTCACAACACAAAACACAATTCATTCCAAATTACGCACTCTCGGATAGTGACTCTTATCCTGCTACTCTTCCCATGCACTCCTGCTGTCGGTCTATTGTTCTCCTCGCTAGTAGCTGGTTTTGCTTCCAGAAAGCTTTGAAGTATTGTCTTGTGAAAAATCAGCTATCAACTTTCGTTATCCCCATGACCTCCAATAGACACTCTCAACTTCCCTTTGCGCCATTGGCATTACACAAACAAATTCCTGCAAGGTGTTTAGCAACCTCTGCAAAGAGGCAATGGAATTCACAAAACTTTCGTTGTTTCCTGCTTTGTGAAAGTAACTATCCCAAATACAGATAATGATGAACTTCCTTCCTCTCGTAAAGGGCTGTGGATTTGAGAAAACCCCCCCCTCCATCCGCCTGCCATGGCCTCTAAATCAATCAAATTCCTTCAAATTTTTTTTAAAAATACTTATTATTTTTTTCTTCGATTAAAAAAACCCTTCAAAAAAAAACTATAAATGAAGAAAAACGAGATTAAATTTCAAAAAACATTGCCCAAAATCTTTTAAAAAAAAAAAAATTTAGTTTTTGAATTTGGGCCCCATTCTAAAATAGAATTTGATTTTTTTTGGGGGGGGGAACATTTCCTTTTAAGACTTTGGTGTTAACCCACCAGAACGGATGAAAAAAAAGATTTTTGGACCACCATGTTTTCTAATTAAATCAATCTAAAAAACAATTTCTAAAACCTGCCATTTATAAAATTTTCATTATTTTCATTTTTTTAATTTATCGCATAATTTTTCGGGACCCTATTTTTCTTTTGATTTACAGACGAGGGGGTTTCTTTGAGCGGGGCTCCGTTGGGGGGGTTCCCTTGAAAAAAAACCCCCAGAAACCCAACAACCATATTTAACCCTAAACCTTGAAGGATTAAACTTTTGAATAACACTCCAGCTTTTTTTTAAGATTTTACAAAATTTTAAGAAAAAAATGGAAAAAAGGGAAGCCTGATAGGTCCCGAATTGATAGAAAGTGTTTAAAAGGGTAAAAAATAACAATTTGACTTTCAATTTACCTTTTAATTTTTAAAGGCTAATTTAAATATAACTTTTTTTTTTATCAAGAAGTATAACAATTGACTGATTAAAAAGTTAAAAGAGGATAGAAGTATTATTTTGTAAACTTTTCTTCACCAAAGCTCCACAAACCCCTCTTTTTTTCAGATGGAAAAATGGTGTGACCGGGTTTCCCAAGTTGGGAGACACAATAACCCCTTTGTTGACATAGTTTTACCCCAAAGATCCACATATCATGTTATAAATCTAATTTCTAGAAATAGACTGAGATGAATGCAGCTCTTTAGCAACAAGTCATTTCAGGTGGTTGGGGCCCAACTTGTACATTTGAAATATGATTTTATGAGGCCCCTGAAAACCATGGTCCTTTTGGAGACATTTTTATCATTCCTATAGCTATTTATATATTTCCGTGTTTGTTGAAACCCAAGAAATGGTTTTCCAAGCAAAAGCTGGAAGATTTTTTTTGGGAATTTATTTTATGAACCCTTAAATTGTTTCGCAAATATCCCCTTTTTTAAGTTTATCACGGGAAATCTCCCAAATTTTTTTTCCCGGGATTTTTGGAACGTTGGGTTAAACAATGCCACTCAAAAATGGAATGGTACTTCTTATGATTCCTGACGCCAGCTGTTCATGCTTGCACCAAGCCCATATCATTGAACATGATCGGGGAGGAAAAAAAATTTTGAAAGAATGACTCTGTCATTTTAGGGAGTCAAAACATTCACATTTTGTAAATAAAAGATAGAAATAAATTTAGTTACAGTACTGTTGCTGTCTCATGGGTCTTTTCTTTGCTAATAAGAGCAGAAAAGGAGTGGATATAGAGGAAGAATTGAGGAGAATCTAAGAGTGGAGAGAGGAAACTAAAAACCCAAAGTGAAATATGAAAAAAGAATTATTTTTCAAAAAAAGGGGAAAAAATATAATAAAATATTTAATGACAATAATATAATAAATAATACAATAAAATTATGTAAAAAATAAATAAAAAAGTAAAAAAAAAAAATTTTTAAATTTACTTTACTATTATTATGAATGGGTAATAATTAAAGAAATAGCCTCTTATTTGTAACAACCTTCTATGAAAAGTCTCACATATATGTAACAAAAAACAAAAGTTCATTTTTGTTTAGAAAATATTTGTAACAATATATAATAAAACTCTGTAGAGCCCTGGCTTTTTTTTATACATTATACTAAATTGACCAAATAGCCCTTAGTACCTATATTCCTACCATATTAATTTGAAGGATAAATACGGGTTAGGTATAAAAGAAAAGGGGAATGTTGTTCCTTTGAAGAAACCTTGACTAAAGAAGTAAATAATATAATGCCATAAAAGAGAAGATCGATTCAACTCTTAGTTTTCAGATTACATCTGACAGTTCTTTCTATACTTTCTACATTCCCTTCTCAATTTTTCTCTCCAAATTGGTTCTACATTTGAATCCAGGCCCTTCCACTGCAGCAAGGACTAAGTATAAGTTCCCTAAACACCTTTTTTTTAAAAAAAATTTTTAAAAATATAATTTAAATAAAAACCTTTTTTCTCTACCCTAATACATAATACTCTAAAAAACCAGCCCAGCCCCAATAAAATGCCATCCCTGTGTATTTTAGGTACCAGTTGTCCCAACAACCAAAGGTGTTTTTTTCCCCTAGTGAACCCACAAACCCCCCACCTCATTTCCCATTTTCCTATTTTCTTCAAAAAGGGGTTGGGGTTGTGGGCTTTCGCCATCCAGCTTACATGCCATTGGTGTCCCCCTGTTGATTTAAAGCGGGAAGTAAGTTGTGAGAATGTAGGGGTGTCCTTTCTGATTTTTGAACACAGTCTACAGCCAACTCTTGAGCCCTGTACTTACCATTTTTTCCTTTCCCCTTTTCTGAATGCCCCCTGTCTCTTAGAATGGTTTTTTGTGGTTGAAATCCACTGGACTGGCTCCAAAACTCGGGCATTTTGATTGCTGGGGTTTTTTGAAACGGTCTCTGTGCAAAGAAATTTCCTTGAAAGGGTAATACACTTTCTGGTATGGGGACAATTGTTTATGATTATTTAGGGATTGTCTGGTAGCAAATTAGTGGTTGCAGTTTCTCCAATAACCATGACTTCTAAATTTTTTTTTTTTTTGATAAAGTTCCAGACGGCCTCCAAATTAAAATCCCCTCCCTTTTTGCTTTCTTCAGTCTGAGATTAAAAGAGTTCCACCATGCTGATGCTTCACATCCAATCTTGATTTATACCTAAAATGGCAGTAAATTTTTTTTTTCTGAACACTTTTCCCTATACTTCTGGATGGAAACCCCCCCTTTAGAGAATTTTCATTGCCAAAGGCCATTTAATGTCACAGCGCACGAAAGTTTTTTTGGTAGCTAGTGAAATTTATCCAAATTTTCAAAATCTTTCCCCAATTTTTCCCTGCAGCGAGAGAAAGAAAAATATTAACATCATTATATAAAAAAATGCCATGAAAAAAATGCCAAAAACATTGGAAATTGGGGTGAGGGTGAATGGAAATGGGTCCATTAGGGGGGAAGGAGAAACACAATGAAACAGTAAATAAAGGGCAGTTTATTGAAACATTTACAAAATGATCTCACTTCATGTGGGAAAATTGCCTTTTTGTTCTGGATAGAATTCTTTTTTTGGGAAAACTGAAATTTTTGCTAAAATAGTACATTCATCCAAAAATACTGTAAAATGCTTGCAAAAGCAGCATCCAGATCAGGTCAAAATGGCTTTCCCTGTGGATATTCGTGAAAAATTTCCAAATAGGTTCAAGAAACCAATTATGAAAAGGCCCTCCTTTTAAATCCACATTTCGTTACCATTTTTTTGCAATTTAAATTTATCATAGTAGCTGTTTAAACCCAAAATACCCAAAGTTTTTGTGTCTGGAAAGGGACATCTAGTTTCTCTACTTGAGAACCAAGGACGCAGCCCAAAAAGTAATACTGAGATTTTTTTCCCAGGGGGAAAACATTGCTGACCATGATCCATCCTAGCCTCACAATTTAAACCTCATGAAAGAAATGAGAACCCAAGACATCCTGTGGCTTTAAAAACCCAAAGTCAAAAAAATTTACAAAGAAGGGGGTAGGGGTTTCAAGGGGGGAAAAAAAAAAGGGCAAAAAAAAAACAACGACAGAAAAGAATTTTAGAAACAAGAAGAAGGGACGTAACAAACCCCAGCAAGCAAAGTTTTCTATACAGGGGTGTGTGTGGCATTAGGAAGTGCGCTTTGTTCCGGATATTTTTTTTTTTCCCTTTGGGCTAATTTAGGACATTCCCTTTCCTTTGTGGAATTATAGTATGTGATCCACATCCGGTTGTTTCTAGACATTAAAAAAAACCAGTCTTTTATCAAATTGAATTGTTGGTTGACTGCTGATCAGGTCCGGGTATGTTTGTGTGTGTGTTGTTGGTGTGTGTGTGTGTGTGGTGTGTGTGTCTACGGACCACACATCTTAGAACCTGGGTTGTCGAATCGACAGGAAGTTACTGGTCCACACAAGTCCTAGACTTGACCGGGGAGAGAAGGAGAGACAAGATAAAGAGAAAGAGAAACTAGTTTGTTTTTTTTAATCTCAGTATAAGGAGGGAACAGAGTTTACCCTCTGGATTCCACAGAGCCCTTGGAACGCCACAGGCGAGGCTTGGCATCATGACCACATACAAGTGTCTGCATCCTCCAGCACAATTTTAAGTGCTGGAGAAAGCACAGCCTTACTTCTCCAATGGAAGTGGAACCTTTCATTGCTTTAAAACATTATTTTGTTTATTTATAGTTTTGCATTCTAGGGACCCGACATCCCACGACCTATAGGCCGCTATCACCTTAATAAATGCAAAGCAAAGTCCGTTGCTGACATTCACCACAAACCCTGTTCTGTTTAAACTCAGCTAAAAAAGAGCAGGATTTGCAGCTTATCAGCACTAGATGAATGGGAAAAAAGAAAGAATGAAAAAGAATGAGATGAAGGAAAAAGACAGTACGCTCCTAGGTAATGGGTGAAGAAAAGTTTACTGTAGATAAAAAGGGTGACATAGCAGAGCAGAACACAAACCGGGAGAGTCTAAGTGGTCAAGACCCTGAACGCTGTGTTTTTGTGAGGGAGAAGGTGCAAGAAAGAGGGAGCAATCATGTGGCTGTAGCCCTCAGGTCAAAGGTACCAAAAGCAAGGCAACTAAAATGTCTGATTATATAGGAAAGCCTCTGTGAAGGACATGTCCAGCCTTGGGCTGGAGAGTCAGGTATCTGCTGGGATTATGGCATGCCCCATAACCTTGTAGCAGTAGGAACTGAGGCGCTGAGAGAACCTTGTCAGATTTCTCTTGATATGTTAAATAGGGCACGTGAACCTCTTGTCATGGTTTAAAACAGCTGAAGTGTTGAAAACGAATGAATGTGGACTTTTTTGAGATCATCTTTAACTGATACTTACTAGACAGTAATCAGTGAGTAGAGTTCCCACGTACCTAACAATATATCCTAAGTGGTCTGCTGTGCCTTTTCATTTGACAGAATCTGTTGGAAAATTATTTGCTATTTATACATTTATAGAGTTCAAGAAATCCAAACAGGGTTATAAACCTCAGAATTTCAAGCTATATGAACCCTGATCGTTTTAAATGAATCCAAGAGTACAGGCCTCCTTGAAGTGAGATCTGACTGAGTCATTTGAGATCTTCTCACTCCAGTTACTGCCTGAAAAACCGTAACCATGAGTCCCAGTTTCTTGGTACCGTGGAGAAACCGAGTCAACCGGAGAGGAAGCACTTTAATAAACAGCAATGAGATTACTTCCCCGAATAATAAACCTTAGTCATTGTGCTTCCCCTAAAAGATTTCAGGTAGTGTGAGGCTTACTGAGAGGCAGCCTCGCGACTTTCCGTGTACCAGAGTTTACCCTCTAAAATGTTTCAGCAAGAGAAGTTACTGTTGTGTAATGACACACCTCAAATTTAATTATCACACTGATCTGCGATAAAGCCACAAAATAATAAATCTTGTGAACTCCGAATGAGATGGAAAGACCACATAAAGGAGGACTCGGGTGCTTCATCAGCAGCTTCTCCAATGGTAAGCACCATTTAGATTTTAGTTAGCCCTGGCCACTGAGAGAAACAGATTAAGGAGGACAAACGGTAGCCTAAGTACTGCATAGCAAGGCCAATCAATGTCTGTAATTATTAATAACAAAGGAATAAATGGTGCTATTATAAGCTACGTAAATCTCTGTAGAAGGTCTCATGGCCACAAATTCAAAAACATAAAGCCCAATGACACAATTTGTTTAAAGGTTACTTGTGTTTCTGAAATACAATCCATACGCTCACAACATCCACAGTGTGATTTTTTGTTTGCTTGTTTGTTTTGTTACTAACTTTTGACTGAGTAAAAGTTCAGAGCAGGAACTGTAATCCTCAAAAGCCCCAAATACACAAATAACTCGAAAAATATATATTAAAAAGTTTGTGAAGACAATGATTGTGTCAGGAAAACGGGGGAGGGGTGGGCGGGGGAGAGCCGCACTTTTGTTGTGAGTGAGTGGGCAGAGTTTGTATGGTTTCATCGTTCGCAGTAATATTATGCAGACACCCTAGGAAGCTCTTGGACTTCAGAATTCTGCCCAGATTCCTTTCTGAGTTCACGAAAAGCCTTCATTCTTTTATTAATTTTCATATTGAATTAGAAGCTCTTTTACATAAATATAAAATTTCTCAGCATCTTGATTTTTTGGACCATGAAAAATTTAGCAGGAAATTAAAAGCCCATGCAGATTTGCCATAGCATAAAGCTGAGGTTTATGCAAGTGTTGAGAATAAGGTCTTGTATCTAATCCTGTTCACAGAAATCTGTTTTAGCAGCGGAGAAGGCTCGGCAAGCACACATTACTCAGTTCGCGTTTGCGAATGCCACCTCACCTCTCCTCCAAGATGACCTCCCATGGCTCACCAGTTTTGAACAGCCATAAAGATGCATTTGCCAACAGCCTCGTCGAGGCACTTGCTGGAGCTGCTATGACTGCCGGGGCGGGGGGGGGGGGTGGGGGGGTCGACGCTTGACTGAAGATGACAGCTTGACAAAGTAGCATAGTAGGGATGGAGTCAAGTCGGATGATAAAATACAAGGCTCAATCCTGGTGGGAGTTCAGCAAAGTCCATCTTGGAAGACAGCACAGCTACCAGGCCAACCATTTAACGAGAGTCATTCGGAAAGTTTGAATTGTATCTGCCTCCAGCGTTCTGTCCATCTTACAAAGCAACCCAGAAGACTCACAAGTGCTCCCAAGAACGCTAGAGGTGCTTGCATGCATATATGCCCATCTCACAGAATGGGTTCACAGGCCAGTGATCAAAACCAGTGGCTCACTTTCTGATTTCTGAAGTTGTCCACAGATGTCTGGGTAGACAGGTTGAACATTAGCGCCCCTTTTTCTCTATACTTGTTTCCCCGGTGTGACCAGCCCCTCTAAAAGCGCATTAAAACTTCAAAGAAGTATCCATTTTCTTCAAAGGCTGGCCTAGTACTCCTTTCTGCACACCCATTAGAGTGAAACACCTAAATGCAATTGGTTTGGCTCGGAGCCTCGGGAATATTTTACATATCAAAACAGACCTGACCCCAAGTTCTCCACATCCCTCAGTCCCTACCTCTGGCATTCACCTGGCGCCTTTAATAACAACCTTAACGTTCCAGCCTAGGGCAGGGCTGCCCTTCCCCCAGAGTCCTCTCTCCTCTCTCTCTCTCTCTCTCTCTCTCTCTCTCGCTCGCGCTTTCTCTCTCTCTCTCCCCCTTCCCCTTCCACCCCCTCTTCTGTCTCTCTCCCCCCCACCACCCAAGCTCCTCCTCTCCTCTTCCTCCTCCTCCTCCTACTCCTCCTCCTCGTTCCTCCTCCTCCTCCCTAGTCTCTCTCTCTCTCACTCGCCCTCCTCTCTTTCTCTCCTGGCACCTCCACTGTGGTTGACTTTCCTGGGCTCAAATCCTGGCAATCGAAAGCCAGCTTCCCAACAAAACTGTCTTTTAATATAATCTAATCTGGTTTGAATTGGTTCATTCACCCAGGATAAATAACCTAATCACCAATAAATTTGTTCTTTTAATGAAACCCTCATTCAGGCAAGCAAATGCCTGTATCCCAACAGTTTGATTGAGACTGGAGAGTGTCACCAAATTTAGACTACAAGGTGAAATCTTGTCCTGTAAACAAACATCTCCATAAACAAGTACTCCTCCTTCAACTGAACATCGATCTAGAACACTTGATGCAAAAGGGTGTAAGATTAATTGAGTGTGTGTTGTTGTGTGTGTGTTGTGTGTGTCTAAATAAGGCAAACTTAACTTACTTCTTAATCACGAGGTGTGCGAAGAGCGAATAACACAGAAGACGGGGGGGGAAAAAAAAAAACCACTTGTTTGTTATTATAACTCAGAGAGTGACTGTGTCCTATCCATCGGCTGGGTCCACCTCACATTCTTCTCACTGTGACACGGAAATTAAGTGAGGTGGCAAGGATCATTGTTCTAAAAGTAGCAGGGGCCTTTTTGTAAACAAAGTTTATCTGTATGGAGATTAAAACATTTGCATAAAAAGTCTTTCTAGGTGGGAGTGGGAGACACAAAGAGTTTGAATCGTTGTCCATTAAATGCAGTTTTAGTAGAAAACCACAATTTATTATATATTCTTATAAATCCCTCCTCATTTTGTCAACCACTTCTTTGGTAAAAGCGTTTATCTGGGTTTCAACTAATGGATCTAGAATCAACTAAGAGATATGCACTAAGTGGATCTATGGAGATTCTTAAGAAAGACTAACTGAGGGAGATCTTGCAAAAAGTCCACCACAGTGGGCATTTAAAACCTTCTGGCAGCAGCCCAGAGATATACAGAGTCTAATAGAAAAGCAAGGGTCTTCCTTCATTCCTTCTGGTGAGGACATCTAATCTTTGGCTATAGTTTGCTAACCATCCTTCTCTGGTATGGAAGCAGCTTCTTCAGTCTTCCAATATGGACCAAAGACCACAGCTAAGCATAAATTCTTCTAACCTTCAGAGGCAGAATATGGAACTACTGAGGGCATCGAGCTTCTGGAGTGAGTAACTACCAGGTTTTCAGCTTCGCTAGCCAATAGCCAGCCATCGTTAAATTACCCAGCCTGACTCTTATAAACAATGTCATTATATTGGGTCTGTTTTTTCCAGGAGAACTGTGACCTTTGGTATTCAAAAATAAGTGAAACTGTCAATAGCACAGTTTCAACAATTCTTAAATTATAACGACATTTAAAGAATCATGAGACTAGTGTTTAGTTTCATAAGACAGGTTAATCTTAGACATAAGGTTGGAAAACTGTGCTATACTCCACATGGGCCAATCCCATCTATTCTTATTTTAAAGTTTTATTTGATCAAAATTATCTCCGTTTGTTTCCTTTTTGTCTAGGTTATTCCATATTAACAATAGGAGAGCCTGATAGTTGTTGGATCGATCATACATTTAAAGCAGGAAAATATTTCTGTGTCCTTCACAGAAAAATAACTGCTAACTCTTGTTGCCAAAAAGTAATCTGATTTAGCTAGCTTTAGAATCCGCATCCTCTTTTTAAAATACTGATACCTGGGACTCTAATTCATAACAAAATGACAGTTGATTTATGAAGCTTTTAAAACCACTGTTTTTGTATCACCAAATCTGATTTATTATTAAATCTTTGAGTAATGAAAAAAAAATAATTCCCTCCTCTTGGTTTTAACATCCTTTTCCCTTTAAACTCACTAAGTGTGGGCTCTCTTTTTCTGTCCCCTCTTATCAATAGTTCAACAGAAGGAAGTACCTTGGTAGTTGATTAGTCAAAGAATTAATCTCCTGCTATTTTCTCACATGGTTTTTAAGGTGAGTCCACGTTTTAGGCATGGCCCATTGACAGAGTATTGACCTGCTCGGTTGGAATATTAGGCCACAACCCTCAGGCCTTATTCCTTCTCCTGAGCCAGGAGAATTTTCTCTGAACTGGTTTCATTGCGCATAAACACTCTTGCCTCCCCAAAGAAGTAACCTAATGAATTCGAACAGATCAGAGATCAGAGCTGCCCAAGACTTTTCATAACTTTTGCCTCTGGCACGGTTGAAGCTGCTGCCTAAGATCTAATAGACATTTCTGGCATTTGGTCAAGAAAGAAACTGTTGATTTTTCTTTATCCTAACTCTACCAAGCCATTTCTACCATCCGTGTCTTATCTCTCTTCTCCTTCAGAAGAGGTAACTCGTCATTATGAAATTGGGGTTCTGACTGATCTGCTTCTTACGGTTGAATTGGGGTTTAATACAAAGTTTTCGAGACCACCCACATCCCCTTCAGAGGGGTCTTCTCTTAAAAGCACACTGTCAGATACACTATACAAGTCTTGGCTTGTGCCTAGATAGATAGTTTAAACAATCCATTAATCAATTCATCAAGTCCATTAGAATCTCGTTTATGGACTCCCAAGAGTTGTCTCCCCAGAGGCAGTTAGAGAGGTTGGGATTAATATGAGGAAGACAAGGATTTTATAGTCAAGAGGTAGGACATTTCCAAATAGGGGGATTTGGTGGTCAAAACAGTTGGTTGAGGAGCATAGCAAGTTACTTACAATGACCTCCTAGACAAAGACTATGATCGCAAGGAGGTCATGACAACAGGTATCATGGTAAGTAGGCTAATAACCCTTTTAAACAAAGGCAGGTTTCAAACAGCTTTTGAAACAAAGGCCCGAGATGAAGATTAAATACCTTTTGCCGGAGGAGTGTCTGGCAGGGACTTATTGGTTAAAGCTTCAGGCCGCATTAGCATGAGAACTGTGTTCTGGAACTAAATGACTACAGGTCGCGTTTCCTTATGTGGAACGTGGCACGCGTTCCACCAGAATTTGGCAGGGAACACTTAGCCGCCTACCCTCTCAGTTGTACCCCAAGTTCTGGGGACCAACTCACTCTGTGTTTACAAGTTTTCCTGAAAGGTTCACTGTCGCCACAACAAGGCCATTATGAACTCCCAGCCCTGTGGGCGGGAAGCTGAACTTTGGTAACTCCTGCAAGCGCTATAATGCTTTTAACTGACAAGTTAGCATTTCAGTCCAGTGAATGCTTTTATTTTTATATTTGGTATTTATTTAGTTTGAACAGTCTCACACTGTATTACCCCGTCTGCCTGATATTTATTTGTATTGCAGAAATGAAGCTCGATTCTCGTTGTCCCTTCTGCCGTTCATAGCTGAGTGTAGGGACTACACGTGAGCCCCCATGTAGAGACAGACTTTTGGTTCCCTCTGGTTCAGACTATAGCTCCATAGCACGACACTGAGCCAATTCCTCCACACATAGTACATTTTTTTTTAAATAAACACTCAGTGAACACAAGAAAGGCTAAATTCTTTTATTAAATTGAGAACGCTTTTCTTTTGCTAGTTTTCTTCCTGTATGATCCACCTGGTTCCTTGCAATGAGTGAGCTTTGGGCGCTGAATCCTTCCCTTCCTGAGGCCTCCCTGATCTCCTGTGTTTGTGACAGCTCATGGATCATTTTCACTTCATCTTCAGTCTTCTAACTAGTATTAAATTTTTTCTAGCAAAAAAAAAAAAAGAAAGCAAGAAAGAAAGAAAGAAAAAAGGCACACAGGTTTTATAAAATGAATCATCCCCTCCGTTGCCTTGCATCCCAGCATTTTTCTAATATTTTTGAGGATGATCCAATCATCCAAATATTCGCTAGCAACTCAGGAGCACACTGTATTGCAAACCTGCTTAGAACATTGGTATCTGATAAGACAGAAGGAAATAACAGGGAAGTTCTTGACACAAATCATTTCAATCCCTCAAAGACTCAATAAGACAGAATAACCTTAATCTTTGAAATACATTTATATTTGAATACTCCACAGAATATTACCAAGAAATGAAGAGAACTTAATAAGAAAAGCCAGGCAATGTTTTAAGTGAAAAAAAAAAAAAAGGTTTCTTTTTTGTTTTCTTTTATTGCTTTTGTGGATGTTGTTTTGTGTTTTTTAAAAGCTTGCAAAAACAATCTAGTTGAAATCTATTTTCTTTGTTGATACAAAGATAAATGTAGAGACAAATGATTTTGTATTATATATTGAAGAAGCATCACTCACTCTAGAGTCAGTATCATTTAGTCTTGTTTCTCACAAGTTTTTGTGACATAATGAACTCATTGGAATTTTTTTTCAACTTAGGAAAGAATATACTTCATCATAGTGTATCTTGAAAGTAATTGAGTATCATTACTAGTTGTAACTAGGACCTTCAGCTAGCTGATCACTTATCGATTTAGATTTGTTTTTTTTCAGGCCAGAGAGAAAGCTCAGTGGTAGCAGTGCTTTGCCACAAAAGCATGATACGATTAGGTCCTGCAACTGGTGATGGAGGAAAACTGAAGTCCCACTGTGTCCTCTGACCTCCTTACCAAAGTGGTCTGTACCTGGCATGCATTTGCCTGAACACACACACACACTACACACACACACCACACACCTCACACACATACATTAACTCACACCATATGACATACCATACCTATATACACATATACCTTACACATTACACTACCACAATACATACCCCATACACACAATATCATAACACCACGCACACAAATCATACATTACACAATCATATATAGACACACACATACCAAACAGACACACAGCACATCCATACACTCCATAATGCACCACACACACAAAATATTAGTATAAATAAAGTAAATCTAAAGTTTTGTAATGCCATGACTCTAACTCAGGGCCCCTTGGTATGATGCGAAGCACTCTACTGCTAAGCACCTCCCCTGCATCTGTAAATTGTTACTTAAAAACTGTAGTTTGATCCCTCTCCTACACTGCACAACATGAAAATTAAACGATTATCTAAGTCTGAATGCTTGTCTCAAACTGGTCAACTGAACCTACCATGGCCTCACTCCACCGACCTTGTATTATTTCTTGGGTATTGCATACACAGTTAATTCTTTACTATTTCCATCTGTAAGTTGGTTTTGAGAGAATCCTTTGTAAGATATCGAGACTGTCAAGATATTAAGTGATTTTAAAACTATCAATGAATTAATACAATGGAAAAGAAATAAGTGCACGAGGCAGAGCTTTCTCCTCAGATGTTATTATATTTCTTGTTCTCTATGAATTAGGTTTGGGACAGATGGAATAATACGGTCTCTGGGATGAGGCGCCTTTACAGCAAACACCTGCTCTGGATGCTCCCCCCCCCCCCCCTCACCATAGTAGTAGAAAAACAGTTCAAAGAAAATATCTTCAGGAAAAAATAGTAACCAGAAAAGAAACCCTAGACAAAGATATTAATTGCTGTATTTTTTCTGTGGTCCAATACTACCTACATTACAGTGTGTAAGACCACATGACCACAACTTCCTGACAAGGAGTATTCTGGTTACTTTGCCAGTTTACTCTCAGAGAGTAAGATAATGACTTGTGACTTCCTAACCTCACGGTGGGTATGACGGAACGGCTCAGGCCAGAAATGCCAGGATTTTGTATAAAACATGGAGGAAACATCAGCGTAAGATGTCTTTTAAAGCAGAGGTCTAGTGTGCGTTCTGACTTTACCTTACACGTGCAAGCCAAAGCAGTAAATATTACTGTCGGCTGACTTAGTTGTCCTGGCCTTAAAATTCTTGGAACTGTGTTTCGCTGAAACTACCTACAGACACGCCGAAAGATGGCCAGCTTGTCTGATCTTGCCAGCTTCCGCCATAGACAATGTTAAGTGTACTTGTTCATCTGTCTCAAGCTTCCAGACTTCATAATTCTGCATCACTCCGACTACTGGATGGATGTCCGGATGGGCCACTGGAAATAGCCTGTCTTTGGCAAACTATTATTTTGGACTCAAGAACTGAGTAATGCAGATGCAAGAAAGCCTTCTTGCGCCCCTCCCCTTTTATCTTAGAATTATCCACTCCCCATGAAAAATTTCCTTTCCCCCTATAGCGCAAATGACCATCGCCTCACCGGGACTAAAAATCAGCATGGGAATGAGGTCGAGACAGAGTTTCACAATAGGCTATCCTCCAGAGATTGAGGCCAAGGAAATACCACAAACACTCACAAGCAAAATGGTTGGCCCTGAGTGAGGAGGAGACTTTTCGGCAGGCCAGGTCATGAGGCCACTTTTGCAGAATGGACATAGATGCATAGGGAAAATACCGAAGGGGCAATGGTGGAAAGTGTTGCCTAGGCCATTATGATGCCGCTGTTGTTGCTTGACCAATAAATGGTTGTGGAGGACTCCAAGAAACCTTTCCTGAATATGGCAGTTCGTAGTTACCACGTATGCTGAACAAACTCAACTAAACAAAACCCTTTCTTCCACTACTTCCCTCTAAATACTTTTCTTCCATTTCCTATAGACTTTCTGCCTCTATGCAAGCCTCTTTTATTCCTCAGCACAGTACCCATTCCGTTTTCCTGAAAAGTATTAACTTTCTGACTGGCCCCTTCTTGATTTTTCTTCCTTCAAAACTCCCACATACGTAGTAAAATGTTTTAAAACATTGTAAATGTTTTTCTTCTGTTTGTCCAGATCCTGTGCTTAGTTGTTTAGATGAAGTACATCAAAGCAAACAGAGAGAATCGATCCCCTGTGCATTGTGAACATCTGCTCCAGGAAAAAGGCTTCTCAGCTTTTGTGGAGCAATCTCCGAAGAGCCAGTTAAATGCTCGAATTGTTTAAGTTTTATTTTCAAAGATTTCCATCAAGTAGGCCTGAACTGGGAACCTTAGTCATATTTTTAAAGAACACACTAAAGGGCTTCCTGATGCAGTTTGGTGACCAGTACTCAATGAACACCACAGTTAACCTCAAATTGTGCATTAGAATTCACTCAATGGGAATCCTTACTTCCTCTTGCTGTATAAAAATTCTCAACCACAGCAAGGGAGATCACGAGATGGGAATAAGAGATCTTAAGAGAGTGAAAGTACTACTATAAGTAATGGAATGCATGTACTGTCAAAGCAGCATGCCAGTGCACGGACGTAGAAGGAGCCATCTGGAGGCAGAGAGGATCCAGGGTGGACAATGGTGGAATACTATGAAATGCATAGAATAATACACATGTCAAGGTGCCTATGAAAACCCATTATTTGCATTGATAATCTGAAATAATTTAAAACATAAAAGTTTAAACCAAAGGTAACAGAAATGAAAACCAGGCTGTAAAGTCTGTTTCCGTGAAATGGTGAAACCTGAATCAGAGAAGATTTGATTTAAAAAAGACAGAACGGGCAAAGGTAACTGACAGAAAAAAATCTAGGAGACGTGGGAGCAGGCAACATCTCAGCTTAGAAGATAATTAGGAGACATTGAAAGAAAAAGTAAGGATTATGTGAACTTTTTACACATAATTTCACTATTTGAACATTTCTAACAACCCTAGAATTTCTTTAATCTGGCACTCGGAATATTTTTGTGAATTTTAATGTGTATTGTTATAATATAATTCAAACAGTTTTGAGAAGATTATTCTTAAATTATGAAGAAAGAGGAGGAGGAGGAGGAAGAAGAGGAAAGGGAGAGGAAGAAAAGAAGAAAAGGAAGAAGAAAAAAAAAAGAAGAAGAAGAAAAAAGAAGAAAAGGAGAAGAAGAAGATAGAAAGAAATAGAGAGGTGTGCAGTATTTCTGTTCACATATCAAATTTTCTGTAGATTTTACATAGTTGAATCAGTTTACGGACTTGAGCTTCAAGGTTGAGCTCTCTTATGCCGTGGACTCAGGATTAATTTTGCATGAGATGCATTTATTTTATTTATTTTTATTATTTATTTTTTATTTTTGAGATCAGGGTTTTTTCTTTTCTGTTACCCCTGGCTGTCCTGGAACTACCGTAGACGCAGGCTGCCTCGAACCAGAAATCCCCTCCTCTGCCCCCAAGTGCTGATTAAAGCACTGGGCTATACCCCTGGGCCCACACGGCACATGGATGCTTTTAAATCCCCTGATTCTTTTTTTCACTGCTAAGTCTTTGCTAAAATTTACAGCTTTCATCTTTTGTGAAAAGCAATGCTGTTCTGCACATCTCTTAAGCTGTGATTACGCCTCTGCTTGGGCAGTCAGGTGGTGGGAACAGTGGTACTTGCCACTGTAAGAACTGCTTGCCCTTCTTTATAATGTGTATTAGAGGCAGCAAAATAACTGATTTTCAGAAACTTCTAATAAGATCAAACCAAAACGAGACTTGTTTATGAATTTTTTGAATACGTTCTTTGCTCAGAATATAAAAGACCTTTGACATTATAAGTTTTAAACATGATGTGAGATTGTTATTTAAATTACTAAATCGGAGAAGAGAAATCATGTGAGAAGGTATGAATTATCATGTTGACGATGATTCTCTGTCTCTCTCTTAATCTCTCTGTCTCTCTCGTTCTCTCGGTCTTTCTCAGATCTAAAAAAACTCCATTGAGAGAAATAATATCCAAATATACAGAGAACTCAAGAATGCTAACCTCCAAAATAACCAAACAACCCAATCAAAAAAATGGTATATAGCTAAGCAGAGAATTTACAGCAAGGAACTCCAAATGGCCAGAGAAGTCACTAAAGAGAACGTCCAAGAACCTTAGTTATCAAGAATGCAAATCAAAATGACCCTGAATTCCACCTAACACCAAGCCAAAAGGGCTAAGAAGATCATAAACCAGGTACAGCACTGTGTTGTGAGGCGATGTGAGAAAGAGCAACATTCCGTCCATGCTGGTGGGCTTTGCAAAACTGGTACAACTACTATAGAAATCAATCTGATTCCGCAGAAAACTGAAATAGATTTACCTGAAGACCCAGCTATACCACTCATGGCATATACCCAAAAAGAATACCCCTCCATGCCACAGGCAAGCCGTCTCCACTATTTTCATAGCTAGCTTGTATGCATAGCCAGAAGCTGAATCAACCCAGATGTCCCACAACCAGAAGAATGGGATACCAGAAAATGTGTTCATTTACATAATGAAATACTATTCACTATTAAGAACAAGGACATCATGAGTTTTTGCAGCAAATGGATGGAACTAATAATTTCTTCCTAGTGATACATCAACCCAAAAGAAATGCATGGTATGGTACCACTAAAAAGTTATAGTTAACCAAAAAGTATATAAGACCCACATACAATTCACAGAACATCAAGAAGGTTCACAAGCAAAGAGCCCCATGAGATGCTTCATCCCACTTGGTAGGGGAAAAGAAAACTATCACAGGAAACAGAGGAAGTAGAGACCATGGAAGAGGAACAGGAAGATCAAAGAGGAACAGCACAGATATTGGGAGGGGACCAGGAAATGAAGCCCCAAGTGCAAGCCATAAATCAATGAAATATTCAACTCTAAAGTATGGGACGGAACCCTCAGAATGTACCTGAGACCTGGAAGGTGAGAGAATCTCAAGACTCAAAGGAGGGAACCAGATGAATCCCTACAACGGGGAAGAGGGAACTTTTTACAATCCCCACCTCCAGTAGAAAGACAGCAACAAGGAGGAGAGGGGTTCCATCCCACAGTCAAAAATTCTAACTCCAGAATTGTCCGTCTAGAAGAATTGCAGGGACAAAATAAGAAGAGACTGAGGAAAGTTGTCCCATTGACAGGTCAACTTGGGATCAGATCGTCAAGGAAGGCTCCAAGGCCTGACAACCGATACTGATTCCTGTGGTTTGCTGTACAGACAGTAGCCTAGCGTGGCTGCCCTCCAAAGCTCAACAACCCCCTGACTGAGACAGATCAGATACTTACACTCAATCATTGGACTAAGTCTGGAACGCCAGGGTTGAATTTAAGGAAAGGCAGGAAGAAAGCGAGGAGAGCAACCCCATAGAACCAGCATCCTCAACTAACCTGGACCTCTGAATCTGAACCACCACCTAAGACACATAAACAAGTGGGTCTGAGTCTCGGACACATTATACAGCAAGGACTTGCCTGTCTGCCTCATGAAAAGACAGACTAGTCCTCCAGATATTTGTAACCCAGGGGATCGGGGAGGCCTGGCAGGTTTCCCAGAGGACATCCTCTTGGAGACAGGGGAGGAGGAATGGATAAGGAACTGGGAGAGTGGACCGAGGGGGCAACGACTGATAGTATAAATAAATAAATAAAAAAATCAATAAATAAATAAAAAAACAAATAAAAAAATAATAATTGTAAAAAAATGGTACATGTGTGATCCCAATCTAACTAGCAGCTTAAAGAAGAATGGCCTCCCAGCTCTTCAACAGAGCTGGGTGCCTTTTCCAAGTTATTTAGAACCTCTTCTATTTCTGGTCGTTTTTTGTGGTCTTGGAATGTTGGAAACATGAGCAGAGTCCGTCAGGCTCACCATCATTATGAAATGTGAAGATCGGCAAAATAGTATAAAACTCCATTTTGGTTCTAAAGATTCTCCAAGTGAATATTTTTCCATATAGGTGAAGAAAAAGAAAAACGTACAAGAGAATTTTCCTGTCTTTTTTTTTTTTGATCTTTTGGGCTCACCCTAAAGCATCCAGCGAAAAAACCACTCATGATTGTGCATTTTATGTTTTCTGAGCATATGGTAGCCTAGGTCCGCGTTCTCTGGAGGAAAGTTATTTTAGAAAACCCCAAACTCAAGCTTTTTACATTGATAGGAAATAAGCGCAGGGACTACCGCCTGCTCCCACGAAAGTCTGTAGACAGATCTACATAATATTAAGAGTTTAGTTTGAGAAACTCCAAAAGTTGAGCCTCACTTAAAAATAAAATGAGAGACACTTTAGGCAAAAACACGCACTGTGTTTCACCCAACTCTCACTGCACATGCAATTGCAGTTTACTGTCTCTCGTTTATACATCTTCCAGTTCTGCAGATAAATATATTGATTTTAATTCCTTCTTGGCTTATTATTTTAAATTTCGCTGTACTCATTCGTTCTTCGTGTGTACAAATGATTTTTTAAAAGAAATATTATGTATTTTATATAATTTTTAGATATTTGTATGACTTAATAATAATATTTAACATAATTATGTATAAAAAATAATTTAATAATATAATCTAATATAATTCATTGTATATATCATTTAGCACTATCGTTTACAATAATCTAATATATTAGTTATTACATAAAATTATATAAAATAGTTCTACATTAAAATTTTATATAATTGGCTATTTATGTATATTATAAATAAATTTATTTCACATATATTGGTTATGTAGATGTATATATTGGTGTGTATGTATAGTATAAAATGAACCACACCCTAAAGCCAGATCATCTCCTACTATTCTGCTCCTCCTCCACTATTCAGTGCTTAGGTAGCGTCCTAAATGAGACATGATGACTGTAAATAGTGAATTTGGATGCTGAGACTCACAGCTTCTATGGTTTCATGTTCCTTTGCGTACATATTAATTAAAAATTCTAATTCCCGCCACACTGGGGGTTGCAGTGACAGCCGAGAGACGCCCTCGTCTTCTGTCAGGTGGTCTTATACTTTTGCCTACTGGGCTTTAACCAACAGAGTCACTGATTCCCCCGCTTTTGGCTTCTCTAACTCCCACTGGCAATGCTCAAGTGATGACATGATGAAAGCTTATTCATGTTTGATAAGTAGCTTGTAACGCTTTAAGAGAGGGAGTTTAAGGGCATGTACGATACGCATGGAGAAATCTCCAAAGCGCTTCAACTAAAAAAACACACCCGCATCTGTCCAGTAATGTTCTAACAAGTATCCTTGGAAAAATAAGAACCATGGCCTTCTTCAGTTATGATGCAATCATATACACTGACATGTTAACCTGCTGTATTTGGGGTACAAGGTCATTTTCTTCCATGAAACTGATCCTTTTGAAACTCACGAACACATGACACATGTAATCTAGAATTGCCAGACATAAAACACATCCAGAACGGCTTGATTAGAGAGTAATTGAAGTAGTTTATCATCTCGGCTTTTATTTTTTGCCTCACTTCTGAACATGTAACTGGAATCATGAGCTGGAATCACATACTCAATTCCTTTAAAATCCCTTGTAGAGGGTTGAAAGCTCTGTAAATGCTCTGCATCAGTTTGCTTGGCATCAATCCTTGTAATGCTTTTGTAGTTGCAGAAGTCACAATCCTTCTCTAGATCTGCAGACATAGAAGCAGAATTTGAATCAAATACGCACTCATACTTGGTAAAAATAGCCCCAGCGCCAACAGTAAAAAAATAATAGATAAAATGAATTTAATGGAACAGTTTATTTAATTATTGATAGCAAAGACATCTCTTTAACCATCTAACTCAATATAAAAGTTTTACATGTGTTATATGCACATAAATATGTTTGTGTGTAAGTGTTTGTGTATGGCACATGTGTGTTCAGGTACAGATAGTACAGGCAGAGGCTACAGTAATACTTGGTATCTCCTCTATGATATCCATATTTTCTCTTATTTAACCTTACACGCACTGATTTGGGCTGGTATGCGGTTTCCAGCAAACCGTCAGAACTTCCTATCTCTGCATCCATCATTATGAATAACAAGTATCATGTTAGGGTTGTCTACTGCATGTGGACACTAAGGCCATCACATACTGGGGGGGGGCAGGTGAGTTAGTTAGCTTATACGTTTCAGGCCGACACTCCGATGCTGAGGGAAATCAAGAAAAGGAATTGAAACAGGCTGGAACTGAGGCAGAGCTGGCTCAAGAGGTCCTAGAGGACGTGCTGCTGCTTGTTTCCCGCCAAGCTGGGGTCTGCCTACATCTTATAGTGCTGAAATACCCACAAGGATGGCATTACCACGTGAGTTGGTCCAAGGTTCTCATATCAGTCCCCCAATCAAAGAAAATGCCCACATCTTACACACACCAGTCTGGAGGGGCTAATTTTCCCTCAATTGAGCTTTCTGCTTCCTATATGATACCACCTTGTTTAAGAAACATAAAACAGCCAGCCCAATCACAAACTCCTATATCCTAGATTTACGTGGTGAAAGGAAATCCAAACTAGACCTTCATCAACTTATGTCTCAAATACATCAGAACAAACTGAGGTTTCCTCCTCAGCCTCCCTTTTTAAATAAGTACAAAAATCATCTAGAGTGGCAAATTCGCAACACAGCATTTTCCTTATAACTCACATACCAGGAGATATACACACTTTAGGAGATCTTGCAGTAAACGCTCAAAAAACCAGGTGGCAAGAGCATTGCCTGAACAGGTAACCCCAACACAGTTTATACTACCAGTTGTGAGAAGCATGAAACAGTGTAAATGACAAGCTGGTTTAACCCAAAACAATGAACATTCCATTCAAAGCATGTGGGATGTGGTTGTTGTGAAGGAAAGAAAATTGGCTAATATTTAGTGCGAATGCATGGACCCACGATCAAGAAGACAACAATGAACACACACTCAGTTTTTTTTTTTTTTTTAAGTGAATATACTGTCCAGACAACAGCAGACAATTTTATTTTGGAACATACATTTCTCCAACTTTTAGACATAGAACAGTAAGTAATTTACTTCGGATTCATGTTTCAATATTACAAATATGGAGTGCTGTAGAGCAGGGCACTGGCTTTATCTCTGCTTAGAGAAACAGGATTAATAGAGGAACACAGTGCCTTGGAGATCATTGCATCTCACCAAGCAACAAACAGTGAGACAAGGCTGTTGAAGCCAGAGAGACGAACCACAACAATAGTGCTAACACTAACTGTCACAATGCCAGCATTACTTATGCTTATAAAAAAATATTAATCTAATGTGCTTTCAAAGCTTCCCAATAAAAACATTTAATTCTAACATGAAAGGAATCACTGGCATTTACTGAATATGATCTCCCCCTAACATTTTAAAAGCCTGGTTTCTCTCGTTTGCAATCCAGACTATTGAAATGGTCAATATAAAACAAAGAAGATGCAGGCTGGAAAGAGAATGGCTCAGATATTGAGAGCATTGGCTTTCTTCCAGAGGACTGGGTTCAATTCCAGCACCCACATTGGCAGTTAACATCTTCTATAACTTCAGTATTCTGAGGGATCTAGCACCCTGACCTAGATATACGATGCAGGCAAATACGACAATGGACACAAAAATAGAAAAATAAATCAGTAAACAAAACAAAACAAACACAGGATATGCTGGAGTTAAGGTTGTCTTAGTGTATGAGAAAGTGATAAAGTTTGTCACAGGGAACTTCCTTAGAAAATCGTGGATTCAATTTGTTTAATAGGAACTCTAAAAGCAGGAGGCTGTATTGTGTTAAGGTCTGACAGAAGTAGAAGAGGAAGAGGTTAGCTATAACAGGTATGGATTTAGTAACATGTTTAATGTGTGTGGCGAACCACTGAAGCTATGCCTTCATCATTTATTCCTAGAAATGGACGGAAAGAATGTAGCGTTCGTAAGCATCTTCCAAAGCCCTTTTCTAAGAAAGCAATTTAAAAAAGAAAAACTATGTAATTGTATTGTAAATCACAACAATTCATGTGCTCCCAAATAAAGGTACAGTTCTTTTTATTAACAGATCACTTCTCCTAGCCTTCCTTGCTGTGGTGCTCTTGCTCAGTCACCGGTATTTTACTGAGTGTTTCTGCTGAGAATACCCACATTAGAGTCCCCATGAGCGATTGAGTCCGAAATCAGCATGTTAGTAAATAAGCTGAATTGAAAATTCTTAGAAACCACTGAGGAAACGTAATTCCATCGTCTATAATGCTGCCAAATGAACTCTTTCTTCATGGCATTCATCTGAATGTTGCCACCAATCGTAGAGAGTTTTCCCTCGATCATGAGCCATTGTTTCTCAAGTCCCAGAGTCGAAAGTAAATCTCAGATCATCCTAAGTCTGACAACCCATCTAATCCCGGCTCATGTTGGGGAATTTTTGAAGAACCCCATTATTTTGTATACCTGAGGATATGAGCTGGGATTGGCTTTGTAGGGAAAATTAGCCTCCTCCCCCATTGGCAGAAAAGAGGACAGCAATAAGAGTAGAAAGTTTCCTCTAAATGAACCAACCCTAATGCTATCTTCTATTATTTTATATGGTCTCTAGCTTGTCTGACACAGCATGTATTCTTTGAAGGTAACTATTTGCGTCACCCTTGCCATCCGTCTGTGTCCCTAGCCCAATTTCTGTCCCACAATAGACAACCATTAGGAGTCAACTCTCCCTGGTATCATGAGTGTTTATTCTGGTTTTTCTACAAACTCCTAAAGTATTGCATACATGATCTCCATGATCCTAATTAACTTTCTAGAAATAGTATTCATTATTTACATATTGTAAAAAGAAAAAAAAAAACAGTAGCTCTCATATTTTTTTCAATACTCCAAAGCATATGTTTGATAAATACTAGTACCATATTCCCCCCAACAAATTTTTTTTTTGAAAATAAAACCTTGTAAGTCTCTCCTCGGTCTATACTTTGACTTAGTAAAGGAACTGAAAACTCAGACAGATCATAACTTATGAGTCCCTTATATAAAAAAGGACAAGGTGTTTCTTCAATTACTTAAGATCAAATAGTTCCTATTCTCTATAGACTCAATTTTTATATTTTAGATTCATTTCTATTTTTTGGAGTATAATTAGAGCAGTACATTTTGACAAATCATTTACGACTAGACAGAGCTAAAGGACGTATTTCTAATGCTCTAGACTGAGGTACACTCTATGGCAGGCATAGCTAAGAATTTTGTTGGGACATATAGCATCTTCTGTCTGGGAGTAAAAAATAAAAAAAAGGAAATGCTATATAAAAAATGGAATAAACATTCTCCTAGAATTCCGCCAACATCTGCTGCTAAAACCTGCACTTCCTGCCCTGCCTTTCTACATCAATTTCTTCCACCTCCCCTCCCCGCGCCATCCCCTCCCCTCTTCGTCCTGACTTTACCCAGAGTTTCCTACAGTGTCTGCAATCAACATTCCTCTCCTGCATACACGATTTGCAGATCGCCCTAACTTCGGCTGGTATTTGGAGCCACTTTCCACTCCCCATATCCTACAATGAAACCAGAAAGATCTTTCCGAATCAGAAAGCTCAGTAGCAGATACATTAGTGTTTTTTCCATTTGACCTTAGTGGGGAAAAAGGTCAAATGAATCACTGGATTCCTCCTCACTCCCTGTGTTCATCTAAGGCTTAACCCCAGCTTTCACCTTCAGGAAAGGCGTGCCACTGACAATATGCACTCACTCTGGATTCCTTAAAGACTCTTCCCCTTAAAAACAAAACATAACATACAAAAACCGATATCCCCTGGTACATTCTCTTCCAACTCTCCTTCTCATTTCAATCAAAGTACATTCCTAAAGTTTGAGACTCTATTTTCAAAGGCAGCCATGTCCTCCATTAAGTTTTAATCCACCCCCCCCACTATCCACCCGTCTTCTCTTTTTGATGAGCACTATTCACCCTTCCCAATTCCAGCAAATCCAAATTCCTCCAGCAAGCACCACCATGGTGACTGTTAGAGGTTACTCATATACAACAAGCATTGCTATCAATGATCTTATTCAAGAAGTTTATACCTGCACTTGGTGTTTTACCACAACATTTGTTCCCATTGTTTCTCCCTGTAGGACAACCACACGACATATCAGTTTATTTTGTGCCCGACAGATCAAAGTTTCTGCATTCTGAATTATTTAATACATGCACTACCACACAAATCATTTAATCACACTGTCATTTCCTTTTTCCTTCTATCAAACTAATCTCTGAAGAGAAATTACTGAGGTCTCATATCCCTTGATCTGACATTTTAAGAGTTAGGAACAGCCACAGACTAAGCCGATGAATAATGTAATAAAAGAGAACCATTAATCACAATGCAATTATAAAAAAAAAAGATCGTTTGAATTCAATTTGCTGCAGTTTATAATCAAAAGCCCAGAGAAGTCGAGTAGAAGCTGAAGTAGTTGTTTATACCCTGAACACAGCCTTGTTCCTGAGCTGCAATGAGGAATCTCATCACCAAAGAATAGCTATTTTGTTAGCCTCTCTCCCTCTGCCTCATGAACTCTCAGTGTTTAGAGATGCCGCATATCTAGTGTTAGTGTAACCAATATCTGTCCCCTGTGTTGTAATATCCACACGTTTACTTCGATTCAGTTTCTTTCTCTGTGCCAATCCAGGATATTATGCAAAAGGTGAGGGATCCTGTTTGTAGCAATGCCCAACCGTGCCCCTTCAACTGCAAACATTTAAACCAAATCTGCAACTGTATCGATTTGACTGAGACCATAAAGTCAACCTACACGGTAATTTAGAGCATCTGTACAGTCACTGCCTTTATTATCTAAAGGTATCTAGTTGTCCTTGTCTTTGTAAGTGGTCAATATTCACTAGAATAATTGGACGGCATTCTTGTTCAGCTAGTAGTCTTGAATGTAAGATAATGTTAAAGTTACAAAAGACGTGAACGGGCTGATATCTGAGAACAACGCAGACTATTGATAACAAGGATGTAAATAGCTCCAATTTTTCAGCTGCTATGGTTAACTTATGTAATTGTGTAATATGGAAATACTTATGGAAATTGTAGCTTAGGTTTCAAGAGTCCCAACACAAGATATGTTGACTGAAACAATGAAATATAGGAAAGCTTGGAATGGATGTAGTTGAGTAAATGGAATTGCATTGCATATAGATATACATAAAGCTATATAAACTAACAACCTTCTACTAACGTAACTTGTGTGTGAGGCCCTAGGCTATCGTGACAGGCAGAGTCGTGGGAGGCTTACTTTAAGGATGCAGAAGTGTATGCTCAGTAGTAGTATGAATTGAGTCATAATGATACGTCCTGCCTTTAATAAAAAAATAAATCCCTCATTGCTGATTTCAAGATGACGTGCCACTTTACATCTCTATGATTATAATTTCTCCTTTCACCACATCGCAACCGACATTTGTTGTCATCATTTTCTGAAGTTATCACTAGCCAAGTCAGGTGGGATCGCAATGAAGTTTTTAACTTATATTCCCTGATGGCTTAATGCGGATGTCCTATTCAAAATTCCTTGGAATTGTATCTGCCCTTGAAGCCTTGTAGTCCAGCTCATTAGCAATTTCGATTTAATATTATGTAGATTTTAGATAAACACCCTCTCACCTTGGATGTGTAGGTCACCCCATTCTGTAATCCACCCCCCCCCCCTTTCTTCAGTTGTCTTTTTAGTTTGTTAAACCAAGTTTTTTGGCTATCCAAAACTTTGGAATTTCCATTCAATCTTGTTTGGTTTTGGAGGTTATATCCTATACACTGGCTTTGTTCTAAAAATCTCTAACCAAGGTCTATGTCACTTGTTGTGTAGGTCTTTGTCCTTTGTAGTGTCAGTATAAGCTTAAGTCTTTGGTTTGCTTTTGAACTGAGCATGGATTAAAAATAGGGTTACTCTTCTGTAGACGTTCCATATTCTCGGGGCTGTATATGTATGAGCTAATAATCCCACCTGTCCCTGTGTAATGTTTGACAACCTTTTCAGTGTAAAGAAGAAAGAGGAAGGCATCATGGGGGAGTGGATCAGAGCACATGCCATAGTGGTCTGGCTGTACAATAGAGCCACCCAAGAGGATTGTGGCATTGTAGGTTATATTGGGTTATTGAGAGGAAGTAATAAAGTAGCATAGAGAGTTCTATCCTGCCCAAGCTCTGGTGCTTAAGGCTTATTATAATATAGAGGTTTTGCGTCTATTATTTAAGACAATAAGAGATCAAAAGTGGATAGAATGACCCCAATAAAATGTACCACAACACTCCACCTATAGTTTGTAATTCATTTCTTTTCAACTCCTAATCTTTAGATGTCAGGCTCCCTAATTTCTCCTTTAATCTTAAAACAAAACTAAACAAAAAACAACAAAATCACCAAACACAAAACCTTTAATTTTCCAGTGTCTACTAGCTTGCTATTTATTTTATCTTTGTATTTTTAAATGTACGCTTCTAAACAAATATTGAAAAGCTAAATAATTTGTAATTGTTCAAAGTCAAGTGCACATTCTTTCAAAAGGCTCGCATTAAACCCCTGCCAGGGAACGAACCCAGGCAAAAAATAAGGGAGCAACCCAATTCAATAGGATTTTTAAATATTTAAAAAATTTCTCTGGGTTTTCAAAGCTGAAAAAACCATTTAATTTAAAAAAAGGAGCAGGGCTTTAAAAAAATTTCCCTTTAATTTTTAAAGCAGGGTTTGTTTTTCCCTTTTAAAAGGGGAAATTGGGGGAATTTAAAAAAAGGTTCCCCCCCCCCCCCCCCTAAAAGAGAACCAAAAATTTAACCCCCCTTTTTCCAAAACCCCCCCCCCCCCCCCGGCAGTTAAAAACTGTCTAAAATTTTTAGTTCTGGGGGATTTTGCACCCTAAACCTAGTTTATAATGCAGGAAAAATTTCCCAAAATGGACCCAAATAAAAAAAAAAAATCTTAAAACCCAAAAAAAAAAAGCACAGATATGTTGGGTGTGGGGTTTTTTTAAAGTGTATGAAAAGGTGAAAAAGTTTGCACGGGGAACTTCCTTAAAAAAATCTGGGGAAATTCAGTTGTTTGAATGGGCCTCTAAAGCCAGGGGGGGGCTGTATTGTGAAAAGCTGACAGGGAAGTAGAAGGGGAAGGGGGTTAGCTAAAAAAGGGTTTATTGGTTTAGTAGAATGTTACATGTTTTGGGGAAAAAACCACTGAAAGCAAATCCCCTTAAACATTTATACCCTTAGAATGGGAGCGGGGAAAGAATTTTGGTTCTTAAGCTTTCTCCCAAACCCCTTCCAAGGGAAAAGGTCTTTAAAGAAAAACTAGGGTATATTGTATTTTAAATCACTAAAATTTCATGTGCTCCAAAAAAAAGGGTACGTTCTTTTTAAATTAAATTTCCTTTCCCCCCAGCCCTTTCCCTTTGGGTTTGGTGGGCTCTTGCTTCAGTCCCCGTTATTTTACTGAGTGTTCTGCTGGACCCCACATTTTAGGCCCCGATGGGATTGGGGCAAATCAGCATGTTAGGTAAAATAAGTGGAGTTTTGGGAAATTTTTCCTTGGGAAAAATCCAGTTTGGAGGAAAGGCGTAATTCCATCGTCATAATGCGGCCTAATGACGTTCTTTCTTCAGGCTGTCGTCTTGGGGGTTGCCACCAATCTAGAGAGTTTGCCCTCAGTCATGAGCCATTTGTTTCTCAGAGTCCCAGAGTCTAAAATAAATCTCAGATCATCCTAAGTCTGAATACCCATCTTAATTCCCGGCTCATGTTGGGGAGATTTTGAGAAACCCATGTATTTTGTATACCTGAGGATGATGAGGCTGGGGATTGGCTTTGTAGGGAAAATTTAGCCTCCTCACCCAGTGGGCAGAAGAATGAGGACCGTGCAATAGATAGAAAGTTTCCTCTAATGAACCAACCCTAATGCTATCTTCTAGTTATTTTATATTGTCTCTATGCTTTGTCTGACACAGCATGTCTTCTTTGAAGGTAACTATTTGCTCACCCTGTGCCATCCTGTCTTTGTCCCTTCCCCATTCTGTCCCACAATAGACAGACCTAGGATTCAACTCTCCCTGGTATCAAGATTGTTTATCTGGTTTCTACAAACTCCTAAAGTATTCATACATGATCTCAGGATCCCTATGAACTTTCTAGAAATAGTATTCATGTATTGTACATATGTGTAAAAGAGAAAAAAAAAAACAGTAGCTCTCATATTTTTTCAAATACTCCAAGAGCATATGTTTGATAAATACTATTACATATGCCATTATACTTGAAAGTCTCTCCTCAGGACTATACGTTTTCTAGTGTATGGAACTGAAAACACAGGAAAGATCATAACTTATGAGTCTTATTAAAAAGAGGAAGAGATTGTTTCTTGTCAATTACTTTATAGATCAAATAGTTCTATTCTATATAGACATGCAATTTTATATTTTAGATTCATTTCTATGGTTTTGGAGTATAAATTAGAGCAATACATTTTGACAAATCATTTTCTGACTAGTACAGTGAGCTAAAGGACGTATTTCTAATGCTCTAGTCTGAGGTACACTCTATGGCAGGCATAGCTAAGAATTTTGTTGGGAGCTTATATGCACTTCTGTCTGGAGTAAAAAAAAAAAAGGAAATGCGTATATAAAATGAATAAACATTCTCCTAGAATTCCCCAAAACATCTGCTGCTAAAACCTGCACTTCCTGCCTCCTTTACTTACATCAATTTCTTCCCCTCCCTCTCCCCCTCCCATCCCCTCCCCTCTTTCTCCTGACTTTTGCCAGAGTCTACAGTGTTCTGCAATCAACAGTCCTCTCCTGCATTACACTATTTGCAGATGGCTCCTAACTTCGGCTGGTATTTGGCCACTTTCCTCCTCCCCTATCCTACATGGGAAACCAGAAAGATCTTTCCGAATCAGGAAAGCTCAGTATCAGATACATTAGTGTTTTCCATTTGACCATAGTGGGGAAAAAGTCAAATGATCACATTGGATTCCTCCTCACCCTGTGTTCCATGCTAAGGCTTAAACCCCAGGCTTTTCACATTTCAGGCAAATGCTTGGCCACTGAGCAATATGGCAGCTCACTCTGGATTCCTTTAAAGACTCTTCCCCTTAAAAAACAAAACAAAACAAAACAAAAACCGATGATCCTGGTAACATTCTCTTTCCACTCTCCTTTCTCATTTCAATCAAAGTACATTCCTAAAGTTTGAGACTCTATTTTCAAAGGCAGCCATGTCCTCCATAAGTATCTCTATCCACCCGTCTTCTCTTTTTGAGAGCACTATTCAACCTTCCCATATTTCCAGCAGAAGTCAAATGTCCTCACAGCAAAGCCCTCACCAGTGGTGACTGGGTAGAGGTGTACTCATATACAGACAGCATTGCTATCAATGATCTTATTCAAGGAAGTTATACCTGGGCACTTGGTGTTTTACCCACACATTTGTTCCCATTGTTTCTCCTCTGTTGACAACCACACTACAAAGTCAGTTTTTATTTTTCCCGACAGACAAATTTCTGCATTCTGAAGTTATTTAAAACAGCACTACCACACACTATCATTTATTCCACACTGGTCATTTCTTTTTCCTTCTTATCAATCTTAAACTCTGAAAGAATTACTGAGGTCTCATATCCCTTGATCTGACATTTTAAGAGTTAGGAACAGCCACAGACTAGAGCCGAGAGATAAGATGTAGATAAAAGAGAACCATTAAGTCACAATGGCATTAGGAGAAAAAAAAAAGATCTTGTGTTGAATTCAATTTGGCTGCAGTTCAAAGTGCCCAGAGAAGTAGGAGGTAGAAGGCTGTAAGTAGTTTTTAGTACCCTGGAACACAGCCTTTGTTCCTTGGAGCAGCAATTGAGGAATCTCATCACCAAAGATTAGCTAATTTGTTAGCCTCTCTCCTCTGCCTCATGAACTCTCTGTGGTTTTAGAGATGCGCATATCTAGTGGTTGGGAGTGTACCCTATCTCTGTCCCTGTGTTGTAATATCCACACAGTGTACTTCATTTCATTTCTTTCTCTGTGCCAATCCAGGTTATTAGGGCAAAAGGTGAGGATCCGTTTGTAGGCATGCCCCAACCGGGCCCCTTTCAACTGCAAACATTAAACAAAATCTCAACTGTATCGATTTGACTGGAAGACCAGAAAGTCAAACACTACACGGGTAATTTAAGAGGCATCTGTAGCAGTCACTGGCCTTAGTTATTTAAGAGGTATCTAGTTGTCTTGTCTGTGTAAGTGTCAAGATTCACTAGAAGTAATTGACGGCATTCTTGGTTCAGCTATTAGACTTGAATGTAGAGATAATGTTGAAAGTTACAAAAGACTGAACGGCTGATGGTCTCTGAGAGACACGCAGAGCTATTGATAAGCAAGGATGTAAATAGCTCCAATTTTCAGGCTGCTATGGTTAACTTTATTGTAATTGTTAATGGGAAATACTTATGGAAATTTGTATCTTAGTTCAAGAGTCCCAACACAAGATATGGTTGCTGAAACAAATGAAATATAGGAAAGCTTGGAATGGGATGTAGTTTAGTAATGGCAGATTGCATTGCTTATAGATATACATAAACTAACACCTTCTACATAAAGTAACTTGTGTGTGAGGCCCTAGGCTATCGTGAGCAGGCAGGAGTCTGTGGTATGCTGACTTAGGATGCAGAAGGTGTATGCTCAGTAGTAGTATAATTGGATCATATGATACTTCTGCCTTTAATTAAAAAAAATAAACCCTCATGGCTGATTTCTAAGATGGTCGTGCCACTTTACATCTCTATGATTTATAAGGTTTCTCCTTTCACCACATCGGCACCGACATTTGTTGTCATGTTTTTCTGAAGGATATCACTAGCCAAGGTCAGGTGGGATCGCAATGAAGTTTTAACTTATATTTCCCTGATGGCTTAGGAATGCTGAGTTCCTATTCAAATATTCATTGGGAATTGTATCTCTCCCTTTGAGAGCCTTGTAGTCAGCTCATTAGCATTTAGATTTTAATATTATGTTTAGATTTTAGATATTAATCTCACCTTGGATGTGTAGTCTCCCCATTCTGTAATCCACCCCCCCCCCCATTCTGTCAGTTGTCTTTTTAGTTGGTTAACCATTTTTTGGCTATCCAAAAGCTTTGGAATTTCATTCAATCTTGTTTGGTTTTGGAGGTTATTTCCTATACTACTGGCGTTTGTTCTAAAAATCTCTACCAAGGTCTATGTCACTGTTGTGTTGGTCTTTTCCTTTGTAGGTTCAGTTTAAGGGCTTAAAGTCTTTGGTTTGCTTTGAACTGAGCAGGATTAAAAATAGGGTTTACTCTTTTCCATGTAGACTTCCATTTCTCTGGGGCTGTATATTGTATGAGCTAATCCCCCTGCCCTGTGTATGTTTTGACAACTTTTCAGTGTAGAAGAAGAAAGAGGAAGGCATCATGGGGGAGGTGGATCATGAGCACATGGCCATGAGGGCTGGCCTGGTACAATAGGAGCAGCCCAAGAGGAATGTGGCAAGTGAGGTTATCTTGGGGTTATTGAGAGGGAAGTAGATAAAGTAGCATAGAGAGTTGCTATCTGCCCAGCTCTGGTGCTTTAAGGCTTATTATAAATATAAAGGTTTTGCGTCTATTATTTAAGAACTAAGTGATCAAAAGTGGAGTAGAAATCCCCAAATAAAATGTACCAAAACACTCCACCTATTTTTGTAATTCATTTCTTTTCAAACTCCTAATCTTTAGATGTCAGGCTCCCTAATTTCTCCTTTAATCTTAAAACACAAACAAACACAAAACAAACAAAAAAAAACCAAAACCACAAAAACCCTTTATTTTCCAGTTTCTACTAGCTTTGCTATTTATTTTATCTGTTGTATTTTTAAATGTACCTTCTAAACAAATATTGAAAAGCTAAATAATTTTAATTTTCAAAGTCAAGTCCCATTCTTTCAAAAGGCTCCATTAAACCCCTGCCTATTTTTAACTGACAGGTGGAATATCTCTGAGAATATATGGCCAGTTTTTTTTTGTCCTGTTTGTTTCTTATCATAGTTTCAAAGCTTACTTCCTATGCTGTTTGTTTCGCCCAGATCTCCGTTTCATTCTCTGTTTTGATTTCTCGGTGTTTTTGTTAGAACTCACTTTTGGTAGAGTCTTAATTGTCTATTTTCATCCCAGAGTAAGTCACTGTAAAAACCTTCAAGATGATTAGAGGTCTTGTGATTTGTGTCTGTGGGTGTTTGTGGTGAGGGCGTGGCTATAGCGTGGGTTGACTGAGAAGCTTCATTGCAGGGTAACTGGACCTATCTAAATATGAGTTGCCTATGCTTTCTCTCCCTCTCTTCCCCGCCCACCACGGATTAGTTGTTTTTCCTAGAGAAGAATAGTTCATACTGGAAATAAAAGGGAATGTCCTTTTATTACAAGTCCTGAAGCGTGACCAGGGGAAAGGGGTTAGAGCGCCTCATCCATGATGGGCATTGCCCTGTGTTCCGTGTGATATCTCATCTTCACACTCGGCGTTTGAACGCTTCCTTCCTTGTATGTTGTTGAGAGTGGTCCACTCGTTGCTATTCTCCTCCGTCACTATATGCATCTCCACTCTTCTGTACCCTTTCTCTACTTTGTAAAATTTGCTGATAAGCCTTTGGTTTATGGTCTTTTCTATCTTGTCTTTGTGTTGTCTTGTTTTGATATTTTTGTTGTAAGTCCCCCACTGTTATCCTGGGTAGGTTTAGATGGTGACGGTGATAAGAATGTGTGTTCACTCTGCAATGTTTCAAGAACCTGTTCCTGATTCTTTGCGGTAGCTCAGTGGTCAGTCTGCTATAGACCTGATAGGGTAGTTAAGAGGTACGTAACTGAAACTCAACAAGACATTCTGGCATGGTAAATCAGTGGACTCGTAGAGGATGACGTAGCCTCTTCTATTGCCTAAGGGTTTGAGTCGTGGATTTTGGATTCTTTGACACAGAAGTTGCTTCCCACCAATCACAGTGACTTTTATGGGCATTTCTAGAGGAGCTAGAAATATACGAGGGTTGGCAAGTATTTACATGGACCTTTGGTCTTGTGTGTTGTGGCCCTGCCAGTTTTAAGTTTTAGTGGTAAGCTGAAGGGAAAGAAACCTCGGATTGAGTAGTCGTCATTGTTTAACCTTTGAGCTCTAGCCTAATGTTGACTCTTATTCCAGTGAAGACTCAGTTGTTGCATGTGTTTTGTTTCTTTTGTGCCTCAATTTTCTCTGTTTTCATACTTACATGATTCACTGAGCTTTTTTTTTTTCTTCAAATCACCCAAAATGATAATCTCCTTGAAGACAGGACTGAATCATATTTCTTATTATGGTCCCAGTGACAGATTTGGCACACAGCCCATATTCAGTTAGTATTCAGTTGTTGGGTGAAAGAATACACAGGCTGGTGGCATGTCAGGCAAAATATACTACCTGAGAAAATCAGCAACACTGTCCTGGTCTTTGCAATGCTTGACTGAGAAAAAAAATCAATATTTATGGTACTTATTAAAAACCCAAGTGCTACCCAGTGATTAAAAGGCCTACCTGATTCTTAGTGTTTTTCTTTTCTCTCTAGAATGGATGTCCCTGCATAGAGATTGATTTTATTCTGGCCAGGGTTACAGCTAGCATTCCATCTGCTTTCATAGGATGATCTGCTGTTTGAGGGTGCAGGGTGTATCAATGGTGTCTGCCTTTCCATATTGCCAGTGCAACAAAGACAAAGTGAGGTCAAGCTGTATTCTCAGAATTAGATTCAGCTGTCCTGAATTTGACCCATATGCGTGCAATGATGGAGTTAGTACTGCTCTGGGCCATCAGCAAGCAAGGAGAGGAAATTACCAGAGATTAGTATATGCTACAAATAAATTTACTTCCGGAATCAATCAACGGAAGCTTTAACTTACTGAGAAGACTTGAAATAGTACTCCTCCCAGATCCTTAAGTCTCAAAAACAACTTCCTCTCTGGCAACACATTTCAAAAATTGGATGCTCAAGTCAGTAGCATATCAATCCACAATAACATATGAAAAAAAATGCATAGATGAGATTCACCCAAGGAGGAACTATGCTGAATAATCATAGAATTGCTATCTTGACACATATTATCAGACTTATGCAGAATTAATTGTATACTTATCTGTGGCAACACTCGGGCAAATTCGTATTTTCCCCTCAATCGTCATGAGAAAGGGAAGCAAACCATGAAAAGCTATTGCTGCTGATTCCTTCAGAATGCTGACTGGCAAGGGAAATGAAGGGTGTTCTGAAATGATCAGTTGTCAGGTCTAAAAACAACACCCAGCCCGTGGCATGATTCAACTCTCAAGTATAGCGTTGTCTACCCTGTTTGCTGTAAACATAGTCCAGTGGCTTTGGACAGAGGCTTTTATTCTGGAGCAATGTTATTAAGTTCCTTCAAACATTTAGAAAGTGCATTTATTTTAATCACTGTAATCTTAGCAGAGATATGCGCAGAGGCTTAAAATAATACAAATACCACCTATGGGATGCAAGGAACCAAGCAGTGAAAATGGTTTCCCCGAACTGCAAATAGCCAGCGTAGCAAATCCATCTCATGTTGAAAATTTGGGTCACATTTAAACCAAGGGCTAATTTATTGGTGACAGTAAAACATATTAAGCTTTAAACGGAGGGTCTACAGTTTAATCAAATTTCTGAAAATAGTTAATAGCACAATATATGAAGTGCCAAACACACACACATACACACACACCCCATATACACTAAACTTTGGATCTGATAATTTGCTTGGAAAAAGCATACAAGAACAAAAACTAGTAATGTAATCTTTATGAAGAGGAATCACAAAGTTAGTAGTGAAACACAAAGGCTTTTGGAAGTTCTTTTTTTTTTTTTTTTTTATTGAAAAATTTTTTATTTTTTACATTTCAGATGTTCTCTCCTTACCCCATTTCCCCCCCTCCCTCCCAGGAACTCACTATCCCTTCCCCCCTCTTCCCGCCTCCACGTTGGTGTACCCCCACCCACCCTCCCCTGTACCTCACCTCCCCACCCTCGAATATCCTACCCCCCATGTCCAGCCTTCATGGGACCAAGGATCTCTTCTCCTACTTATATATATAGCTCCCTTGCATATATAGCTGGAGCCATGGGTCCCTCCCTAAGCGCTCCCAGGCTGGTGGCTTAGACCCTGGGGGCTCTGGTTGGTTGGGATTGTTGCTTTCCTCATGGTGTCGCGAATCCTCTCAACTCCTTCAGCCTTCACTCTATCTTCTCCATTGGGAACTCCATGCTCAGTTTAATGGTTAGCTGTGAGCATCTGCCTCTGAGTATGTCAGACTCTTGCAGACCTCTAAGGAGACAGCTATATCAGGCTCCTGTCAGCGTGTACGTCCTGCCATCCACATCAACCTCTACCTTTGGTGACTGCACATAGGATGGATATCTAGGTGGAATAGTCTGTAGACTGTCCCTCCTTCAGTTTCTGTCCTGCACTGTGTCTCCTTATTTGCACCCTTGAGTATTTTGTTACTCCTTCTAAGAAGGACTGAAGGCTCCCCTATTTGGTCATCATTCTTTATGAGCTTTATGTGGTCTGTGAGTTGAATCTTGGGTATTTCAGGCTTCTGGGCTAAAATCCAATAATCAGTGAGTGAATACCATGTATGTTCTTTTGTGATTGGGTTACTTCACTCAGGATGATATTTTCTAGTTCCATCCATTTATATATGAATTTATCAAATTCATTGTTTTTAAAAAAGACTATTTAGGGTACATAAAAATCAAGACTGTAGGGATTAAGTAAGAATATTAGGATCCCAAGATTCAGAATATCACCTAGGTATAGATGTGGGGAAATGACAGTTCACATGCTCTCATCTGGAAAACATTTTTTTCTTTCTCAAAGGTATGTTTCTTTCCTGACCTACCCATGGCTTGTCAGCTGGGACAAACTCCCTGACTTGAACTTAGTCACCCCAGTTTATGCTCCCACACCCAATTTGGTTACACTGAGATTTCTCACTTTATTTAATGAGTTCCCTTTGGCTGTGAGGTGATCTGTCAGTGAGCAGGAAGAGAAAGTTAGTAGAGATTTGCATTTGCTATGAACAAATTAAGACCTTAAGTTTTTTTTTTTTTCAATAAGTCCAGAAGATAGGTCGCAAACTTCAAACTCTCTTATCTTTATTATTTTAAGGCTAAGAGAGTAATTTCAATAAATGTAGAACAAGAGCTACATTCTCAAGGAGAAATTTAGCTAAATTAAAATGCTAAAATAAAATCTTGACTGATTTTAATTATTAATCACAGAATAAAAAATAATTTTAATTTTTTTTATGACTCTTAATTCTTGAGCTATAAAAAAATTTGTGGAATATTTTCTTACAGTAACAATTAGCGAGATATCTTTATATCCCTTGACCTTCCTAAATGGTCACCTCTTTTTTTATTTAAGTGATATTTCACCTCTATAATTTCTTCCTTCTCATTAGCCTCTCTTCTTTGTCTTCCAAGGTCCTAACTCCTGCTCTCCAAATGTGGACATTACCCATGGTTTCACTTTTTGTTCCTGTCTCTAACTTACAATGGTCCTACTCACATATTTTGAGAAGATTTATTTGGTTTATTTTATGTGTATGGTGTTTTGCCTGCATGTATGTCTGTGTACTACATGTATGCTTGGTGCCCAAGGAGGCCAGAAAAGGATATCAGATCCCTTGAAATTGTAGCTATAGATGGTTCTTAGTTGCCATGTGCATACTGGGAATGGATCCCTGGTCTTCTGAAAGAGCAAAACAGTGCTCTTAACTGCTGAGCCATCTGTACCCCCCTACCCCTCGACTTTGATAAGTTTTTGATGTTGATTTTGTGAAAACTATATGTATTTTGAATTTTAGTTTCTTTCCCAGGCTAGGAATAAGAGATAGTTTATTCTTCTCTGCTGGTTCCTGGCAGCACATCACAGTTCCCTTTCAACCACATGACAAAGTTAAAAAGTATACTCTTCAGTGCACTGTGTGGCTAGTTTATTTATTCATGTGTTTCTTCCACATTCCTCCATGTCTTCAAACAGTTTTTTTTTGCGTTTGATGATGATTATGCTCAAGGTGGGCTAATGAAAACATTCAGAAGACATTTAAGGTAAGCTAGGCTGAACTATGATGTATGGCAGGTTAACTACGCTAAATACATTTTCCACATAATAATTTCAATTGGTTTTGGATTAGTGAGATGTAATAACCCACTTTGTCATTTCTTCAGTTTGACTCCTTTAGTTTCAACTTCATCTCTTTAGTGACTGAAATGAATGGCAACTTATGGATGAGCACCAGAGAGGGTCACTCACTACCAGACCTGCTGGCACCAGATTTCTTAAGCCTGGCAGATGTGGGGAAATGACTAGATGATAAACTTGGGTTTAAGATTACATGATCTGAAAAATGTGGAGTCAAAAATTGGTTTTCTTGGCCTCAGTGGAAGATGAAGCACCTAATCCTTGAGAGATCTGAGGGCCCAGCAAAGGGGGAAGCCTGGTGGTGGGGGCACCTTCTTGGAAGCAAGGGGGAGGAACGGTGGGATGAGGATCTGTGGGCTGGGGGGCTGGGAGTAGGGGTAACTGCTGGAATGTAAATAAATAAAATAATTTAAAAAAACGAGTTTCTTAAAGAACGCTTACTAAGTTGTGAACACGCATTAGTTTGGTTTTCAATGATGGAAATACAAAACTTTTAAATAGCTCAATACTGAAGACCGATATTCAAGATATAAAATTTAGAATGATAAATGTAGAGATGAGAATTTAAGCAATGGAAGAAGATAGAAGACACATTCCTTAGAATGTACTGTACAGAAAGAGTAAGTAAAGATGGAAAAAGAAGTCCCATTTGACATCCCCCTAGTTATGCTTGAAAATTTTGCTGGGTAGAAATTAGAAGCTAGACACTAATTTACACAAGCACTCATTTTATTAGTTTATAAAAGAGTTTAACAGTACACTAAGGTAGTTAGTAAGACCTCCTTCTCCACAATTCCCTCTTTCTGCCCTGGCTTTCAGAAACTCCTCATTCTTCTTTGGGAAATGTGGGAATAGGAAAAGCAGAGGTAGGGGTAGAAAGGCTGAGAGATGGAGTATGTTTAGTTTCTCCTTTGGTATCACCCAGTCCTCTTTGAAGTGAGTTCTCATTGTGTTCATATGCTCCTATGGGAGGTTCCTCTGTATGGGAGTAGGCTGTGAGTTCATGGCTAGCCTAACTCATCTATTTTTGATGTTATCTTTATACCGTGGTGACTGAAGACAGCAGCCTGCCTTCCTGCCCAGGGACCTAGTGAGAACTAATGAGAAAAACTCAGGAGGGCCCGAAGAATGAATATCTATGGTTATTTCACTGTATAGCCAGAGAGCTTGTTGTCTCTACTTCCAGTAAAAATAGTCCACTGTGAATAAGTTTAAAGTCTGTGGAATCTGGTGCTAACACAACAAAACTCTCAATGCTCCAAAGGAGTATGCTATTGTACTTCTCTCTGTATCTCTGTGCTTTATGAATATGGTGAAGACAATGATAACAAGTCTAATATTTTAAATAATAATTCTATGTGTTAGAAATTTTTCTCCCTAGTGATGTGACTGTTCTTATACTCTGTCCCCTAAATTTTGATTAGAAGATGTTGCTGTTCTAAATCCAGAAGAGTCAATAGTTTGATAAAATAACACATATGGGAGCTCTCTCTATTTCACATTCTTTTGGTTATAACCTGTCTTTCATTGGCTTTCTTTTTGATCTGAATGATACTAATTTCTAAGAGGAAAAAAAAAATCTTCTTGAGTGGCTCTTGGTCCTAAAGAGAAGTTGGTAACTGATAAGATCTTTGTTGTAACTTTCAGTGTAATTTCAGCCTGGTCCTCCGGGAAAGGTTGTACTATATAAGAGAATACAATGACCCACAGAGAATTTAAAAAAAATCAGAGCACTCTGATATAACAAAGCCTTTCAGTCTTGCAATCAGTGACCATTTAAAAAGAACAAGTGTGCAATTTAGCCTGCCACTCAGGATTTTAAGAGGGTGATTTTAGATCTGTTGTCTCTCCCTATAAGTTATATAAAAATTACTTTAAGAAATTTACCTTGGAACATACTTTGCAACTTGGATGGGAAGGGAATATTGTGAACGAGAATTATGGTTGTTGATAAAACACAGAAAACGTTAAGTATTTGGAGGAGCCTCTATGTTTAGTTCCCTTCCTTCCAATACTCTAGCTGACAAGTCAGTTTCTGTTGATATCAGGGAAGGGAAGTCATGGCAAAGAGAAGAGCATGAGCTTACTGGGAAATTTTTGATTTAAATTCCCACTCAGTCAATTTTCTGGCTTTGTGGTGTTGGATTACACTATCAATTCAATTTTCACTCCTCTGGTTTTCTTCATCTGTAAAATTAGGAGTAGGAATGAGGAGGAGTAGGTTTCGTTCAGCACAGGGTTGTGTGTCTAGTCTAGAGCAATGTTGGGCAGTGGCCTGTGAGAGGCATCTCCTGGAGATCCTCAGGGACGTAGGAGTTGGCCTTGCTTCTGGGCCCCTGACTCATTTCACATTGCTACAGGCCCTCCCACAGAGAGGTTTCTGACCATTGGTCACTGAAGCACAGGTAGAAAGCGTGACTACAGGCCACAGAGCCTCAAGACAGATCTCCATGCTAATGAGATACCTAATGGCCAGAGGGCATAGCCAATTAAGCATTCCTTCTCAGACCCTCCTCCTTGAAAAAGTATTTAACCACAGGCCCACCCTGAGAATACTGAGGTATAGCTTCATCCATTTTCCGCCATGACAACAAATATCTTAAGACCTGTCTTCTTTGGGGCGCAGCGTTGGGGATGGTAGAGAAGGTTTTCAACTACTGAGCCGGCATCTAATCTCTTGCAGATGACCTCTCCACGTTCTAGCCATGGAGACCCAGCCAAGCGATTTGCCGTGACCAAAAGTCTTATCCACTGGCCGCAGCTAGAGCGTCTCCCCTGTCCCCCTTTGGCTACAGGTTTATCCAGTCCATATGCCCCCATTTCGGCCCTTCTGTGGCCTCTCAGCGGGGCCTGAGAGTTCAAGAGCCAGAGAACCAGTTGGCTCCCGCTTCTCTCCTGACCTGGGGACCCCCAACCCAATAGCTCTGGCCTCCGTGGGACCCCAGACTATGTTCTCCCCACTCACAGATTGGAGTCCTGCAGCTTCTCACAGTCTGCCTAGCCCGGGTGTGGAGAGAGCACAGTCAACTTCCCCCACTGCTGCCTCTCTGAGCCATGGCCCTAGCCCTCTAGAGGTTGCCGATGGGGGACCCATAACTCAACAACAGACCCCCACACTACAGCCCAACAGAGCAAAGGCAGTAAGTACCCTGTGTGTGCACAGGTAGAAATTCATGCGTTGTCACTGCATGTTTTCTTCTGTTAGTGGCTCTCCCACTCTAAAACCTCGTGTGAGTAGACAGCGAGGAAGAACGAGCTAAAGAGATAATGTTGGAATAGCTGTCAGACCACGCAGACAGCAGGTGGTTTGGAAGTGAGTTCCTTTGCCTGAGGAATGATGAAAAATATGAACCAATGAAAAGTCTCATCCTATGGAAGAATTCTGTTTTTATGCTCTTTGAGTTTTTTTGCCATTGGAAATAGGCTAATAGAACTTTTTAATAAGGCTTTGGGAATTTCTGGTCCGTGTGTAGAATGATACCTGATATCTAAATGAGGGGTGCAGCGCCTGCAGGGCAATACTTAAACGAGGGGCACATCACCACTCAACAAACGTTCTTCTCTTGGCTTCTTGCCCTTTGCTGCATCCACTAATGCTAATTATCGTTCATGTTCAGGAGAGAAAATTTCTCTTTTCAACCCCCTTCCTGTCTGTTATTACTTAGGTGACTCCCAGCAAGGTGTTTATCAGAGTTTAAAGAAAGGTGAACAGGAAACAGAAAACTCAGCAGCATCTCACGGGGATTCTGTCCCTGAGCAGACCTGGGGTTTTGGTTACACCCATAGACGGGTGTGTCATTCTCATCCCTTGCAGCTTCTGTGACAAGTCAGTAAACAGAGGGAATGAAACTCCTCTTCATTTTCAACATAAGAAACTCTCGTGTACCGAGGCCGTCTATTCTTATGTCTGTATCCAAACCCAAATCTACACCTATCCCTGTACCAATGGCCCTGTCAGTATCCATACAATGTATACACCTAATATCATATTATTAGGAGAGTGTTTTGAAGATATGAATATGTCAGAAACATATCATTGGTTTCTAGGCATCCAAACACTTTTCTTGCTTTGTTCCTCATTAAATTATATAATTGGATTTTATTTCTTTGGTCCTAACTTGTCTTGTTGGTGCGAGATCAGTTATGGCAGTTGCTGGTTTCTGACCTTGAACTTTTTTTTATAATTACTTGAGACACACATTGATAGTCATATTAATAAACGTTGTTTTGTTTCTTGAATAAGGTGAGAAATCCTTGTTTAGGAACAACTGAAAGTTTTCTGTAACTTTTCTTTTTCTTCTTCTTTTTTTTTTTAATTGATGATTCACTACCTCTATAGAGGCTATTTGGTTATTCTCTAGCCTCCAAAGGAGAGGAAGAGTCCTGGAAGATCATTTTTAGAGGCCATTGAGAACAATCTGGGTTACTAATTTGTGCTACATCCAGCTATGTTTTAGCAGCATTTTTAATAAGACGTATTAAAGGTGTTCATTTGAAGTAGAGAAACATGAGTCAAAATGTTACATTTTTTAATTCAGAAGGAAGTTATTAGACTTTAATCACAGAAACTTAATATCATCTAAAGTGTGCTCAGGCCTATGCTTGGAACGGAATTCTACTGAAACTGTTTAAAGTGTGGTTCTTCCTCTTGAAAAGATTAATATATTTTTCTTGCATATAATTTATGGTATTGCTTTATATGTAATGATATAATTTTATCTTCTATTATTATTTCTAATGTGGTAGTTTAAGGAATGTATTTATTGTTCTTGAGTGTTTTAGTAGTGAGGAGGATTATTCATATTTGTATATAAATTTATACTCTTTTTAAAGAATGTTTAAAGACACGGTTTTAGGAAAGTATCAAAACCTCAGTCTAAGATTAGCTATTTTTAATGACATGCCTAGTTGAACTTCACCTGTATTGTCCAACAATGCTGTGAGATGGGCTATATTGTTATTATTTTCTATTTCCCAAGTGTGAAAATAGCTGACAAATTGTTTATCCAAGAATCTTCAATTGGACTCAGGGGCCAACAATTGACCCAAGAAGCCTCGGTCCTAACCATAACACACCTCGATTCTTCAGCAGGATGTGTAAGTGGAAAACAGTTGGACAGCTAAGGGAATTCTTGTCAAATTACTTCACCTTGCTCAGATGGATGAGGAAGAGAAGGGCTGGATAGTTACCCAAATGGAACCAGAACCTCTCTTAAGATATCCAAACTATAATATATTTTTATTCAGTTACAATTCTTTTACTGAGGGCAGCAGATAACACTACCATTAACTACATCACCACAAAACAAAGAAATGGATTATTTCAGCATATATCGTCAAAATAAGATCAGTAGTAAAAAAAAAAAAGTACTCTGAAAGAAAAAAATTAACTAAGACAACTCACAAAATTTATCAATAGCCATATAGAGAATCTTATACCTTTTAGAATATAAAATTTTAGAGAACGTCAAGAACAGTTTAAAAGCTTATCATGTTTCTGGATAAAATTAAATTTAAAGTAAAAGATTGAGATACCACCATCCATGCTCTCTGGTACCTGCGTGATTAAGCCATTGTGGGACATAGTAAACTCATATGAAAATGAATGTTGCGAATTAAGTGTTGTCATTATTAAAGACTGGTAAAAAGAGATGGTACTTTCTGCTCATCCTTAAAAAAACAAAGCTCTTCAAATCAAGGTGAGATGTATGCATAAATTTAAGATCTAAACCCCACTGCAAACAGAAAATAAATAAAAATGATAGAAATGATCCCAGCTTCAATTTGAATAATAAAGTAGATAAATTTCCCTAAGCTTGAAAAGGAAAAAAGGGAGGGAGGGAAGGAGGGAAAGAGATTACAAGCTATAATATAAAGAAAAGAAGCCATGATCACAGATGTGGAAGAGATTAAAGGGAATAAGAGAAATGTTCATGAAATTCCCTGGAAACATATTTGACAGCTTAGTGGAAGAGGGTGTCATAAAGGGTACAATGATCTGAAAAGGAGCCAGCTCAATACACTAAATGCTACAGGAAACGCTGGAAAGGTGAACAAAAATAAGCCATTAAAAAAATTATTAGGAGCAGATGGCTTTGTGGCTGTCTTTGATTAAATCCTCCCAGATTATGCAACCCGTGTATTTAAACTATTCCAGGTCAGAGCAAAAGATGTCAATCTCCCCAAATATTTCATAAATCCAACATAAGCCCAGACTTCATTAGTGTAGTGCAGATAAAATGCTACCATCCAACTTTTTATAATCTCCATAGCAAAAATTCCAATGAAGTCACCATGAAACTGAAATGAGAATCACATAAAATCACATACACTAAACCAGGCTGTTACTGAGTAAAACTAACTCCAGAAACTGCAGGAACGAAAGTGAGTGAGTTGTCAGCATGGCTTTACATGGAGAAAGGGGGCAAGTCCCATGACTTTACCAAAAAGCTTTTACCAAAGCCTGAAGGACTTGGCTAAAATTTGTTAGACAGTTCTAGCAAGAACTGTGTGAAAGTGGAAAAGGAGACTACTTAGCCCATAATTAAGCCTATCAAAACCATGAGCACATAAATCAAACTGTTTACACTAGCCAGCCCACAATCTAAAATAAGATAGTTATATTTACTTTTGGCAAAAACCATAAAATAATTGGTAAGATTTGAAAAAAGGATAACAATGACATCTTACTGCAGAAAATACACTGGCATGGCTGGAAAAACAAACAAACAAACAACAAACCTAAGAAACATCTACATTACCAAAAAGAAGGAAGTAGACTATGTGGGACATTGATGACTGGGTTAAAGTTCTGCCACTGTGACAAAGAACCTTACAGAGAGAAATGGCTCATTTGACTCGCAACTCAAGAGGCCTCAATGCAAGGTCTTTTTCAGTTCAGCATCTGGCCAGGATGAGAACATAGTAGAAGCACAAGGTAGAACATGAACATCCACCAGAAGGCTGGAAAGTGAACAGGAGGACCAGTGTGTGTGTGTGTGTGTGTGTGTGTGTGTGTGTACAGAATATATATATGTATATGTGTATGTGTATATGTATACATATATATGTGTGTATTTACATATACACATTATTATTATTATATATATATATATCAGTGCTATATACATGTGTAAGTGCATATCATATATATATATATATATGCATGATATATATAAAAACTATTATTTTGTATCTTCTCTTCAGTGACAAAAGCTATGAATGCTAACTTGGGAATAAATTACTCAGAAGTGATACAGAATGTATACTTTTAAAAATCTAAAAATTTTGTGAAAAGACAAAATTTTCTAAACAAATGTACCAGGATCCGCTATTTTTAGATGAAAAGAGTTAAAAGTGTGAATATTCTATGCTTGCAAAATTAGCATTCATTTATCCTAACTAACAACCCTGCATGTACACAGAGGGCTAAGATTCTGTAGAATTATTTTAAAAAAACCATACTGAGGACAAATGGTTTAACATAGCCAGTAAAATTAGAAGAAGGTTAGTGAGGACAGACTAAGCAGAGGTAGAACATCGTTCTACAGAGCTACAATAACTCATCAGGGAGGTGCTACCTCAGACTGACAGAGATTTAGGGCAGAAAAAGACTTGTATTTTATACTTCAGTGGTGATAGGATGGTTTGTTCTTGAGTGCGGTTGTGAAAACTGGCTCTCTATTTGTAAGAAATGGAGAAGATGGCCCTCTAAGCCAACATGGGCAAGGCTCATATGAACTCAGAGACCAGAGCAGCACTCATGAGACCTGCACAGGTCTGCACCAGGTCCTCTGTGGCTTCTATGTGCCTTCCAGTTTAGTGGTTTAATGAGATTCCTGAGTATACACACGAGTGGGTCTCTGATGTCTGTGTTTTCTCTTGGACTCTTTTCCTTCTGTTGGTCTATGTTGTCCGAGCTTGATGTGGAAGTTTTTGTTTCATCTTATTATATTTTATTTCGTTAAAAAATAAAACTAGATCCTAATCTTTGATTGTAGAAATTCCATGGAAATTAAAAATGTACTGGTACAGCACAGAATAGGGAAGCAAAAGGGTGATAAGTAAAAATATCAACGTTTGAAGACAGATAAAGTGCTATTGTCTTTGATACACTGTAGAAGGTATGTCTGCATCTTCCTCTTAGCCCCATGCTCCCAGAAATAAGGCTCAGACTCAAAATATATTTACAAATACCTTGGCCACATAGCTAGGCTTTTATCTAATTAGGTCATAAATTATGCCATTTATTCTAATCTATAGTCTGCCACGTGGCTGCTTTGTGTTCAGGTATCAAGAGTCCATCTCGTCACATCTTCCTGGGTGAATCTTCCGCCTGTCTCTATCCTAGAATTCTCTCTCCCTCTGGATTCTGGACCTCCTATTTCCTGCCTAAGCCATAGGCCATCAGACAGGTGCTATATCCATAGAGATGTAAGATAGTCTCTCAAAATATACAATGAGAGTCTGAACACTGATAGCCCAAATCCAGAGAGGGGGAGAGGAGAAAGAATTTGAATAGTCACCTCACAAAGAAATAAGTGTGGATGGGCAACAAACAAATAAAAAGACAATCAAAGTTTTTATTAGGGGAAATCTTATTTTACAAAAGTTGAATGACTTTCTTGTGTTCCCACGTGTGGAATTGTGAAGGCTATAGCTGCTATTAAGTGGGAATTTGGAGAAAACATATCCTCATGTATTGTTTGTAGGATGTACTATTAGGGAGGCAATCTGTGAATACTTTAAAAATACAAAAAGACTTCACATTTAAAGCAAGGCGTGGGGGTTGGAGAGTTGGCTCAGAAGTTTAGGGCACTGGATGTTCTTGTTAGGTTTGCTTTCCAGCGCCAACATGGTGGTTCACAGTTGTCTGTAATTCTAGTTCCCAGGTTTGACACCTCTTCCGACCTCCATAGGCATCAGGCACACAAGTAGGGCACATGTACACGTGTACAACACGCTAATATACATAAAATAAATGAAAACTTAATAATGTTTTAAACAATAAATGGTTAGAGTTTTAAAAACAACTCTAAATATTACACAATGGCCCAGTAATTCAATCGCTGTGATTCTGAGTCAAAGAAATAGAAGAACTGGGTACAAGGATGTTTACCCCAGTTTCATTTCTAAAGATGCAATTCTGAAAAGCAACGTCAAGAACCAGATTTACTCAAGAGAGTGAGAGAGCCTTGGGGAAGGAAGGGTAGTAAACAGAAAGTTCTTAGAGCCTGCTACTAAGTGCTCTGACGGAAGGAGAGATCATCACATGGTTGACGTAATAGTAGACACAGACACAGAAAAGAGCTTCTGAGATGACCAGACCCTTTACTTAGAGATACTAAGCAAGAATTAATTCACATTTATTTTTGGCAGATATCAGGGGCCGACTTTAGAATGCCTCCCCGTTTTTACTTTCAGTTCTGTGTATTTGAATGGTAAACGCTTTTGGAGACCTTAAGGAATGAATTTTAAAATGCAGTCATGATTTTTTTTTTTCCCTTTTAAAGTTTCCATATCAACCCAGTCTGTATTCAGTTGGTGAGATTATACAATGATGAGTTTTCTCTCGCTATTTCAATATGATCATGGGGCTTTGTATGGCGTTCCCTCAATTTCTAGTGCTCTCCAGATTGAGTGCATATATCGCATTGGTGGTTTCCACAGTCTGCCTTGCTCATAGTCAGAATTCAATAGTTGGTTCAGCAAGATTGAATTTCACATTCATTCAAGATGGCTTTCCCCTTTAGTTACTAAAGGCTGACAAACGAAAATTTCCAAACCAAGACTGTCACATTCCCCTTGATATAGAAAGACAGGCTATCATTTAACTGCCTAAAGGATCTTCAAAATGCCGACCTCTAGTCCCAGTGATTGCCAACTTCACCTTCAGTCAAGTGAGTGTTTGGTCAGGTAACAGGTGATTAAACCTATCTGAGTATTACCTTGTGGACTGGAGGCACTCACCGCATTCTGGTGGTTTCTAAGGCAACTGATTAACTGAGTCCTTATTTAGACACCGCCTTTGGAAAGGTAGGCTTTCTTCTCCATTAGGATGCAGTGGAAGACAAGGCTTGCTTGTTTTAATGTTTTCCATTTCTCTGGATTTCACAACACAAGGTGCTCGGATACGTTTTTGGTAGAACCTCCTGGAAAATGTTACCAATATAAATATGTAGAGAACTCGTTTTTGCCAATTCAAAAAAAAAAAAAAAAAAAAAAAAAAAAAAAACCACTTGGTGTGATTACTGGTAAATAAGAAGCATTTCAATGAAAACTCTGTTTTTTCTCTTAGTCTCATTTTTTATTTACTTATTTTCAACGGTCTTATTGATGATGTTGAGCCAACACCTCAGTGAAGGACTCTATTTTACAAAGTCCACAGTGCTGGGTGGATTCAAGACAGACAGGCTTTTCATGCAGTTCTCTGCTGCCTCAACACTCACTCTCATGAGCCTCCCCTGAAGTGAATTCAGTGTGTCTTTGCACAGAGCTCCTTTGCTTTACAAGATGGCTTCCAGGCAGATTCGGGACTTGCTTGCAATGGGTGCTAACGAGATTTTTTCCTCTTTCTATTGTTAAACAGCTACTCTGAAGCCACACACACACACACACAAAAAAAAATAAAATAAAATAAAAGAGCTCATACGATTTCTATCATGTGCCCAGCTTCAACCCTAGGCTCAATTTCTCTTTATGGACTCATTACCCAAATCCCTGAAATGAAGCAATTTTTTTTCATTAACTCACTGAAGGATAGCGGGAACATTTCATTACCACATAAAAGTTACTACCTTTGCTCTTCTCTCTTGTGAGGGGAATATTAAATCTCAGCTATCAGATGTGAGAGGCAATATTTGCTGCTCTTTGATGCAAGAATAATGGTGATTACATTTCTATACATTTTCAGGAGAATGATGGCTCTGATCATGAGGCTGAGGTTCTTGGGGGATAGTTCAAAATGGCCTTATATTTGCAGGCCTTCTAGAGTGACTTGAATCCTGCGAAGTTTATATTAGAACATGAATTCTGAGGCCGTAACAGCCTGGTTCACTAATATATCCTTGTTCTTTCTACAGCACCTGGCATGTAGGCAGACCCTTGAAGACTGATGAGTGACTTTAAATGGGAGCATGGGGTGTCATACATTGTACGCTGAGCCATGGTGACAGGAACATGGCATGTTTACTGGGAATAGAGGTTTGGAGTGACACTCCCAAAACCCCCTCCAAAAGTAGGAATTGAAAGGAACTAAGTGGCTGAAAGCTTGCAGGGAGGCCATTCCAGCAAAAATGACTCCATTCAGTTTTGTCGATACAAAAAAGTGATACAAAGGGTAATCAGCTACTGTCTACCATATACATTGTAATCCATACAGAACTCTGCAACGAAATGCAAAAGATGTATGACGTTTCTAATGCTAGATACATAAGGAGTGGTAATGTTCAGGTTAAAATCCTGGCTATGTTCAAATCCCAGGCTCCTTTGGTACTAGCATATGAATAAAAAAGTCACTGATACATGTTTGTAATTTAAGGGGATAGACAGGTATGCCTAATGACCATACCCAGGAATTCTGTAAGTCAGTGGCCAAAAATTTTGGAGACCTAGGTAGGTCCTTCAGTATCCTGATAATTTTTAAGCAGGTAGCTGTGACCCTGTCACCAGGATGGGAAGTCTGGTGAAGAGTTGGTACATCAGGCTAGAGTGAGGGCACCATTCCAGTCTCAGAAGAATTGGGTACTGACCAAGCTGCAGACACAGTGTCTCAGACACAGGATATGTAAGTTTTTCTATTTCTGAGCAGGAATAAATAATTACATAATTACAAATTTAGCTTATAACAGTCACTGTGTTCCTTGTTCCCTCCCTCCCTCCCTCCCTCCCTCCCCTCCTCCCTCCTCCCTCCCTCCCTCCCTCCCTCCCTTTCTCTCTCTCTCTCTCTCTCTCTCTCTCTCTCTCTCTCTCTCTCTCTCTCTCTCTCTCTCTCTACTATACAAATAAAAAGGAGGCTTTATTTTGGTTCACAGTTTCAGAGCTTTAAGCCTCTGGTGAAGCAGCAGTTTGAGGCGGAAGCCAGAGCAAAATGACTCATCTCGTGGTTAAGAAGCTAGAGGAAGAAGAAAGGGCTGGAGTCCTTCTGCACATAACCGTGATGACCGGGAGTTCTTCTACCAGGACTCACCTCTTAGACCTTCCAGTACCTCCCAGTAGAGTCATCTGGAGAACAAATCTTCAACACTTAGGCCTATGAGTGACATTTATGACCTTGATCATAACATTCAATACATTCAGGTCAATCCAGGCTGGTCCCACTGAGGTCTGAGGTCCTAATCCGTGGCTTCCTCCTCTCAGCAGGGGAACTTTTCTCTCATCTGACACTTTGACTTTATTCTTTTGCTCTTGTTAACTGGAGAAAAAGGGCTGGTAGGACTAAACTAGGCCCACAAACTTGAATAATTTGGTGTTTTAAGATAATTGATTACTGACCTTCACTTCATTATAAACACATCTTTATTCCCTGTAATAACAGAACCATAGGACTGAGCTCATTATGTAAGGATGGAAACCTTATGGTGGGATCTTTTTGAATTCACTCTAACAAAAGAATGATCTATCGGCATCACTTAAAGGCGACAGCGGGGTGCAGAAGTGTAGCATATTAAGACCTTTAAACTTTGCCTATTGTAGCAAGTTAGGTTAGACTGTAGATTTCAAATGTCCGTGGCCCAATGAGGCAGTCTTTCACCTGTTTTGATTTTCTTTGAGGAGGTTTGCAACTGAGGGGAAAGAGAGACTGAAGTTTGCCAAGTGTTTCTGTGTGGAGCGCACACGTCTAATGTCCCTAGGCATGGTATTAGAGGCATATGACTACTTTTTGACATGGGATTTTGCTGAAGGAAGAGAAGAACACGGTAACGACAAGGGAGTCTACATCTCCGGCCTTCTGTAAAAGATGTACTTGTAAATGGAAAAAAAAATAAAGTAAATGTTTTTTGCCTAAAGGCCTCCTCTCCTTTTCCCGTCTGTCACTTCAGTGTTAAGGAACAGGCAGGGGACTCTTGCCTGCAGAGTGACTTCGAAGCAGTCTTCACTTAGCAATCAGGTCCATAACTAGACATCTTGACACTGAAGAATGATAATTTACAAGGTCTTGGCTATTTTTGTTTCTTTATGTGGCAGGAAAGAAAACTGTTTTTCAGAATAAATTCCCTCCATTTAGATCGAGAGAACTTTTGCCAAAGGCAATAACTAAAAATAAGTCTTCCTTTCATGCCTGTATTCCCGGGCTTCCTCACTTAATCAGGAGATTCTTCGGGGACAGTAACAGCAGACAGCAATCCTAGAATATTTTAGAATCTCTGAGTTCCCCAGCTGGTAAAGAAACGGCATTATACCAAGTGTCTTGCTTACCAAGTTATAATATGTGCAGTCTGGATGAGACAATTTAATACTCTTGACTGTATTAAATATCAGCATCAACTTTTGGATAGAATTCAGATTTCTTATCCTCCCACCTTCAAGATATACTTAAAAGAAAAATAAGATCTGTATTTTCCCTCATAATCAGACAGAGTGGATATGGTTAGTCAGTTTCTCAGAATAATTGCCGGGCTCTTTAAACAAGCAGCCACCCTCAATTAACCCAGGAAGGATGTCAGACTCCAGGACCTGTTCTCTGAGGGGCAGTTAGCTAGCTAGCCCAGTAGTTCTTCACACACCCTTGTGTCTCTGATCGTCAGAGCATGCATGACTTTCTTCCTGGCCCTGCAATTTAACTTCCACATGAGAACTATCAGGTATAATAACCCTTTCTCTTTACTGCAAAATCAGCAGTGCAATGTACCATAGGGTTATACTTTTCATGCATACACCCACCATTTAACTACTTCATGTGTGTGAGCAGACTGCAAGACAGGATCTCAGAAGGGCAAGCTGGGTACAGTCCCTTCTATGAGGCTTTGCTGAGTCCAAACAAAAAGTCACGTTGTAATGAATGCTGAGTCACTGAACTGCCCCATAAGGTGTAAGAAGCTATGATGGGTTTTTAGGTATAAAGCTAACAGGTTGGTTTGTATATGATTCATCAGTTTGACCGCAGATATGAAAACATGTTCTAAGTGACTCTTTACTAACAGTGTTTAACCTTGAGCCTTGTTTGGTTTTGTGTTGCTTTTAATAGATGGAGAGTTACTCTGTCCCTGCCAGCTTGTCTTTGGAATACTTGGCCACCCTCAGTAGGAACAGTAAATGAGATGCCTCTCAAACAGATGACCCAGGTGACATGACTGTGATCTGGAAAGGGTTTCTGTGAGCACCCGTGCAGGAATGGGAAACTCACAGCCCTGTGCTGTGTCACAGAGATGAGAGAATATAAGTCCTTTTCCCTCCCTAACAGACAACAAAAGGCCTCATTTTGCTGGGGATCTTGAGGATATCAGGTTATTAGTATTCGTTGCCAGGAGAGCTGAGTTATAGTGTGACAAAGTGAGAGGCTTTGATGTGCTTTCTCACAGGTCTGGGGACTAGAAATCTGAAATGTCATGTGCTCTGAGAGACAGGCATAGTGACTTGTGTCTCCTCGATTCCTGTGGCCATTGTCTCCCCTTCAGTGTCTTGTCTTTGCTGCCTCGGCTCTCTGATCTAAGTCCATGGTCACCCAGTGTTCTTTCCCTCTGTCTGGATGATCACAGCCCTGGTAAGATTTTCTTTCAATTTTACTCCTATAATGAGGAAAGATAGTGTTTAAGGGATTAACGTGAGCACCCTGTTCCTCAGGTGAGATGACTGTGGCCCTGTTTACCACTCCAGTTGGGTGTGTGTGAGCCTGGGAGAGCAGGGCCTAAAAATGAGGGAAACTAACGTCTCATGCAATAGTCAACTTTAGTGAGAGCATTGGAAACTTATATTCTAAGGGTTAAGAAGAATCACAGGAGTATGATGTTCAGGTACAAAGACAAGTCACATGTGGCAAAATCATGGTATTTTTGTTTTGTTTTGTTTTTTGGTAGAGGCCTATGAATAACAATGGCTGAAGTAAAGTCACTCCTATTGGCTATACCTGGGAGAAGTATGGAAATATATTCCAAGAACAACTCTGTGTTTCGAAGAAATGGAGGTTGCAAGACTCTCTCTTATCTTGCTTTCTTGGAATTTCTCATAAACAAGAATTCTCATGATTCCATACTTGGGCTGTGTTCTGACATGGTGCCAAACCTTTCAATGCACTAATCATACCGGTGTCCCAGCCCCAGATATGATAGTTACTTCCTTTTAGTCCCTTTATGGAGCTAGTGATCCTCTGAGCTGTCCTGGGTCCTATACTTCAGTGAGAGAACAGTCTTCCCATGACTTTATCTGGAAATTGCCTTTATATACGTCACTTCTGAGAGTGTGGTGGGTTATACTTCTCAGAAGTCTTCCAGTCCTTCCTCTGAGCTCCTCTCCAGCTTGTTCCAGATTTTGTCTTTCTGGAAAGCCCTATTTGCTGGTAAAACAAGCATTTGGTTCTCCTTATTTATGTGTTGTGTGTAGGACACATGTTTTATGAATATATGCATGGTTTGTGCAGGGGTTCTTGAGTGTATACATATGGATTTGAAGTCTAAAAATTGAAGGCAGATGCCTTTCCAGTTGCACTCTTGCTCTTTTCCACAGGTTCTTCTACTGAATCTGGAGCTTATTGATTTGGGTAGGCTGGCCAGTGGGTTCCAGGGACTCTTCCTGTCTTTGCCCTCCTGTGGTAGTTTGAATGAAAATGGTCTCCATAGATGTCTATGGAGTGGCACTATTAAAGGGTGTGGCCTTGTTGGAGTAGGAGTAGGTATGGCCTCATTGGAGGAAGTACATCACCAGGCTTTGAGGTTTCAGAAGTTTAAGGCAGGTTCAGTGTCACCATTTCTGGTCACAGCTTGTGTATCCGGATATAGACCTCTCATTTCCTTCTCCAGCACCATGTCTGCCTGCATGTTTCCTGCCATGACAATGATGGACTAAACCTCTGAACCTGCAAGCCATGCCCAATTTCTTTGATAAGAATTGCCTTGGTCATGGTATCTCTTCACAACTCCGCAGCACTGGGTGTATATTAATTCAAACCATTGTGGCCATCTATTTTTTCATCATGTGGTGTAGGATTCTAAACTCAAGCCCACATGCCTTCAGGGGTCAAGCCCTCTATGGCAGCACATTCCCAAACCCTTGTTTATTTCATTATTGAGATAAAATATGCCTTCTTCTTTTCTTCTTCTTCTTCTTCTTCTTCTTCTCTTCTTCTTCTTCTTCTTCTTCTTCTTCTTTCTTCTTCTTCTTCTTCTTCTTCTTCTTCTCCTTCTCCTTCTCCTCCTCCTCCTCCTCCTCCTCCTCCTCTCTCCTCCTCCTCCTCCTCTCTCCTCTTCCTCCTCCTCCTCTCTCCTCCTCCTCCTCCTCCTCCTCCTCCTCCTCCTCCTCCTCCTCCTCCTTCCTTTTCTTAAGACTTACATTTTCTTATTTACTTGTGTGGGCACTTGTTTGTAGAACTCAGAAGACAATGTTCAGGAGTTGGTTTTCTCCTTTCATCAAGTAGGTCTTGGGGATCAAGGGCAGGTCTTCAGGCCTCATCGCAAGTGCTTTACCTGATAAGCCATCTCCATGGCCCCTATGTTATTCTTAATTGAGTCCTTCACAATTTCAAATTTGGTGTAATAAATTTACTTTTAACTAACTCAGTGCTCACCAATATGCTCATAGTTTTGGTTTTCTGTGTACCCACCTTGAGTAATCTTCAAACTCAGTGCCCAAATGCTTAGAAACTTCTAACTAAACTGTTAGTAAATCCAAGTCTTTCTGTGTTCTGGAGGCACCCTACCATCCTCCCAGAGCTCCCAATCTTCATTTAGAATGTGAAGTGCTTGCTCTCTAGATTTGTCGTGTAGCCAACACCCTTCCTCCTCCCCCCTTCCCCCTGGGTGTTCCTTTGGCCTCTCTCCTGCAATTTATTCTCCATCTGTTAATTTGGGCATTAGTACCCCCTTTCTTTGGCTAAGCACAATTCTGGGGCCTATTTCAGAAACATCATACTTAAGGTAAACATTTTGCCAACTTGCTTATCTGATAGTTTAGCAATCCCTAATTACCATTGGACTGTTGAATCTTTTTTCATCTTCAGTGATAGTGAGACTAGGTGCAACATTCTGAATTGGAAGAGATTTTCCTCCTTAATTTTAAAAATCACGATTCCACTATCTTCTATCTGCTGAGGCCGTTGAGAAATATGATCTCATTCTCAGTATCATGCTTAGTATGTGACCCTCTGTTTTCTCTCTGGCAATAGCATTTTCTCCTTCTTCTTGTATTCCAATATATATTTGACATATTTTATTAACAATTCTGGAGACTTAGTTCTTAGATGAGAAAACCCAACATCATTAATTTTTAAAAATATTTCTTAAAAAAGTTCTTTTGTTATAATAATAATTTCCTTCCTAAATTTCTTTCTCGTTCTGTGCTGTTCATCCTCTACTGAATGTTAGCTCTCATTGGCTGATATTGTGTTTTTATTATCTGCTTTCTGTGATTTTCTTCATTTTGTTCAACTTCTTACATCTTTCTAGATTTCTTCAGGGCAATATGATAGGCTGCTATACTTTCTCTGCTATACTTAATTTTCACTATATCAGAGTCTCTGATTCTGAGTCTTTCATAACACCCTAATCTAATTAATGGTCTAAATATGTTAAATATCTGGGGTGACGAATGACAATTTTAAGATTAAAAAATTTTCTTATTTTAATCATTTTGCATTTTTTTCTTATTGTGGCTTAGTTACTTGGAATTGTTTTATGTTCATTATTTTCTTTAGATGTCTGCTGATCTTCAATTTCACATCTTAGGACTAATGTCATAAAAAAAAAAAAGCTTATTGGAAATACTGCTGTGTGGGCAGAGCATGTTGGCTGTTGGATGTCACTGCAAAGCCATGGAGTCAGGATTTAGTAGATGTGTTGGGCCAATTTCAAATGTCAGTACCATTTTGAAATGTACATTTATTGAAGAAGACCAGCCTTGTTCGGCCTTCTTAGGCAGAAAAGTAAATGGCATTGTATAGTCATTTTCTGTTGGGATGCTCCATCCCTCTAGAAACAAATCTACTTCTCAGACCTGTAGCTTCTTAATACAAGTGGCAAAGGGGATCACTGCCTACCATGTAGATTTTCACCCAATTCTCTCGGCTTTAATACAGTACTCTTTCCTGTTCTCCTCCATGGCTAGTATTTCCGTGTCCAGGCCCTGACTTCAGACATGCAGAGATGAAGAACTCTTTTGTCTAGTTGCTTAGGGAGAAACAAAAATGTCATTTGTTAGGGGAAGGGAAACATCTGGAGAGCTAACTTTCAAGCGTCTCTATTTTGTCTGCATCTCGGCACTGCCTTTGGACAATTTGTATGCTAGATCTCAAGCTTTTCAGGGTCTCTATGCCATACAGACATATGTAATACAGGTTAGGGCTTTCCCCAATTTTAATAGACAAAATTGTCTTTCTCCTTGGTTGGTTTCTGCTGTCTCCCCCTCTTAAATGAACACTCTTTCCCATGACTTAACAGGTTTTCCAACAATTATTTTACGTTTTTTTTTTTTTTTAAATAAGAGATTTTTATTCAAAACTTTCATTTATTTTTGATAATCCCATTTTCCCCATACATAAAATAGATAGGTTATACTAGGTCAAGGTTTCCAAATACCATCTAATAAATGAGTACTTTGATTGTCCTAGAATTGCCATGGGAGATTGATAGGTCCTACGTATCTGAAAATCTAAGTAGGTGGGTGTGGGGCCCTAATTTTCATTTTTAAATAAGCTTTGTGGACAACAAGAGTTGAGAATTACTGTGGCAGTTGCCTGTGGTCTTTCAAATCTACCAATTCACAGTGTTTTTCCTTGGGTCTTGTGTCTGCCCTGGGTAAGGTACAAAGGACTGACTCTATCAAAATGCAGAGTTCCTTTGGTTGCACAGCCTTGTGAAATATCTGGTTTAAGCACATTAGAGTCACTAACTGGACAAGATCTTTGGCTCTTTTCCAACTTCTTCAAATTTCACAATTTTCTTCCTTATTCACATGACTTCTTTACTTTTAAGTTTTCGTGGGATTCAGCTTGTCTACATTCTCTAAGAATCAGCACCCCTAAATATGAGTATGCATGCATGCTGGAGACAATGGACCAATTACCTCAGGGAGCTGCTGTTGCTGACTCTTCCTTGTCCTCTTCCTCCTCTTCTTTATAGAGATAAACTACAATACCCTTTCTATTAAGAACCAGCATTCAGATACAAGTCATCTAAGCAAAGAAATAGACATTTGTGATGTTTTCCAGAAAATGTTAAATCAAAGAAGACACAGTGAAGATGGTCTATATTTTCTGTCTCCTTAGACAGCATTGTTTGGCCTTTTTAGCCAGAAAAAATAAATGGCCTCTTATGGTCCATTTATACCAATTATACACACCTTGATGTATAAATGTTTCCTTGCTTAGTGACTCATTATGTCTTGACAATAGGGTGCTTAATTAAAATTTGTGACTATTTAAACAAGTCTCTCTGTCTCTCTGTCTCTGTCTCTCTGTATCTATCTATCTATCTATCTATCTATCTATCTATCTATCTATCTATCTATATCTATATATTATCTGCTGATAGAAATTCAACTTGTTTCTCATCAGTTGAAAGTCAAGCCCAGGACTTTGACCCCTGGGCAATCAGTTCTTTCAATGCATTTGCCAATGGTATCTTAGGTCAAGAGTTTAATGAGGTCTTTAGAGACATTAAAGGTTGCTTTAGTGATAAGGTTCTGCATACCTACCACTCCTTGTTCTGACTTCCAGTATCCTCTATTGATGATTGAGGGAAAACAGGCAGTGATTAATGTTCATCATACTTAGTCAACATCGTACTCATAAGAGGTTATTTGAAGAGTTCATTAAGTACACATTGTGTTTCCATTCTGTTCCCTAGCCAGTACAGGAGAAAAAGAAATAAAGAACTGGTAGAATTTCCTTGCTAGAATTTTTATTGTAACTAGATATTTTTACAAGAAAGGTCTTTGTAAGTTTGCTTCTCCTTTCTCTTTCTTGTCCATGGTGACAATCCCGTTGGCTTTCCACAGTGGTTTTCTTTAAGGTTACCAGTGTTTCATCGCCTTGGGACATGCCTAGACATCTGCAGACATTCCACTGAGCTGCAAGGCAGGATAGAGCAACATATGGAGATGAAGATTATGGAGTCAAACCCAATTTATAGCTTTGGTTGAATATCAAATATTTGCAGAATATCAGTCTAATTCCTCACCCTTCAAGCAGATTTACTAGGAACCAGAGTAAATGCTTATTACAAGAAAGATAGCTAACTTGTTGAAACATATTGTGTCCATGTGGTCAATAGATATTCAATGGTATACATTAGAGTAGTAGTTCTCAACCTGTGTGTTGTGACACTTGTTGGGGACTGAAAAACCCTTTCACAGACATAAGACCATCATAACTATCAAATTTACATTAATATTTATAATAGTGGCAAAATTACAGTTATGAATTATTAGCAGAAATAATTTTTATGGTTGGGGTTCACCACAACGTGAGGAGTTGTATTAAAGGGTCCCAGCATTAGGAAGGTTAAGAAGCACTGGATTAGAGGTAGAATTATGGGGAATGTCAATCTTGTAGATAGTAGAAAATGGCTCGAATCCCAGGAAATGCTTCTAAAAGATCATTACGGTAACAGAACACTCAGTGTCTGGTCAGAACTTTTACTTTGCTGTGTTGCCATGATTACTTTTATTAGCTAACACTGTTAGTTACGTTCATGCTGCCTCTGCGTCTCATGGCTCAAAACAAAAGGTAAAGAATTTGAAACTAGTGGGAATTTGCTAAAAGCAACAACAGCAGAAGTAACCACAACCACCACAACAAAACCAACAAACCTCTCTATGTCCAAGACAGTAAGTTAGACTGCATTCATCAAACCACTACTTTCCATGTCAGGCCTGCAGGCCAAACAGCAAGAGCAGAGGGAATACGTAGGAAGGACTGGATTGGTGTGGTTGGACTGGAGCTGCTGAGAAAGAAGGGCAGAGAGTTGTTGGTTACCTGGGGCTTTCTGAGCTACATTCTGTATTTGTATTTTAACTTAGAAAGAAACTGTAACACTGGAGGGTCTTAAAGAAAGGTTCAGATTTGCTCCTTTTTAAAAATTATTATTTTGTAGAAAATTCTAACTACAAGCTAAAAAAACGGATCAGAAAAGATGAGACCAAAGACACAGATGAATGGTTAGGCAGCTATTGTTATAATCAGCGGAGGTGACAGTTGCCTTTTATGTAAGGGGGATAAAAACAGAAGAGCTTAGCTGTCACTTAGTCACAGTCCCATAATTCATTGGACATCATGAGACAAAAATATTTTTTTTTGCACGTATATCTATGTATACTAAGAATCTTTAAAAATATTTTTAGAAACATATTACTATATAAATGTATGTATGTAAAATACATATATGCATATAAAATGTATTACCTAAAACGTTAAGGTCTGAGCAGCAACCAAGGCATCAAATATTCCATAGTAAAACATACAGATATTCACCAAAATGTGACGCTTTGGAGTGTGACTAATCTTGAAGCACTTCTGAGAGGCTTTGCCAATTAGTGAGTTGTAAAAAAAAAATCTTTGACTTCAGAAAATGCTTTTGCGTAAGCGATGACAATTCTACAAAATAGATTGAATAAGTGAAAGACGAATTAATGTTGATACTTGCATTTTGTGTGGAGCTAGGTGATAATGGTACCTTTGGAAGTAGTGAAGAAAGCAAACCGTCCACATTTGTGGCCATAAGAAAGAGCTTAGTTTGAGTATGAGCTAGGTGCCTACTAGATGTGAGCTAGCCTCATTATGGACTGTCTTAACTAGACATCAGGTCATAATAGCTACAGCACTAGGAAACAGTCACCAGTGTCAGAACTGGAGAAAGAACATAAGAGAGAAAACGAAAGAGTGAACGCAGGCCCTTCCATTGCTCAGACTTAGGATCTAATGGGTTGTTGGTGACCTTGTAAATAACATCAATGGTGGACCAAAAAAAAAAATTTTCAAGTGCAGTAGATTGAGGAGTCCCAGGAAGGCAAGAAAATATAATGATCCAATGTAGATCAAATGATCAGATATCTTTTAGATTCGTTGCATATTTATTCTGTTGCTGGTTCAAATGAGATCCATCTTGCAATTAATGAGTGTGGAGGTTGGTAATTAGTTATAAAAAGTAGAGGAAGACAAATCAGACACATTTGTTTCTGCTAATAATCTGGTTCAGAAGAGTATCCAGGTTAAAAAACAATCTTGCATCATATGAATAAGTCCCTCTAAAGGAGTGTTAATTTTTTTTTAAACCATAAGCACACATTGAAATTCCTGTGGAAATTTTGAACATTTTGACTAATTAGGTCTCTGGTGGGTTCAGGAATGTGTGTATTGAATAAGGTCCCAGGTGATAATGAGGAACGAAGATGGATCAAAACTAGGAATATGAATTTAGTAAATCACCATAAAAGAGGTTAGAATTTACATTAGGAGAGATAGTGAGAACATAACCAAAAAACAAACAAACAAACGAACAAAAAACATGATAAAAAGTTGATCTGTGTTTTGATGTACTTATAAAAGGAATTGGGAGGGGGTGTGAAATCAACCATATAAGACTTTCGCAAGCATTGTGTGAATATGAAGTAGCATGTAGATAAGATCTTGCAAAAGAATTGCGCTATAGGAGCTTTACTTAAAAAAACAGTTAGTGTTTTGACTTTGTATGATGGCTCATATCTGTTATCCTGGTACTTGGGAGGCTAAAACAGCAAGAAAGTTCAGGGCCAGCCTGGGTTAAATGACCAGAACCTGTTTCAAAAAAAAAAAAAAAAATGCCTGGAGTTGTAGCTTAGGGGTAGGTGAATTGCCGAGCATTTATAGGGCCCAGGGTTTTATCCTCAGAATTTTATTTTTATTATTCTCAACAACAGCAACTTTTCTTATGGTTTTGTCTTTACTTACAAGAATGACACAGAGAAGCACATCAAACAGAATAGAAACCCTGTGGTCCCACATCCAAAGATACACTGCTCCTTTTCTAATTGAGCGGCCTTCCCATTTTAGGGAAAAATCCTTTTATTTAAGCAAGTTTTAAAAATTTTGACCCTATAATGTAATTATCTCATTTTATCTTTCCCTTCCTTCTTCTAAGCACCCCCCAAGTGCCCTCAGTTTCTTTATTTCAAATTCAATGCCTCTCATTATTTTATTGTTCACACACACACACACACACACACACACACACACACACACACTCACACACACCCCTGAGATCTTGGCACTTGGGAGGCTGAAGCAACAATCAAGTCAAAAAACTAATTTTTTAATGTAAGACCCCAGTGTCTCCATAAGACATTTGCTACAATGCTACCTCAAATTTGTGTACGTGTGCATGAATATCTATCTATCTATCTATCTATCTATCTATCTATCTATCTATCTATCTATCTATCTATCTAATTGATAAATACATAAATATAACATTCTAAATCTGTATGATGTCATTTGTCTGTACATGCTTTTAGGGCTGACCATTCAGTATTGGATAACCTATTGGTGTGCTCTCCCATTTCCTAGAAATGTCAGAAACCACACCCATGACTCTCCACAACCCTGCAAATTCTCTAAGACCTCGAATGGAAAGACTAGCCATTCATTTAGGTTGAGATTAATTTCAGGTTGAAAAACTGTTCTACTAATAGACTGTCAGAATGAATAATTTTGAATATTAACGTATGGCAAGATGAGGTCGGAAACTTTCTGGGTGGAGTTATAACTATCCCAAAAGGTTATAGTGGAAAGTATAGACAAGCCTTGGCAAAGGAGCCACTGGAGCAAAGCCAGTAACAGCTTGTTTTGTGAGCAAAGCTGAGTTGGCCTACACAGCTACACCCATTTGTTTACGTGATGTCTCTGGCGACTTTCCCACTGAAGCTCCTGGACTGAGTAATTTTGAGAGAGACTACCTTCCCATGCAGTCTGAATACTTAGGGCCTGGCCCCTTTCATAAATACTTGCTGTTGCCTGCAAGAGATCACAAGTTTTCAAATTATGTTTGTTTCCCATGACATGATATTAAATATTTTTGAAAAAGAATTCTGTATTAAAAGACATTTGGAAAATTCTTTATTAAACATCATTAACTAAACTTTTGCAGTTGGCCAAATGGTATCATTTAATGGGCTCCTTGGTAATTGATAAATATCATATCTTTATTTTGGTCCTAGAAATATAGCTTATAAGGACATCTACTAGAAATCATGTAGTTTGGAAGAGCTTAAATTAGTCTGTTTGGAGGGAGGCCTTGCCAAAGACATAAAATTTTGTAAATTTGTGGCCATGGTGTTTTAATTCTAAGATGTTTGCATAGTGAGCCTCCTTGGTTCCAAAGACCAGGAAACCATCCTCTGGGCTATATTTGTGGTCTGACCTATGCAAAGGAAGTTTTAGCTTGGAGTGAGATTCCCAAGATTTCCTTCTAGAAATGGACAGAGGACATAGTCATTTCAGCTTCTGAGGTGGTATCTGGGATAAATTATTGGATCAAGTTTTTTGGGGTGTTGTTTACAGAGTCACAACAAAACTTTCATAGATGCTCAACTCTTGGCTTTTTGGAACACTTCTTTTAAACAGTAAAAATTATATTTTATAACTGCATTGATATAAATAAGTATAATCTGAGTTACATAGATTCATTTTTTCCTTATGATTTGAAATTTATTAAAACTAAAACATTTCATGGTTCCTAAAAATATCATGGGCTTCAGACATGGTGCCTACTGTGCCTACAGGGTGAGTCAGCTCCAAGAATTGCTATGGCATAATATATTTCCTTCCAGACTATTGGCTTCTGGGGTTTATGGACTATGTACTCCCCTCCTACCTCTGACACTTAAACATCTCTTGGATATAGCATTGATTCAATAGTATCTGTTGAATGAATGCATCAGGGATTAATGTCAAGGTTCTCAAACACCTCATTAGAAGCTGAAAAAGCTATTGCAGTAAAAGCCATTGAAGAGTCCCTAAAACATGTGACTGAATTCACACAAATTACTGAAGAAGACCTAAGCACTAACATGTGACTGAAAGGACACTGGAAGTTAGGTTTCTTATTCTCTCAGAAGCAGGACCACAGCAAATCATATAATGTTCAGTCTTAATTTCTTAATTAGAAGGAAACATAGTAGTTAGGGAGGTTTTATGAAAACACTTGACTACAAGCCAGAGAAAATAGCTAATGATTTTATCCTATTTTTGACTATGAATTCCTAGCAGGTTTTAAACACTGTCCCAGTGGTAAAAGCAGAACTAGTTCATTTAAAAATTAAGCTCTCTCAGAAATATTAATTACAGAGGCTATGGTTACAGGTGATATAATATGCTTTCAAAGGGCAGGGCATTGGCTCGTTCTAAGAGCGAAACATGTCACAATGTTCTTAAAATACACTAAAAGACCAAGTAAGCCATGAACTCAATTTCCTTCTAATACAGACCTCTCCTGGGAGAATAGTTTTACCTGTCTTTTGTCATAGTCTGCTTGAAACCAGTAACACATAGACCACAGTGTTTTGCTTTCGTTAAGAATTGTACTTAATCCAACATAAAATTAGTAGGAAAAAAAAGCCAGGTCAGGTAATATATCACACAGCAACATTGAGGTAAGAAAAATTTAAAAGCCCAACAACTTACAGAGTGAATGTGTACCTACTATTTATTTGCTATTAAATCGGGGAAGAGAGGTATTACTTTATCTGACAGCAATTTCCTATTGAATTAAACAACCCATCACTGTGAAGAATGGAGGTAGGTCAGACGTTTCTGAATTATAGAACATTTTATAATTTTCTCCAGTGGAACTCTAAAGAACTCAACAGTCAGGTTGAACGTCTGAAGGACAGAACTTCTCTGGTTTTCACCTCAAGAGAGGCTGGGAGATGCCAAGACTAATGTAGGCTGGCAATTCTATTTCCCAATACCTTTGTCTACCATGATTACATGGCAAGACCCTGTGGCTGGAAACACCACATACTCTGTCTACAGGACATAGAGAAATTTATCTTAAACCAATGGAGAAGCTTTCTCCCATCTGGCTAGCTCTTCTTGTGCTGGTAGGTGCTATGCAGTCTACTGGGGAGCAAAGATCATCAGTGGCATTACTCGGCACTGGACTGGCGCTCCATAATACTGACTTCCGGGCAAAATGTGCTTAATGGTACAAAAGTGACATATCTATCAAGGGCTCATTAATTACTTTTTGATTCGATTTGAAACCTGTTTCATAAGAGGGAATTTCTTGCTGATGCTGTAATCTTGGTCAAAAGTTCATGCTAGTAAATTCATAGGTCTGAGGTAGAACCTGCAATTGTTATTTTTCTAAATAATCATCCTATCAAATTACCTTCTAAATATTCAAGCTTAAGCTCATAGACTTAGGCTGTTCTCAGACTGAAAGAAGCTTCTTTTTCTTCTCTCTCTCTCTCGCTCTCTCTCTTGCTCTCTCTCTCTCTTTCTTTGCAGTGAGCACCTGACAGTGGAGAGATGCATCATGCTGAGAACCCGTGACAGAGGGCTTAGATCTACGTAGGACATCTCTATTAACCCCACCACCAAAAAGGCTCAGAAAAACATCTAAGAAGCAGTGGCTGAAGGATGGGGAACAGGGCTGTGAAACGTTGTCTTTTGGACATGACATGGGTGTCAGACTCACGAACTCACAATGGCTGTGCTTACCCACACAAGACAATAAAATTAATCAAGACGGCCCAAATCCTAGCATAGATGGGAGAGCCTGTCTCCTGTCCTCACCCTACACTGAGGATCTCCTGGCAATAGCTAATAGCTGGGAGGAGGATCATAATTTTTTATTGAGGATATGGCAATGGCATGCTTCAGTGGATGGCTCTATACTCATGCACAGATGGGAGGCACTAAGTGGAATTAGTGTGTTATCATAAGAAAAGCATGACATGGAAGGGGGTATATTTATGAGCCAGGAATAGGGGTATATTTATAAGATGGGGATGGGTATATTTATGAGATATGAGGGAAACTTGAGGGGAAAATAGGGATGTAAGTGATCGTACCTCATACATAGATAGCCATGTTGAAAGCTGAAAACATTTACAAAAGAACTAAATAAAAATAAAACATTAGTGTAAGAGAGGCTACTCTGAGTGGATCCTTGACCCTATAATCAGAACTACCTAGTTCCTGGCCCCTTGAAGCAACATAGCTCATGTTTCATCATGGAAAAATAAGAATTAGAATGTATTATAGATTAGATAGGAGAATTAGAACATATTATAGATTAGATATCATGTGTTAGAATACAGAAGACGTCTGTTCTGGCAGACTGATAATATTTTCCACTGGTAAGTACATCAAAAGTTTCTCTTTCATAATCCCTGCCCTCTCCAGTTCCCAGGACTGTAACAACTCCCCACCCCCCACCCCATACACATACCCTACCTCTCTAAGCCCATAACAGCATTTCAATCCACTTGGGACAAAGTGCACTTGGGACAAAGCTTCATTTCAAAGGTTGGTCTGTAATAAGATAGGAAGAGGCAACTTCTAGGAAGGTATAAAGTCTTCCAAGGTTATGTTTGAATGGTTCTGAAAGTTATACTCTATTTTTTATTCTTTTGTTTTGTTTTTGAAGGTGATCACCTGAAAGACCAGAATACTTAGCATTAAACTGAGACCCAGACTCAACTGACTTTGGAATATCAAAAAATAGTCTAGCCACAGAGAATTTGCTACAAGAGCAGACATTGTATGTTTTGCTGAGTGTCACCATTATAATGGCTTGGTGGAATGGCTTTTCGGAAGACAATTGAGCATGGAACTCATCATGATTTTAGTTTATTGAATACAATGCAGTGAAAGTGGAAAAGTCAATGATAATGTTCATGAACTGAAAAAGAAATGATTGGTTAAAAACAAGAGAGAGAATCCTCAAGTATAAAATAATTTCAAAACAACTTGTAAGCATCCTTTCAGGTGTGTATTAATAGGGTTGGTTCAGAGTCTGGGGTCTATGTAGCTCTTGTGATCTTGGGGCTGTGTATATTGAGGAAAAGCAATAGATAATTCTTTGGCTAATTTAAGCTTATTTTTATTTTCTGGTTACAAGTTTAGTGTTTCTGAATGTGTCCCTCAGTAAAATCTAATTATATATAAAATGATTTCTTATGACAGTCTTGATAGTTCCAACATTATTAGACTGAGTATAACTGTTCTGGCAAGACCATTCTCTTTGATTCAAAGCTTTGGCCAATGTGACCTCACAGGAGAATTTAGCAAAATGCTGATTCTAATCCTGGTAGCAGTTGTTGGACTCTCAATAACTCTTTGTGTGGGCTCTTCCGTCCCTCTTCTAAAACTTGCAATTAGCCTTGGGTGAGGAGTCTTTCTCCTGAAATTCCATTAAGGGACCCATAATTTAAATGTACATTGGGAAACACCAGAGACAGAAACTAGGAGTCTTGCCAGACACCTGGGAGAAGTATCACATTATCATGGGGACTTCACATCAGAAATACCCTACAAATCTTCCTGCCTAGTTCTGGTAGAAAGAGGGGAAGGAAGGATATCACAGGAGATGGGACTTGGTCAGCCAACATCTCTAAGATTAGATGGAAGGAGGTCAGTGAGCAAGCTCCTGACCTTTTCTTTTACTCCAAGATAACTGAGTCTGGAATAATAAACTCCGTTTTGTTGTGGACCTGTCTTCTAGGAGCACAAAAGATAATTCTTCTTCTTCTAGTTCTTGCTCTTCTTGCTCTTCTTGCTCTTCTTGCTCTTCTTCCTCTTCTTCCTCATACTCTTCTTCCTCTTTTTCCTCTTCCCCCTTTTCCTCTTCCTCTTCTTCTTCCTCCTCTTCTTTCTTTCTCTTCTTATCTCCTTCCCTTCTCCTTTTCTCTTCCTTCTCTTCCTTTTCTTCCTCTGCTTTCTCCTCCTCCTACTTCATCATCATTATCATATCATCATCATCATCTTTATTTTCTGAAATAGTAATTCAGAAACCTACATTGAGTATTTAAGATACAGAAAGACAACAGTGTTTTCTTTCTTTCTTTTAAGCAGGTGTATGTGCACATGGAGTCTACAGGTTCTGCCTGGTTAATAATTACTAACCGTCAGCCATCTAACACAGATTGAGTACTTTATGGTCTTTAGAACCCCCATCCATGACTGTGGGTTGACTCCTATTGTACATAAGGGAAAACTGGTAAATTTTTGTTCATGGAATGTCCAACATGAGCAGGCTCTACTTACCTGCTGATAGGAATGTTAACAGCTGATCCTATAAAGCCATTCCCAGAAAGCAAAGAATTTTGCATTATAAAATATTGTGTTCATATGTTTTAGTAAATTTAACCCTTTCTTTTGCTATATAGTCCAAGTTTGCCTTAAGTCCTAATCCTCCTGTCTCAGCTTCCCTAGTTTTGAAAATATAGGTATATGACACTACTTCTGGTTTAAATATCACCGTTAACTTTAGTTTTCCAAATGCAGTAATAAAAAAGGTATGTTGTTAAGACTCTTTCTAGGGATAAGACGGTTAATAGTGAGATATACTTAAATTTCAGCAACCACAGTGAAAGATTTTAATATCTGGCTTTCCAGTCATTTTTCCTGATGCCACTTTTGAAAGTAAGTTAATTAATTCATTTTAAAAATTCATTAATTAGTTAATTAATTAATTTTGTGGCACTAAGGATGAACCCAGGGCCCTGTTCATGCTAAGAAATCACTGTAACAGCTGAGCTACCTCCGCACAGTCATGAGGCCATTATATGACATAGAAAGTTTGTAAGGTCAGTCTTTATCGTATGACATGTTTTAGTGATTGGCACCTTTCCCATTAAGTAATTTATATGGATGGGGCAGTTCTGTATTTTCCTACATCATATACCTAGATGTTAGTGATGAAAAACTCAGAAATTCTTTGAAAGGACAACTTGCTTGCAAGCACCATTTGCTATGTAGATAAGAAAAGTCAAATTCAGTGGTAAGAAATGTACCGTAGAGCCAGAAACCTGCTTTTCAGAGATGTAATTTCCAAGATATTGACAGAATGTCTTCAAACTCCTAAGCAAAGTTTAAAGAGAGACATCCCATAAAAGGCAGACTGTTTTTTTTTTTTTTTTTTTTTTTTTTTTTTTTTTTTTTTTTTTTTTTTTTTTTTAAGTGCTGCAAAAAGCCCAAGTTGTTGTCTTTTACAGACTGGAAGATAACAGCTTAACCAAGACAAAAAGCTATAAGTGGTTATTTATCTACAATGGCGACTGCTATTGTAGCAGGACACAGTGTCCACTAACCCCAGATCTGTTCCAGGGAACTTAATGTTTTCTTCACCAAGGGAAAGCACAGGACTGGGCATCTTCTTCCCCACGAAAATGGAGCAAAGAATCTCGTTGTCGTGTGCTTTTGTCCCTTTGTAACTTTGCATTTGTGCCATGTCCCCATTGTGACCCCATTGTTCTCTTTTGTATTTTTTAAAAAAGTTTAATCTCCTGGAGAGGCTATCCAGTTCAAATTGATTTCATAAGGCACTGAAATACAAAAATATTGTTTTTTTTTTCCCTCGAGGGACTTGGAACCCTGTAAAAAGTACTTTCTGGTTTTGTGACTCCCTCCTTCCCCATTTCTATTTCACTGTTCAAAATATAGGGATAACAAACGTGTTTCTTCGGAACATTATTAGAGGATTATACAAGACATGTTCTGAGAAAGTGTGAGTTGTTTTTCCATCTCTAGAAGTGAATGGTTTTTGCAAGTGCAATCTGCATTGATTTAAGCTCAGTTCTTGATTGCTCATTGCTCATGTTTTCTTTCTCCCCAGCTAGGCTCACTCTTAATAGAGTCTGTCTTTCACTCTTATTCTGTATTTTATTTACAGTTTTCTCCAAGCACGCTTTCCCAATTCCCTTTTACTGGGAAATAAACTAAAAGTGTCACAGAGTTCGTTTAAGAAGCAATAAATGTGTTAGTCATCAAATGAAAGACTAGTAAAATAAAGAAATTTATTTAAACTGCTTACAATCTTGCAAATAATGATAAAAAAACGATTTGACAGATCATGGAATTGGATGCAATAAAACCTCGAAGCTGACATTCGAATACTAGATTGGACCCCACCTAGAAGTCATTTGGAAGAGTGTGAATGGAATGTACCCGTTGACTCAATCTGGGCGAGGGACTTTTAGTCTTTCTCTTCCTGTAGTTTGCTGGAACATTCGCTTAGGAGGCCAAGCAGGATTCTATGGTAACCAGAGAACTACACCGACCCTGTTGCCAGGAAAGGTAAGCAACACAAAACCAAAACAAAGCAGACAGGAAGGAAGGAGCTTCCCCTATGGCTGACTTGAGAGATGTCAGAGGAAACATAAAAACACAACTGGGAAGCACCAGCACAGTGTTTTAATATTTATAGTGAAATGACTGGAGTAAAGTAAGTGCTAGTATATGGTAAAAAGCAAGTCCCCTCCCTCAGTCAGCACTGAGGACTGTTTTATTCCACAAGCAAACATTTCCATGACACTGTTTAATAGCTAGGATTTATTGAGGACTGATTATATGCTAGAAACTTCTGTTTAATTCACAGTTCCCTTCAAAGTAAATATTATTTTGTTTTCAAGGTTCATCTGAATTCAATTTAGTTATTTAATCTATGTATCTCCATACATAGACCCGTGATGGTCTATCAGCAGTTTGGTCCAGAGAAATCGCTTTGATAGCTCCTTAAATATTTCCAATCGTGCAACAAAGGATGATAATATTTACTATCTGTTGGTTTGTGGAATGGGGTTAAGGGGCATGCTCTGTTTATTGGTCCATCCCAGCAACCTACCATAATACCTGATGCATTGTCCTTCAAGACACACCCGTGGAATGCCTGACATTTCAGGAGTCCAGGCTTTAGGGAAGTGGCTTCTTTTCAATTGTTTGTAAGTTCTAGAGGCACAGTCAGAGGCCTGTCACTAACTACTGCCTGGAAGGTTGTTTTTGCCAAGAACTTGGAGTACATCGACATGCCCACTTATGGGTATTAATCACAATCCAGTATTTTAAAGGGGAGAAATCCCGTTTTTGTTCAGTTTTAAGATGGCATACAGAATCATGTAAATAGGTCATGCTAATCCTCTCAGTAATGACATTAAAAACACGACAGGACCAGTTTCCTAAGTTCCAGCTGCATACTGTTTCGACAAAGATCCTTGAAATTTTCTATTCCGTATTAAGTGTTCGTAATGATTGTCCCTCCCCCTTTTCCATTTAACAATGAGCTCTTTGTAGGCAACAGAATTCTCTTTTCTCCATCCCCCCCAGCTTAGATCCCAGCTTTCATTGCAAGAGCTCAATGAGTGCATGGTAAATGAGTTATAGTGCCATCATTTTTATGATGCTGGGCTGGTCAAAGTTCTTCACTCTTTTGTATGTGACATTATAGTCTAGATTAGGCTGTAGCAACCACCATAAACTTTCTTTTACATTCCTGGTTCCGGAAGTACTTCGCTTTGTACCATCACATAAGGATTAAGGCTGTAGGAGGCTCACTGTCTTGTGATACTGGAATTAAATATCTGGGCTTCAGGGGTTCAGATAGCAAGAGATTAGAAAGTAAGCAAGCCCAATGCAAGCTAAGAAAGTCTTGGTCCAGAGTGTCACGCACTTTGCCTTAGCCTGTACTGGTCTCATGATCACATGGTTGCATAAAACCTCACAAGACCATGGAAGAACAATTTCACCTCTAACCCAAAGTAAAAGAGAAGCAGGTATTAGGGAATATAAATGGAATCTATCATGAAACAATCATCTTTGTCAGACTTTGTAAAGGGAGATGAAGGAAAATACATCTGGGTTAAAAGAAAAAGCAATATCAAGAAAGAAAAAAAGATAGAGATTGTAAAGGGGAGAGAAAACACTTAGCTTGTCAGAGCCTGGTTCTTGATAGAAAGAGCCATACAAACCCTTAAGGAAACCAATCTTGTCCCTTCAGTGCCTCTGAGTTCATTATACTCAAAGGTCATCAAGAAGTTGATTGTTCTCTGGTAACGACAAGCATGGTCATTAAGGTTTCCTATGCCTCACATGTAAGCTGTAAGGACTCCTCGTTAGGTAGATATAAGAGAGATGAGAACAAGAAGCAGATGTGACATGGGAAATCATCACTATCGCCAACATTTCATACACTGCACCCCTTTCTAGTTGAGAAAGTTATGGGTGTCTACTTATAGCTGCACTCCCAGCCTCCACCAGCCTCAGGCTAATTTTCAGTAGGTAATTGTTCATAGATAGCTCAAAATGGGCAATGTAGGGCAATGAGCTACAGTTTTCATAATGAAAGGTTTATTTCTCAAAGTGAGCCCTTTAGGAAACTGCTAAAATACTGAGATCAACATCTATCTAATTGGTTTTGTTGTAGGCAAGTCAAGTAAAAGGACTGTTTTTTAACATTTGGGTTGGTCCTTGCAAGATCTGGTCAGTCACTTCTTCCTAAATTGTAGTTTGGAAGTCCCAGCAGCATAGCTTCTGGCTAGCAGTCACTTAATTGTCATTTACTTCTAATCTTCAGCAAATGGCCCTTGTGGACAAGCACAGGATGCATCATAAATACCACCAATGATGATCTCCTGAATTCCCCTGAGTGCCTGGCAAAGAATGCCACAAACTACTAGAAAGTAGTTCTAGTGTAAATGATCTGACAGGGCAAATAATGATCAATTTTTGTTATATTTAAAAATATTTTATGTTGGGGAATGCTTTATTTTTTTCTTTGCTGATTCATGGGTCTAGAGTTTTAAGGAAGGCCATGAAAGACAAAAGAATAATGATAGGATACGTAGTTATTTGGAAGGTCCTTTACTAACTCTGTAAATGTAACAATTCATAAATAATACAATTGATGAGGTGAGGACATATTGGGTAACATACTCGTACTTTTCTCCATTCACTTAATTGCTAAGTCTCTTTAGAATATGTAAATGTAACTTTTATTCTCTTGATGTAATTGTTGGTCAGATGCCTGTCTGAAAACCTAGGCCTAGTCCTGGAAGTGTCTGGCCTCCACACAATCTTCTCTAGGCCTAGAATGTTTTCAGTCTCTGAGACTGCTGCATAAGCTCACTCTGGTTTGTTCTTCATGAGCTCTGACTGGCTGATTCAACTTACCTGTTCTGACTCAAAACTCCTGGCTAAGCTGCCTGATTCAAACTGATTTCTCTCAGCTGATGTCTGAATTGCTGAATGAAAGGGGTCATAACACCTTTGGCAATAAGTTCTAATTTTCTGGCTCCTTCTCATTCTCTGTCTTGTTCTGTGTTCACCTATGTCTAGCCTATTCACTCTCTAACCTGTCTCTGTAAAACTGTCTCTTTCTTCCTGTGTGCTGCTCTCTCTTAAGTCTCTTTCCTCTCTGTTCTCATGAAAGTTGGGTAGATACTATTCTGTCAAACCTTTCTCTGATTTATCACTTTATCAATTAGATACCACTTTGAAACATGGGTGTTTTCTCCTACAAATTAACTTTACTTTCATTGTTTTAGATTAAAGGTGTGTACTAAGACTGCATCATTGCCTCATGTCACAATTAGAAAGAGGTTTTTTGTTTGTTTGTTTGTTTTGTTTTTTGAAAATAACACAATCTTTGAGTTCACAGTGTGATCAAAATATCCTGCAACAAGAGTAGATGGCAGCATATGTTTGATAGTCAATATATAATTCTGAGACTGTTTGATCCATTAAGAGATAAAGGGAGTACTTATGTTATATATAGAAGCACATTCATCCATCCTCAATCAGGAGTATCTACTAATCTCATACAAACATTGAAAAAATATACCTCTGTGTAAGTAAAAATTTACATTTTGTGGCATTAGCTTCTTATTGTGAATAGGCATGATCTGTTGTAAATTCTTATGGAAATTCTTTTACTTGAGAGCAAATAAGCATTAAATTGTGAACTTATTTGGGCTTTTAAATAGTATCCTTAAATATCTTAGCATCCTTCTGGGATCTCTTTGGTTAGTTTGTTTGCAGAAATTAAATAGTTTCCTTGATGGTGAACTCAAAACATCATTACAATATCACATCTTCCAGGTAAAAATATGTTTACAGGAATCTGGGCAATGATTTTTAGGTAAAGAAAATTGTTTAAAAATCTTCTTTAGTAAAAGGCTAGTCCATCACTTTTTCTTCTTTCCCTGTTCTCTCTTGAAAATAAGGATCTGTTCTGGCAAATATATTCTTTATTTTTCTTCCCCAGCAAATGAATAGAACTAACTCTAACTATATGTATGCCATTTAAGAGTAGAGAATCCTGAGGTTGGCCTTCCATAGGGCTGGAGATAGTTCGAAGGTCCAGAACAACCATGATGGGAAGACAGGATAGTCACTAAAAAGCCCCAGGGAAAGAGAAAAGATGGAGTACTTTCTCCCTTCCCTGGGGAATAGCAAAGAAATATGTAGAGTCACTAAACTCTTGTACTGTTGTGTCTTTTTAAAACAAGAACCTTTGAGACACACTGTGTAATGTGCAGCTGTATGGAGATTTGAAACGGAATGTAGTGTTCTCTCTTTTCAGAACTGTGACTCACAAAGAGAGAGTAAGATTGTTTAGGAAAAAACGGAAAACACAAAGCAAATACACGTGCATGTGAGCACTTTCCAAAGCTTTCCTTGGTGTTAAAATTGGATAACTGAGTGCCTGATGCCCCTCTCTGGCAGATGGTTGTTGCTTTTCCTCTCAGATTTGTAGGTGTGGGATCATTACAGGCCACTGGTTTTCTTTACCTTTAAGTAGACACTGTGACAGCCAGAGGAGGAAGATTGAGTTCTGGAGTCCAGCAGACACAATGTATGAGACTCTTCAGTAATCCCCCACTGTCATTCTGGGTCAGTCCCATAGATTCTCTGGGACCCCATTTTCCCAAATGATATAACAAAATTAATTTCTTCTTTGCAGGTTTTATATACAGGTGTGTGTATGTGTGTGTGTGTGTGTGTGTGTTTAGTGAGACAGTATATAAACCTCTCTAGTAGAATGACCAATTATCATGTTTTAGCCTATCACCAGTTATGAATTAAAATTGGCCTTCTGTTCATTCTTTTAGTTACTGCTCACTTGAAAAGTATAAATTTGAGGCCCCATTGTGTGCCGGATTCGGAGTCTGTGAATGAGAAGTAGAAAGAAATGGTCCCATCCCTTAATGAATCACAGAATTGTGGTGGTAAATGACAGATAGATGAGCAGTCAGTCACTACACCATTGTTACAAAATTTGGGGTCACCTAAGGCAACATTCTCTTCTATTAATTTTTCTCTTTTTAGCTTACTGTCTCATCTTTTGGCAGAGGTCTTTTACATGGTGGATATGGAGCATGGATAGATAATATTCTGATAATTTTATATTTGATTATCTTTCCAAGTTTTTTTTCTATTAGCTTGGGGAAGCTGGTAGAAGCTGATATAGGTAGTATGCATGAGTGTACCCTTCTACAGTAGACAATGTCAGACATATGTAAGAGCTGACAATCCTTCATGTACTTTCCACTGTGGTAACAACAGTGACTATTTCTTATGTTCCTCCTTCTCTTTCCACATTATTTTCAAGGAAGCACTGGACAATGTATAATTTTACTTATATAGACTAACCAAGTAATTCTAAATAAGTACTTGGTTTAAAAATTATAACAATAACGTTATTATTTAATTGAAGTTAAATAAGTTCTCATAGTCACTAAAATTCATGTTGAGAAAAAATTTCCACTGTGTTAAATATTATAGTATTTTCCCCCTTGCAATCAATTTTATTTTTTGTATTAATTTCTTATTTCAAAAGTTTTGTTTTTTTTCTTAATAACTGTGGGATTTTTTGTGCTAACATTTTAAGAAGTACAGATTTCTCATCCACCTCCTGGCTACTGTGAAATTTTATAGATAATTGCTAGCATTCTACACGAATTTAATCACTATTGAATGGTTTGATTTAATATGTTTAAGAAATATAAGATATCAATAAACATCCTATCTTTTATATGACCTCTCCTCCTATTTCAAATAATTTTGCTGTATATTGTCCCAGAAAATACCAGCTTTTTTTTTTTTTTTTTTTTTTGACATACATTTAAACCCAGAATGACTAGTGTGTATGGTGACTTGTTTTCTCCTGTTTGGGTTTTAGACTTCAGGGCTACCTTGTCACTTTAGTCTGTAGTACATAATTTGATGTCTTAATTACTTTAGTTTTAAGAAAGATTTACTTTGGAGGAATGAAAAAACTCGTTCATTATCACTGGCTTCTCAGAATTCTCAAAATTTTCTGAGTGCTTGATGATTTCTCTTCTGCCTCTTTATTTTACATAAGTAACATTGTTTTTAGTGCATGTGTTCACAAGATTTTTTGTTTTTGAGGAAGGCATTACATCAGAAGGAACTGCTGTGGCAGTATCTTATACTGTGAAGAAATAACAATGCAAAGTACTTTTAGCCCTTATTCTTAAATAAATATGATTTTTCCATCCCCACAGAATGATATGTTCTTTGGCTATGTAACCATTAAAGGTGTAATCAGAAATAAGGAGAAAGGAGGAGGGAGAAAGAAAATGTAACATCGCATCAATAAACTGGTCTCTTCAAATGTCTTTAAACTTTGTTCAGATAGTTTATCCCTTCTTCGTAATGCAATTGGGCACTGACTTTAGCATCATTAGTACTAACAATGTGATTTCTTCCTTTAAGCAAATCTCTTATTTTAGAAGAAAAGTAAAACGTTAACTCTTAGGAATCATTATGCAATAACAGAGAACAATAAAGTTTATAGTAGTTGGACCAAGTCCAGTGACTTTCTGGATTGTGAAAAGTTCAGTGAAAATCGAGTAAATGGCTCATGGAATGGGATGTTTAATTAATAAAATGGGGAGGATGGGGAGGCAGATTCCTCATTGCCATACACATAGTGGGTTTTCTGATGATGATTAACCTGGCTTATGCTATAGTACCCATTATAGGCATAGGCAGAGAATCTAAGAATGCATTTTTAATACAAAAATATTAAAAATTCTTGGTTGCTTTGGGGTTTAAAAAGAATCTTCATGAACTCAATATGCATACTGTTTTGTAATTATTCTCATTTTTGCTCCCTTGGAGTTTAGAAAGAAAACTGTATAAAATAACGATACATTTTTTTTAACCATCCCTCTAAGAGCTGGGTGGTCTAGTTATAGGTGTCTCATTAGAATTTCTCTAGAGCACTAGGAGGAGTACAAGGTAAGGATGGTGACACATAGAGAAGTTAGGGGACTCTGTCAGCTTAACTCAAATCAGTGTGACTCTAGGAATGGTACCTGAACCAGTATAGAAAATGTCTCCTAAAAACCACATAGTCACAAGTAAAGATGAAACAGTTGAAGAAATATACTCCTGTTGAAGCTAAGCTCAACGTAGAAAGCCAGAGACATTATACACTGCAGAAAATACTTTTTGCCCGAGGATACCACCATCCCTACTCAGCTGACATTTAGCAGATCAGCTCAGTTGCTTGACTGACTCAATTCAGCAAACTCTTCTATGTGCCACCCATAGTACCAGATTCCAGAGACATAATCACAAGTGAGACTCCTCTCTTGCTTTGTGTCCAGCTGAGAGGAGGGTTGCATGATCAGATGGTTGCAGAACAAAGTACAAGTTAAGTCAAGATGTGAGTGAGTAAGGAATGAATGAGGGATGAGGAAGTTTTCTAAGGATGATGGATTGCTTCTGGCTTTCCAACGACTTTCAGGGATTCAGTACTAAAAGTTCCACCTTTCAAGAAATGTTGTCAGTCCCTAGTGTTTGGTCATCTAGGCTTCTGGTGGTTTAGGACATTAGTAGTGTCCCAGTGGGGAACCACTGAATCTATAGCCGGTCCTGCTAGGGAAATTGCCATTCATAATTGTCACTCTGAGAATCTTGCTTCAACCTTTTGGCCCAGATTTTAGCTAAGTGAGCTTGGTTGGCTGCTCAATTTGAACTGGTAGTTCAATGAGTTTGTTGCCTGGTAGCAACTCATGTTGTCATCAAGAACTTTACAAACCCAACGTTGAACCCTGAGGCCTTCCCATGTGGGTACAATCAAGATAATAGACTTTTGTGAGAGAACAGCTCATTTAATGAACAAGGAACTGGCTTAGACAGTGTTCAAAAGTCACTTGGCAAGATTTCAACAGCAGTGTCACCACAACAATAGTCCCGAGTATGCAATCCTCTGTTCTCTGTGCAGAATAGAATTTGATGCACCCATTTAAACCACACAGGACATCATACATCACCAAGGGTATCATTTATTATTTTAAAACATATGGTGTCACCTGAATGTTTTGTGACAAAGTTTGCCCAATGTATTTACCATTGTATAAATGTCCCAGTCTTGGAGTCTTGCCTTTCAAGTGTTCTATCACATAGCTAACAGTTTGTCCGTTTTGTTTTGTTTTTGTTTTTAACTTTCCCTCTCGTTGGAGATCTCATTCTTTTCCTTTCTCTTTTTGCCCACTGTCTTTTTTATCTCTTCTTTCTTCTGTCTCTTTCTTTGTATTCTTTCACCTTCCATTTCCTTTTCTTTTTTCCATCCATCTCCTTGGAAAAGACAGGGAGATTTTTCTTTTTAAACATGCAAATTTGGTGCCACAAAACTCTTTGATTTGCTGTATAAAAGTAACACCAGCCAGTGCAATGTATTGTAAGATTAGGACTTTTGACTCCTTCACTGCCATCTTGGGAAGACAAGTTGACTTGATGAGATCCCAACACAGCTTTATTTTTATTGGTATAGCAAGAAGTTTCCCTAAATCAGTCTCTCACAGTTCCAGGATAGGGAAGAAACAAGAACTGTTATTCAGGAACAAAGAGCAGATATATACCTTACTCTTCTGACAGATGTACAGGCTTTTGAATTTCTATTGTTCTGGTTTCTTTCTGAGAAACTTTTTAACACTGATGTCTGTGAAAATAAATACCACAAGCTCTCTGTGTCAATATACAGAAGAGAAGCTGGATGCTGAGGAGAAATGGAATTTGTTGTCATTGTTGTTTTGAGACAGAATTTAACTGTGTATCCTGGATTATTTTTGGACTCCAAATGAAGCCCAGGTTAATTTGTCATGATTCTTATGCCTAAGCTTCCTAAATGTGTACTGTCATGGCTTCCTGGAAGCTTTTTTGTCTTGTTTTGTTTTTTTGTTTGTTTTGGTTTTTGTTTGTTTGTGTTGTTCTTTGTTTTCTTTTGAAAGAGGTATAAAGAATTGGGAAAGAAGAGAAGTCTAGGAACTGGGATAAAAAACAAATTCTAGACCATGTTCATTCTGAAATTATTCCAAATATTCTTGGTTCATTGACTAAGAAACAGGCCACATGTAAGGTCCTACAATTTCCCTGGAACAATTTGATTAGATAAAAGTTTACCTGTATTTTCCATTATAGAGACCCGATAGCAGGTGTTTTGCCTCAACAGGACATAGAATCCTTGTTTGAACTGTTTCTCAAGCTCACTATAAACCATTTCAAGAGAAACTCTAAGACATCCTAGGGAGAGAACTTCATTATAGATACCTAGATGGCTACGAAGAGTGCTTGGGTACCAGTAATCTCTCAAATAAAAAAGGACATTTGTGTGCATCTCAACAGAGAAGTACTTTCTCTGTTACTCCCTAAAGACTCATAGAAGAGAAACAGATGATCTCCCCTCACATGTATTGACTGTAGTAGGAAGAGATGGGAGCCTGGCACCTTGAAATTGAAGAATTGAATTTATAGCTCAATTATCTCCAAGTGGTCTTGAACTTGCTCTGAGAAGCTGGTAATGAGCTAAACATTCTCAAAAGGGTTTTCCTTTTGTTTTGTTTCTATCATTTTTGACAAGAACTTTTTGACAAGTTGCACTCCTTTCATTCTATAATTTAGGGAATTTATGCACATTTGGGGTACAAAAAGATAGTTTATAACAAAGAGGGCATTACATTTTTGACACTTGTTCTTCTTTTATATATTGCATCCCAGTTCACCTCCTTTCCTCTCAGTGCCTCCCCCATGCCATCTCCCCTCTACCCTAGATTCACTTTTCTTCCCTTTCCTTTTCAGAAAAGAGCAGACTTCCCAACGGATATCAATCAAATATAGCATATCAAGTTTCCATAAGGCTAGGCACATCTCCAAATACTAAGGCTGGGTAAGGCAACCCAGGAGGAGGAAAAAGGTTCCAGAAGCAGTCAAAAGAGTCAGATAGACCCCACTCCCACTGTTAGGTGTCCACAAAAATATCAAGCTACACAATCTCTATACAGAGGACCTAGGTCAGACCTATATGGGCTCTCTGATTTTTGGTTCAGTCTCTGTGAGTCCTATAAGCCCTGCTTAGTTGATTCTGTGGGTAATTTTCTTGAGATGTTCTTGACCCCTCTGGTTTCTACAATTTTTCTCCTCTTCCACAGGATTCCAGAAGCACCGAGAATCCATTACATTTTAACCCATTAGACTATTTAGACTTAGATTTTATCTAAATCTTGGCACAGCTGTCATCCTAAACCTTGGAGTATGAGTTTTTGACTGAATTCAGATGACAGATTCCGCCCACTGAAAAATGCACAGAGTTTATGGGGTTGAGTTTGAGCTGTGTCCTGGGAACATTCTTACCTTCACACTCTGTTACCCTTGGGCAAAAGCTGTTGTCTAACCAGTTTGACTAGGCTGGCTTCCAGGAAATTGTCCACACCCTCTCATTTTCCTTTAAATGTTAGATTCTTCTTCATTAAAACTTAGAAGAAAATTAACTTCTTTCAAAAACGCTATGACTAATAAACACTAGCTAATAAACCAAGTGACTATGAAGAATCATTTCACACCTTTATTGGAGAGTGATGGGCAAGTACTTAACCAATGACTGTAAGAACAGCAGAGAATTCTTCAAACCAAAGACCATTAGAAAAAAATGTAAATTGAACAAATAGAGTGTCTCTCCATAAGATCAACTATTTTGTAGTTTGGAAAGTAGCAAAAAATGTTGGCTTGCCTTGTGATTTAAGTTTTGGTTTCAGAATGAGAAAAATTATAGAGGCGATAGAGAAGAAAAAAAAATCCTTTTCCCCAAGAACTTTCTTTCATAAACAAAACCCCTCCTGTTACTGATGGTAGAAGTAAGACTTCAGTCCTGTTGCTTGGCTTAAAAAGCAGCAGCAGTGAAACAAGACACACTAAAATTATGCTAACTGGAAAGAGAACAAGTCATAACTTTAAGTCTTGGTGTAGGGATATTGACTTTCCTGAACTACAGTATAAGAAATACTAGGTAAATAAAGTAGGAAAGAAGAGAGATGATACTGATTTCCTTGACTTAAGCCTAGAATGTTCTTTTGGAGTACTGCGCATGCACTAGCATCTTCCTACCTTACATCTGCTTCATGTAATAAATTGGAAACACATGTCATATCACTTATGAGAGAAGAGATGGAGAACACACTGAAAACACTTTCAGCAATGAGATGCTTTCTCCCTGGGGACATGCAACATCAAAATATAAAGAAGACACAAATAGAAATCAAGGTGTGATCTGAAATAATGTGTTGAAGTCGCAGCACTACAAACTTTCACTAATACTCTCAATCCAAATATTTAGACATTTAGTGGATATACTGTACAATCTTTTAGATAGCGTATGTAGAAATTTACGGTACATTCAACAAACAATAAGATTATATGAAATATTGAATTTGAATTCATTTTATTTAAAAGGCACTAATAACTTTCTTTACAGATGTCATATTTTACTATATGCAGTGTTACATAAAGGACAAAGGACATGTTAAGAAAAAGCCAAGTCACGACAAAAATAGCAATGTTTACTTAAATGACATGATAGATATCATTTTTGAGAAGTTACAGAATTTTTTTTAAAGGTAGAAGAAGAAGAAGTAGGTATATGGGAATGTGGAGAAATTTTATTCTTGCTCTTTTTATATTTCAGCACCTGGCAGCATAACGACACTAAACTCCTTGAGGTTAAAGGAATGCAATTGTTTGCAAGGTCTGAGAATTGGAAAGATGATTCCATGTGCCTATGTAAGGATTGGAATTAAATAAACTCAATAGTTTCTCATCCTTTATACTACTGACAAAATATTCAAAGGTAGTTTATGATGAAGGACATATACTTTATAGTAGTAATGTGCAGATAAGAGCAATTTGGAGAAGTCAAAGTGGGCACAGCAAAAAGAAAAAGAAAACTTAGTTTTGCTGATGCTACAAAAATTCACAAAACTACATGACCACTGAGGAAAATGAAAGCCTTCAATGCCTTATGAACCAAGAAGGGTATGGAGATGGAGGCAGATGTGGAAGACATTTATTCTCATCCTTTCCTTCACTGATGCATTGACAAACACTTATCAGGCATCTGTTATGGAATGCATCCTATGTATCAGATTTGCTGTGGATGAGGCAGGCTAGAGAACAAACTGCATACAGAAGCAAGAACAAGAAGTGTCTGTAAAAGCCAGTTGGATCTTGACTACTGAGAACATTCAATACCAGGCTATGCTGTGGAACTATTAGCTTACATTCATTTAGCATCTGTCTCTTCTGAATGTTTTCACATGTGTTGACTTATTGATTCTTTCAACCACCCTATGAGCTAGGAGCTTTTGCAAGCTGCATTTTTTTAAAAGTCAGGAAACCAAGATATAGTGAGTTGAGCTTCCTATGGCTTGAGCAGAGATACATAGAAGGACTAAATATAAATTCCAGGTAGCCAAAGCTTATGGTATGAACTTTTAGCCACGGTACCACACTTTAAAAAACATTATTTATGTATTTACATTCCAAATGCTGTCCCCTACCTGTCCCTGCTCCCAAGGTTCCTCTTCCTATTCCTCCCCAACTTTGCCTCTGACAGCAAACCCCCTCGGGTATACCCCTACCCTGGAGCATCAAGTTTCTGTAGGATTAAGCTTATTTCCTCAAACGGAGGCCAGACAAGCCAACCCTCTGCAGCATGTGTGCCAGGGACTCAGACCATCTCATATATGCTCTTTGGTTAGTGGCTCATCTCTGGGAACTCCTAGGGGTCCAAGTTAGTTGGCACTGCTGGTTGTCTTGTGGGGTGGTCATCACATTCAGGACCTTCAATCCTTCCCTTAACTCTTCCATAGGGTTCTCTGATCTCAGAACAATGTTTGGCTGTGGTTATTTGCATCTGTCTCAGTCAGCTGTGGGGTAGAGCCTCTCAGAGGATAGCTATGTTAGGATCCTAATTGTATCACTAATAGTGTGAGAGATTGGTGCCTGCTCACAGGATGGATCTCAAGGTGATCTGATCACTGGTTGGCCATTCCATCTTTGTCCTTGTATTTCTTTTAGACAGGACCAATGTTCTTGCTTATCTTCTTTAGGTCTGTGGGTTGTATCATGGGCATTCTGTACTTTTTGGCTAATATCCACTTATCAGTGAGTAGATATCATGCATGTTCTTATGAGTCTCAGTAACCTCACTCAGGATGATATTTTCTAGTTCCATCAATTTGCCTGCAAAATTCATGATACTTTTTAATAGCCGAATAGTATTTCATTGTGTAAATGAACCACATTTTTTGTATCCATTCTTCAATTGAGAGACATCTGGGTTGCTTCCAGCTCTGACTATTATGAACAAGCTGCTATGAAAATAGTGGAGCATGTCTCCTTGTGATATGGTGGAGCATCTTTTGGGTATATGCCCAGGAGTGGTATAGCTGGGTTTTCAAGTAGAACTACTTCCAATTTTCTGAGAAACTGCCAGATTGATTTCAAGAGGGGTTGTACCAGTTGGCAATCCTACCAACAATGAAGGACTGTTCCTCTTTCTTCATGTCCTAGTCAGCATGTACTGTCACTTGAGTTTTTAATCTTATCCATTCTGGCTGGTGTAAGGTGGAATCTCAGGGTCATTTTGATTTGCATTTCCCTGATGGCTAAGAATGTTAAACATTTCTTTAAGTGTTTCTCAGTCATTTGAAATTCTTCTGTTGAGAATTCTCTGTTTAGTTCCATAACACAGGTAAAGTGGGTTGTTTGATTTTTGGGAGTGTAGTTTTCTGAATTCTTTGTATATTTTGGATATTAGCCCTCTGTCAGATGTAGGATTGGTGAAAATCTTTTTCCAGTATATAAGCTGCTGTTTTGTCCTATTGACAGTGTCCTTTGCCTTACAGAACCTTTTCAGTTTCATGAGGTCCCATTTATCAATTGTAAATCTTAGAGCCTGAACCATTCTTATTCTGTTCAGGAAATCTTCTCCTGTGCTAATGCGTTCAAGGCTAGTTCCCACCTTCTCTATTAGAGTCAGTATATATGGTTTTATGTCCTTGATCCACTTGGACTTGCACTTTGTGCAGGATAATCGATATGGATCTATTTGCATTCTCCTACATGCAGACAGCCAGTTAGACCAGCACCATTTGGTGAACATGCTTTCTTTTTTCTACTGTATGGTTTTGACTTCTTGGTCAAAAATCAAATATCCGTAGCTGTGTGGATTTATTTCTGGGTCTTCAATTCTATTGATCAACCTGTCTGGTTCTGTTATAATACCATGCTTTTTTTTTTTAATCACTAGTCAGGGATGGTGATTCCTCCAGAGGTTCTTTTATTGTTGAGAATTATTTTTGTTATCCTGTTTTTTTTTTTTTTTCACATGAAGTTGAGAATTGCTGTTTCAAGGTGTGTAAAAAATTGTGTTGGAATTTTGATGGCAATTGCATTGAATCTGTAAATTGTTTTTGATAAGTTGGACATTCTTTTTTGCTGCTCTGTCCATTTTGTTCTTGAACATAGTTTCCAATCTCTCTCTCAGGGTTGTAATGAGGATTAAGGAAGATAATGTGCAGGAAATTGTTTTGAAAATTTACCCTAAATTACCTTGACATGTGCCATAAGACATTATGAATACCATGCTTAAGGGGTCAATATGAAACCAGTGTTCACATAAACAAAACCTTTAGAAGCCACTATTTACCAAATCGTCCAGCACTATCAATGTTATCAGCTAGCTATCAGTCATGATCAAATGGAATGAAAACAAATTGTCCAGGAGAAAGCAAATCTTCCTGAGAGAAGCTAATGAAGCATGATGGGAGGCTGCTGTGGGAGTGTTACCCAGCAACAACTGCAGTTAAGGGTCTAGACTTTGACCCTACTCTATTCACCCTCATTTGATTATGATCACAGAGTTTTGCATTCTGTGTTGCAACCCACGAAAACATCTCAAAGCCTTTTCCAGTTGATTCTGTCATTTCGGAAGAAACCTTCTTGCAGGTTGAAATGATCCTCATATTTTTTTTTTTGGTTCAGGATAGAGGATTAGACAGTTTCAGTGAGTTGTCTGCTATCACACTAGTTAAGATATAGAGACATCTGGGCTGGGTTCTACACAATGTGCTTTCCAGAACAGTGTTCTTTTTGTAATACTCTCCTGATTCATCCAGCAAGGCTGACTACAAGAGCAGCCATTGTTTGCTAGGTAGTGCTATGGTTGAGAATGCATTAAACAAATTAGCTCATTCAACCTTGAAAGAAGTCCTTGTAGGGAGAACCTTGAACTCTATCTTTGAGATGGAAGGCTGTGAACTGAGGTCACACCATACTCTTTGATGACCTTGGTTAACCTGATGTTACCTTTGGTGAGGTCACTCAGTTCTGTCATTAAAGAATCATCACATCTGAAGTGTGTAGGATGAGGGAGGGAGGGAGAATGCTGTTTTCAAAGTGTTGTGATTCGAATAGAGGAAGAGAATGCTCCTTGTTCATGATGAAGAACAAAGAGTAGCACTCTCTACAGTTTGGAGTCCTCTTCTCAAAATCATAGCTCTGTATTCCTTCTGTAGTAATAGCCACCTGTTGAGGTTTGTACAGAAAGTGTCATGTCCAAATTTACCTCTTTTACAACTGAGACAGAAGATGGAACCTGATTTAGAATTAGAATTAGAAACATGAATTAGAAACCTGAAACCCTTTATCATGGGTAGGTTTTTTTTTTTTTTTTTTTTTTTTTTTTAATAAACAGAGGATCTTTCAAGGGAAAGTGAACATCAATAGTTATGTCCATTAAGCATTCATAAATGCTATGTTATATCTACCAGAGAAGGCAGCTTAGACATCTATTTAAGCCAATAGAAAGTATCTGTTAGGAGATGATTACACCGGATATTTGGGATCCCAGTGTAGCACTGAGCCTTTCTCAGGCATTTTTAAACCCAAAAAAACCCAGACCTTGGGTTGACATACCTCAGTTACCAAGCACGGTTAGCCAGAAGTGAACTACAGAAGCCAAAACCAAAAGCTAGTTCATTTAGAAATTTCCCTAGACTTTGACAGATTAGGCCTTTCTTTCAGTTTTGGCAGGTGGTTCTGTGTGCTGAGTTTTACAGACTGAATGGTACTTCAATCATGGAGTCAGTTGTGCTAAGATCTGGTGGCCTCCTAAGGTCTGGGGCCCTGTTACAATAAAGATAGTGAAAGCTAAAGAAATAAACTATAGAGATTTTTTTTGAAGCCTTCATGAGGGTGAAGGTCACAGCCTACACATAATAGCAACTTTCCAAAGGTATTTAAGAGAGAAGAGAAACCATTGAGATAGTTGGTCTTCTGTTTTTAAATGCTTGCTTTTATATCACTGGGATCTCAGCCATGGGAAACACACATGACACATCAGGTGACTCAAGTTGGTCTGATGATTCATGTCTTTTCTGGCAGTGGAAAGCTGAGAATTGTACACCCATTCACCCAGCATAATGTCATGGTGAAGATAGATATCTGATTTGCAGAAACAATAGGTTATTGTTTTTTTGTTAATGGTCCACTATATTCCCATCATGGAAGGCTTTGTGTCCTGTGTGTGTGTGTGGTGTGTGTGTGTGTGTGTTTATGTGTGCCTGTGTGTGGTGTATGTAGGGTGGTGTGTGTGTTGAAGTGTATGTGTGTGGTGTATGTGTGTAGTAGTGTGATCTGTGTGTACATGTTTTTGTAGATGGTATGTGTTTTGTTATGGTGTGAGGTTTGTATTTGTGTGTGGTGATGTCTGTGTTATGTATGTGGTGTTATGTGTAATGTTAGTATCTGTGTGTGTATGTGTCTTGGTATATGTGTGTTACATGATGAATATGTGGTATGTGGTATGTGAGATATGTGTTTTGCATGTGGTGTGTTGTATGTGTGTGTACATGTATGTATATGTGTGTGTGTATGTGGTATATTGGTATGCATGTGTGTGTGTGTGTTGTATGTGATGGGGTGTTTTGTGTTGTATGATGTATGTCTACTAGCTATGGAGAGAGGTAGAACTGATATGGGTTATAATGAGAAACAACTAGTCACTCTCTATGTTAGGAATAATTTTCATTCAATTGGTTCTACTACTTAACTTCTCCAAGAACACATTTTTTTCTCCTTGTTCGCAGCATTTGTGAGAAATCAAAGCAGCTGACTAATCATATTTTGAAATGTTCTTTTCTTTAACATTAGAGGAAAGAAAAAAAAAGTAAAAGGAGACTTTCCACTGAAAAGAACGGCCTTTGATGTTTCTGACAAAGACCTTCTCATGAGCAAGGTAAATTGTGGTGTCAGAGATAGACTGGCAGCTGGCCATGGTCAGTCATGTCGAGCTTTCAAAGTTAATTTGAATAAAAAAACCAAATATTAGCTTATTCTGGCTGCTGTGAGAATATACCATACACTGGTGCTTTCTTCAACAATTTCATTTTCTTATGTGTCATTTTTGTGGAGGTTAGAAATCCATCCCAGGGTGCCAGCAAGGTGGGTTCTCTTGAGTGCTCCTTTCCTGTGTGACTAACAACTACCGCCCTATGTGGCTAACAACCACCACCCTACGTAGGGTCTCTTGGCTCTCAGCATGTGAGCATAGACTGACCTGGAGGGAGATCTGGTGTGTCCTCTTCTAAGGGTACAAATCCTATCCCGGGAACATTCTTTGGTTTCATATTTGATAACTAACTGGCAATCAACCAGTTTTCTCTGTGAATACTGAAGATTTGACATCCTTATCTCCCATAACATTATAGAAGTAGCATGCCAATGTTGCTTTTGATCTCTACGCTCTCTCAACATTACAATGTTAGTGCCACTACACACAGATTCACTGTATCGGATTATAAACTCCCATTCCTTTTGCTAAAGCTTCCTTAGTAATCTAGAATCCAGATAATCATTTTATAACTCTTCTTGGAACCAGTTACTGATTCAGAGTTGAACTTTGTCTTTTTTTTTCCTGTGCTGTGATGAATCACCATAATCAAAAGCAAGTTGGGAAGGAAAGGGTTTATTTTGCTTCCTGTCATTTACTTCATGTCATTGTTCATCAACAATGGATGACAGAAGGAAATCAAGACAGGGACTCAGACAGAGTAGGAACCTGGAGGTAGGAGCTGATGCAGAGGCCATGGGGTGTGGAGGTGCTGTTTACTGACTTGCTCTTTTGGCTTGTTTAGTCTGTTCTTAAAGAACCCCGGACCATGAGCCTTGGAGTATCCCCACTCATAATGTAGCCTTGGGGTGTTCCCAGTAATAAAGCACTATGTCCTCACCTACCAATCACTAATTAAGGAAGAGCTTAACAGATTCATCTCTCAGATATTGTAGCTTTTATCAAGTTAATGTAAAAACTAGGCAGTGTACTTTCTATAAGTCTTTACTGAATGTCTATTTATTTAAACCAATAATTTTCCTTAGTTTATTAAGTGCTTGTCTCAAAAGATATCCTGGCATATATAAATCTTGATAATATAAGTCTTATAAATCTTGATAATGAATATAATGGATCAAAAGAACTCAGAATCTATAGATATTTTGTATATTTTTTGGAGTATATGCCACATAAGTAATCAAACATTTAAATTTTATATGCCAGCAGCCAGAGTATTCATACAATCTTGGCTTTATTTGTGGTGCTGTAAGTAATATGAAAATGGAATAATTTATCTCTACCACTTAGACTGAGTAACTACTGCAGCATGTTTGTTTTTTTTTATTTCAATAGCTTTCTGTGAAGTCAACAGCTGGAATCAACACATAGAATACTCAGTAAGTTCAGAACTTAGTTTGGGAGCTGGTTATTGAAAGAAGTGTCATATAGTGACAGAAGAGTACACACTATGAGGCTTTGAGAAGGGTCAACCTGGCTGTAACAAAAGTGTGGGCTTGTAGACGAAATATTTCTGGATAACTAATACCCTTTAAGAGTGGAGTGTTAGTGTGACTGGCAGAAAAGGAGCTGGAGTAGGAAAGGGGGACAGTCTAGACGAAGGGAATGGTAATTACAGAATCACAGTGCTGTGGGACATACATGATTGCATGCTCCAGTAGTGCAGCATTTCTACAGGGAAGAAGAAAAAGCAATGACTGAGAAGTCCGGTGCTGTTAGAGGTTAAGCTAGATTGACATGTTCGATCATTTAATTCTTGTGACATTCATTTTAGAGGTTAGAAATATAGGATCCGAGGGGCTGGGAACTTTGGCTGTGTTGTGCAGCTAGTGAACAGTAGTAGATTTGAATCTGATTCTGAATTTATCTCACAAAATGGGATGCCTATCTGCATCTCAGACACTGGATAGCCATGGCAAGAGACAGGAGTGTAAAGGCAGGAAACGCCAACTCAGAGGGCTTTGTGTGCTTGGCTACGGAATTGGGGTATTTTACTGTAGATGATTCCAGTAGACAGTTGGAAGCACAGGTCCTGGGTAGAGATTATTTGGCATGTGATTAAAAAAAACAAACAAACCACTTACCATTCTATTGGTTATGCCTATCCACAATCACATTTTTCCAGTGTTACCTTTTTGAGTAAGAAGAAAGAAAACCAAATAGAGCTTTGGGCATGTGTGTCAATTTTTAAGGGACATTTACGAAAGAGAAGGTAGAAGAGGCAGAGGAATGGTGACCAGAGAGTTAGGAAGAAAACCAGGAGACAGTGGTGTGATGGAAGCCAAAGAATTTCAACCTGGAGGATTATTTTTTGAAAGGATTAAATACTTTAGGAGAAGGTAACAGTTAGGCTTCAACACAGGACTAAGGACTCCTTAGTACCCTTCCTTTTGGAGTCTAGCAAGTACTGAGTAGTGTTAAGAGAACACAGATATTCCCATTGGCATTTATTTATAAATAATAATTTTAAAATTATAATTACATTTTTTCCTCTTCCTTTTTCTCTTTCTAAACCCTCCCATATTCTTTCCTCTTTCCTGTCTTTCAATTTCATGGCCTCTTTTACTTTGTTTACACACACATACACACACATACATACATACACACACACACACACACACACACACACACACACACAAAAAAACCTGTTCATTCCACCTGTGTGTATATTTTTTAGGACTGACCATTTGCTACTGGATAACTAACTGGGGTCCTCTTCCCTGGAGATGCAATTTCTCCCAGTAGCTGCTTTCATTACTTACTAGTATTTCTTTGTCTAAAGTTGAGGTCTTTTGAGCTTCTCTTCCAGGTCACCATGTCAATTGGTGTCATTTCTGTTCAGGCCATGTTTAGGCAACCATGTCAGTGAGACTTAGTGGGTATAACTTCTTATATTACTAGGAGATACAACACCACAGAAAATTCCTGTTCCTGTGGAATTTTTTCTGGAAATTCTCTTTTTTGTTCCCTTTTCCAGAAAGATTCCTCAGCCTTAGATACAGGAATGTGTTATAGATGTATTATGTGGATGGGGCTCTACAATTGTGCATTTTGATTGGTTGTGATTTTTTCTGTAATGTTCTCTGTCTATTACAAAGAAAAGTTTCCTTATGAGGGGTGAGAAGTACATTATCAGTGGGTTTAAGGACAGACATTTAGAAAGTACTTAAGGACCTACTTAATGGGTCTTAATTCCAGTAAGAGAGCTGTTGGTTACCAGCAAGGTATATGTACCACTTTTGCACCCATAGGGTTATTATGATGTACTGGATATTGTTGTGTCCAATAGGCATGATAAATGGCATGATTGTTGGTTATTTCCCTCCCTTATAACCTTGCACGGCACCCTCTGGTACCATGGAAACTGGTTCTCAGGGAGGAAGCTTTCACATTAGATTCAGCTCAGGACCTCTTGAGTCTGTGTCTGATGTCTTCATGCAAAGGGACTGGTGTTAATTTCTGTTGTTGTGTTATGCTTGTTTGTTTGTTTTCAGATGATCTGTGGCTCTTGGCACAGGGCTAGGGATGGGGATGCGGAACATTTTTGACACATATGGGCAAAGTTTATTTAAACTTTGCCTGTATATTCATACACTGCCTTATATGCATTGCAGATATTTTTTGGATAGTCATCAGTAATGATTCCTTATGATTTTTTCTCAGATATTTTTACTGTTATTTTACCCTCTTCTCTCCTTCTCTATATATGTGTTCCTCCCCCTCCATAATTAAAACTCCCACTTCACCCATTTTTCCTTTCAGATCACTTTTGCCCCACCATTCCTTTCTGGGTTGCTCCCCCCTACTTCAAATACTCCTTCTTTACTTTCCTGGTTTCTGTAGTTACTCCAGGACATGTTCTCACATCTGAGATTTTGGAGCTAGGAACCTGAGATGAAGGAGAACATACTTTGTTTTTGACTTATCTATATGTATCTATACCTATCTGTATCTATGTTTATATGTATCTATGTCTTGTCTGTCTGTCTGTCTGTCGGCCCACAAACTCATTCATCCATCCTTCCGTCAGTACATCCATCCATCTATCTATCTAACTGTTTGTTTTTGTTTTTTCAAGACAGTATTTCTCTGTGTATCCATGGCTGCACTGGAACTCACTCTGTAGACCAGGCTGGCCTCAGATTTGTTTGGCTTTGTTTCTAAGCACTGGGATTAAAGGCATGCACTACCAATACCTGACTCTGACATGTGTTTATAAAAAATCCTTTTTCTTTAACCAGATACCCAGAAGAAACAAGAAAGTTTGAATCTGAAAACAGGAAGATCCCTTAGATTGTTTTTGTCCTATGTAATGGATGAACCTCTAGTCTGACTGAGTTCACGAGAGCCTGATTCTTCATATCAGAAAGGTTAGAGGCTTTGTAGACACCCATCTCTTTTTGTCTATATCAATTATTTATTCCTCAGAACACATCAGTAGTAATAACAGCAAAGATAAGAATTTTCAGACATTTGTATTTTGAGTCTTTCCAGAAGTATGTGATCAAGGTAGAGAAAAGTATTCCACTTTAAAGATGAGCTCAGAAGACATTGAGGTTAATCTGAATTAACACAAGGTCTTTCAGAGTTTAATTAATGAGGTCAGAAGAGTTAGGCTTGATCTCTGGTCTTCTCTGAATCATTGTGCTATTATGTAGATGATTGCATAACCTTGTAGACTGACCTCTTTATTTATTTTCTAGTTTTTCTTCTCCCAGCTCAGCAACAATTCCCAAAAAGAGTGGATTTCAGAATTTATATATAGCTTTTCTGGCAGAGTCTAATAGTAGAGATGGTCCATGGCCAGAAGTCTTCACATGTCAGTTTCCTGCTATGTGGACCACACTCCCAGGCTTGCTCTGAGGACTAAGAATGAAGTTTTGCTTATTTAAGCGAGTAAGCTCTCTTTTATAGCTGATAAAACAGGGATACAGTTCTGTTTTGATAGCATTTAGGAGGGAGATTAAAGAGTTATGTGGGCAATTTAACCACTATAGAAAGTCAGCCTGGGTATTCCAGGCCTATTGAGTAGGTTTCCCTTTGGCTTGAATTCTGCATACAGTTCTCTCCTAGTCAGATCAATGAAACAGATGTTGATTTTGATCTTCACAAGGTGATACAGAGAAGGGGCCACAAAGCATGTACATCACGTGTCCTCCAAACCAGTGACCCAGAAATTTAAAAAAAAAATCAAACCTAAAGATAGATATGACTTTTCATTCTGACTTTTTCCCTTCTCTAATCTGAGAGTAGTTTTGAAGTTAGATTTTAAGTTTTGACATTTAGGTGTTGAGGAATATACAGAATTTCTACTTTAAAAAGAAAACTGCCCTCTTCCCATGTAACTTATGTAGATAGACAGCTTCTAATGAATATAATCACAGTAGCTGAACCTGCATTTCACACAGGTAGATTATGAGTATTTCCAACTCTGATTCTCTGGGCATGTTCATGTAGATTTTTTTGTCTTTTAAAGTCATTGTTAAAAGACAGGGATACATTTGTGACAGACTGGGAAATCAGGAAGGAGAAGGTGGTGGAGGGAGGGGAGAACAAGGACCTCCATAGATGCTATCAATAAAAGGTTGGGGGCAAGAATTGTTCAGGTCTTGTCTCTCACTTCCTTTATATTGGCCTATTATGGGTGGCATTTCCATGCTCTTTCTATGGATGAGAACAAAGCGCTTTCTTTCCATTTTGTTTTTTTTCTCGCCTTGCTTCCTAGTCCTTTCCTTTCCTCTCTCCTCTCTGTGTAAACAGGGTGCAGCATCAAGTATGAGCTGCTTGCCACCCACAGTCAAGCTAACCTCTGTAATACCTGCCTACAGCTTGCTTTCACTGAGTGCTTAATCTGCATGAGGAAGTATCTGCAAGGCCGCTTGGCAAGACATGCGATTTTCCATTCTTTAGAAAACGAATGAAAAGGCAATTATTGCCTCACAATGCTTGGAGTATAACACAAAGAACCAGTTCTGTACTTCTTGACCAGAATCCTTGGCTGCTGCTCTTTGCTGCCACTCCCTGACTTCTTGGCCTGATGTTATCTGACCAAGTCTGAGACAAACATGTCTTTGGGTCTTGGGAAGTGATTGCATTTCTCGGTTGGGAATAGTTATGATACAAGGACAAAAACATCTTCAGAATGCTCACTGTGTGCCAATACCTGAAGACTAAGGAGACAACTGAGACAGCTTCTGCTCTTTGAATAGAACTCCTTTCATAGTGGGTGGAGCAATTGTGTAAACACATACAGCTATTTCAACTTGAGTGACTCCTCAATCAAACTATGTGTTACTACGTAAAAGATAGAAAGATTTATAACTAGCTTTTTTCAAGTCTCATAGAGATTTCTAGAAAAATTGAGCTCTGTGAGCAAGATTTTGGAAGATGGTTGAGACTTTTCAAGGTGGATAACAGGCATTACAGTGTAGTGATATGGGAAGAGATTGAAAGATAGTAGTTATAATAAGAGAAAAAGTCAGTTAATTCCAGGCCTTTTGGAAAGATAAAACCACCATTTAAAATGATAGAGTGCAATGCAAATTCTATGAACAATTTGATATTTGTTAAAACAATAGTTTAACAAGCCTATGCCAAGAGAAGTTGATACATTATCCAGGAAAAATTGAATAGGTGCAACCTGTACCAACCGCATGGCTCACAACAGCTAGATAAAAAGCCTGGCCCTTTTATAATCAAAGCTTGCTGATTTAAATGTAAGTTATATAAGATGGTAGGTCAAAGAGTGGGTCATAGAAGAACAACTCAGGAAGATGGGTCAGCAACAGTTAGCCACTTATGGAAGTCTAGAAAACGCTGATAGTGGTCTGGAACTCCTGCAGGTTTTTCTAATTCTGGATCTCTATCTAGAATCCTTTTGGCATCATGTCTTGAGTGAAGATGCAAAAGATGCTGTCTTTATCCTTATGGAGTTTCATATCCAGTAGAATAAATGATATATAAACTAACTAAAAATAGTTAAGATGTATTTTCAAATTGTGAGGTCATTGAAATCTAAAGGGAGAAGGATTAAACAAATTAATTGAGTTCATTTAGAACAAATAGGGAAGAGAAAGAATCAAAGGTGTTTAAGTTGGAAAAGAGGATGTCAAATTGTCATTATTTATAGAGGACGTGATTTGTTTAGAAAACCTTTGAGACTCCACTAAAATATACTAGAATTAATAAACTAGTTTAGCAAAATTGCATCTTGTAAACCAGAATAAAAAAATCAGTAGCATTGTCATATTCCATTTGTGAACATCTGGAGAAGAAATTAAGAAAGCAGCCATATTTACAATAGCTATATAAACAAAACAAAACAGCAGAATGAATTTAATCAAAGGACTAAGAAGTCTTCACCATGGAAACTACAAGACATTAGTTAATGGAATTGATGAAGACACACAAAATAAAGTACATTTCATATGTATGTATAGAAGAATCAAAACCATTTACATATGCATACTACACAAAGCAACGTAGAGATTAAAGCCAATTCCTAGCAATTACCAATGACAGATATGGGGTAGTGATATACAGCTGAATAAATTCAGCACTTGAAAAAATAAGCCAGGAGGATCATGAGTTCCTTTCGACTACATGGTGTGTTCAAGACTGGTCTACACTATTCAGTGATGTCTTGTCATAATGCTGGTGACAATCTTCACAGAACAGCAAACAAACATAAAATTCTTAAACACAAAAACTACTCAAATGGCCAAAGACATTTTAAATTATAGAAATGAAACAGAAGACACTATGCTACCTAGTTTTGAAATATAGTACAGAACAAATATAATCAAAATACGTGTTACTGGCACAAAAACAAGGTCTAAGGTCAGTGCAACAGAATAGAGAATCAAGAAGCAACCCATATATGTACTGCTAACTTATCTTCAACAAGGATGCTGGGAAAAGCAATAATAAAATGGCAGTATTTTAAATAAAGGATACTGAGAAAATAGATATACAGATATATGAGAAAAATGAATGAAACTAGACCCATCTCTCTCAGCGTGTGTGAAAATGTCAACTGAAAATAGAATAGAAAAAATGCCAGAGCAGAAATACAGGGCCACTAGAAGAAATCCAAGACTACATCATGACATTGCAATTGATGAAGACTCTCTGGGTAATTCTTCTAAAGTATTGGGACCAAAGGAAAAATACACAAATAATATGATGTCAAATAAACGTTCTTATATAGCAAAGGAAACAATCAACAGAGTAAAGAAATAATCTATAGAATGAAAGAAAATATTCATAAACTGTACACCAGACAGGGTTTGATATCCAGAATATATGAGGAATGAAAATATCCCAGTAGCAAAAAAAGCCACCTGTATTCTGACTTAAAGTTAGGCATTAGGCTTGAATATACATCTTTCAAAATAAGACATACAAATAACAAAAAACATGCAAAAATATATATTATCTCTAATCATCAGGAAAATGCAAATAAAACAAATGAAATATCATTGCACTCTAGTTAGAATGGGCATATTAAAAAGACTAACAAAAAGGAAATGTTGATAAGGAAATCCTATAAGTAGTTGGTGGGCACATACATTAATATCTTTATTATAAAAACAATATAGAAGTCTCTTGAATACTTAAAAGTAGCTGGCTGGAGAAATGGCTCATCTGGTATGAGTACTTGCTACCAAGGCTGAAAACTTAAGTCCCTAGAATGTTCAATGCATATATATTGAACTACATATAGACTATTGTGACCCACTGTAGTGTGTGAGCAGAGGACTGCCAATGGAGGAGTGTTCTTCTTTCTACACATCCTTGGCAGCATCTGCTATCACCTGAGTTTTCGATCTTAGCCATTCTGACTGATATGAGGTGGAATCTTAGGGTTGTTTTGATTTGCATTTCCCTGATGATTAAAGGTGTTTAACATTTCTTTAGGTGCTTCTTGGCCACTTGATATTCCTTAGTTGAAAATTCTTTGTTGAGCTCTGTATCCCATTTTTAATATTTGATTTATTTGATTGTCTGGAGTCTAATTTCTTGAGTTTGTTGTATATTTTGGATATTAGCCCTCTATCAGATGTAGGATTGGTAAAGATCTTTTCCCAATCTGTTGGTTGCTGTTTTTGTCCTATTGACAATGTTCTTTACCTCACAGAAGCTTTGCAATTTTATGGGGTCTCATTTGTCAATTCTTGATCTTAGAGCATAATTCATTGGTGTCCTGTTCAGTAATTTTCCCCCTTTGCCCATGGGTTCGAGGCTTTTCCCCACTTTCTCTTCTATTAGTTTCAGTGTATCTGGTTTTATGTGGAGGTCCCTTATCCACTTGGACTTGAGCTTTGTACAAGGAGATAAGAATGGATCAACTTGAATTCTTCTGCATGCTGACCTCTAGTTCAACCAGCACCATTTTTTGAAAATGCTGTCTTTTTTCCACTGAATGGTTTTAGCTCCTTTGTCAAAGATCAAGTGACCATAGGTATGTGGGTTCATTTCTGGATCTTCAATTCTATTTCATTGATCCATCTGCCTGTCATTGTTTCAATACCATGCAGTTTTGATCACTATTGCTCAGTTTGAGGTCAGGGATGGTGATTCCCCCAGAAGACCTTTTATTGTTGAGAATAGTTTTCTCTATCGTGGGTTTTTTGTTATTCCAAGTGAATTTGAGAATTGCTCTTTCTAACTCTGTGAAGAATTGAGTTCAAATTGAATCTGTAGATTGCTTTCAGCAAGATGGCCATTTTTACTATATTAATCCTGCCAATCCATGAGCATGGGAGATCTCTCCATCTTCTGAGATCTTCTTTGATTTCTTTCTTCAGAAACCTGATGTTCTTGTCATACATATCTTTCACTTGCTTGGTTAGATTCACACCAAAGTACTTTATATTATTTGTGACTATTGTGAAGTGTGTTGCTTCCCTAATTTCTTTCTCAGCCTGTTTATCCTTTAAGTAGAGGAAGGCTACTGATTTGTTTGAGTTAATTTTTCTATCCAGCCACTTTGCTGAAGTTGTTTATCAGGTTTATCAGGTTCTCTGGTAGAAGTTTTGGAGTCACTTAAGTGTACTATCATATCATCTGCAAATAGTGATATTTTGACTTCTTCCTTTCCAATTTGTATCCCTTTGATCTCCTTTTGTTTTCTAATTGCTCTGGCTAGGACTTCTAGTACTATATTGAATAGATAGAGAGAGAGTGGGCAGCCTTGTCTTGTCCCTAATTTTAGTGGGATTGCATCAAGTTTCTTTCCATTTAGTTTAATGTTGGCTACTGGTTTGCAGTATATTGCTTTTACTATGTTTAAGTATGAGTCTTGAATTCCTGATCTTTCCAAGACTTTTATCATGAAGGGATACTAAGTTTTGTCAAATGCTTTCTCAGCATCTAGTGAGATGATCATGTGGTTTGTTTTCCTTTGAGTTTGTTTATATAGTGAATTATGTTGATGGATTTTCAAATATTGAATCATCCATTAATTCTTGGGATAAAGACTACTTGATCATGATAGATGATCATTTTGATGTGTTCTTGGATTCGTTTTGTGAGAATTTTATTGAGTATTTTTGCATCAATATTCATAAGGGAGATTGGTCTGAAGCTCTCTTTCTTTGTTGTGTCTTTGTGTGGTTTAGTTATGAGCATAATTGTGGCTTTATAGAACAAATTGCGTAATGTTCCTTCTGTTTCTATTTTGTGGAATAGTTTATAGACGACTGGTATCAGGTCTTCTTGGAAGATCTGATAGAATTGTGCACTAAAACTATGGTCCTGGGTTTATTTATTTATTTTTTTTTGGTGGTGAGACTTTTAATGACTCCTACTATTTCTTTAGAGGTTATAGGACTATTTAGATGGTTTATCTGATCCTGATTTAACTTTGGTAACTGGTATCTGTCTAGAAAATTGCCCATTTAATCCAGATTTTCCAGTTTTATTGAGTATAGGCTTTTGTAGTAAGATCTGATGATTTTCTGAATTTCCTCAGTTTCTGTTGTTATGTCTCCCTTTTCAGCTCTGATTTTATTAATTTGGATACTGTCTCTGTGACCTCTGGTTTGTCTGGCTAAGAGTTTCTCTATCTTGTTGATTTTCTCAAAGAACCAGCTCCTGGTTTTGTTGATTCTTTGTATTGTTCTTTTTCTTTCTACTTGGTAGAAACTGTATTGGCAAATATTTGTCTTTTCATTGTGTCTCTATGCACTCTGGTTCTGTTTGAGTTAGGATAATTTTCTTTCTTGCAAGTGGCTACATACAAACAGAACATGAGAGGATGTGGATTATGTCATTCTTAAGGAGTATGGTACAGTGGTTAAGGCTTACGTAGGTTTGAATCTATTAGTTTGATATTTTGTTGTATTTATATGCTTTTTGAAATCAGAAATAAAAATTTCACATATTCATCATGTACCATATGGTGTCTTGAAATGTCTGGCATGATGATATATACTTGTAGCCTCAGCTAGTCTGAAGGCCAAGGCAGGAAATTTCTGGAGTCTAGGAGTTCTGGGGAGACATGCACTATGTAAATCTGGTGTCCTCACCAAATTTGGCATCAATATGGTGACCTCCTGAGAGTAGAAAACTAGCAGGTTGCCTACAGAGGCCTAGGTTGGAAAACGCCTTTACTTATGTCTTGAAATATGTATACTTAATGGAATGGCTAGATCATGATAATTAACAGTTTCTACACAGTAAGTGGTTTTTCAATTTTGTAATAGGATAACTAAAATGCTACTCTCTTAGTAAAATTCAAGAATATAATAAACTGTTACTATATTTACCCTGGCTCTTGTTAAGCCTTACTTTCTTCATGTCTTGAGAGACATGGAAATCATATCATCTCTAGATTTAGTTCTCTCTCCCTCAATGTCCTCCTCTGTCCCACATTCCCAGCTGTTGCCCCTTTAAATTTCTATGTCCATTAGGCTTCCTTTCCCTTTCATGTTACTGTGTTGTGTTACTCCCTCCTCCTTAAGGTTCCCTCCCCACTGAGGCTCTTACTCTAGTTTCCTAGACCTTATTGGTACTCAGAGTTAATCATACAAATATAAAGGTTTAATGATAAGAGACTCAACTAAATGAAAGTCTGTAGGTGGTGTGTTCATCACAGAAGCCATAGATCTCCAGAAGAAATGTACAACCCTCCCAGAATCAAAACAAACCAAACAATCATAGTGGCAATCTTCTCTTGTACTGTTGGTCAGAGGTGACCTACAGGCCCCCCAACCACTCAGGTCATTGCCATTGTTCTTGTTTTCCCTCTGGAACTTAGTGGTAAGACCTCATTGCAGAAGACGTTGCACACATTGGTCACAGGATATGGAGAAATTGAGTGAAGTTTCCTTCATTTTGCCTAGGTCTCATAGTACTGCTATGGCAGAAATGTCATTAAGAGTCATACCCAGCTATGAAATCTGTGAACCACAGTAATGACTAACATGGCAAGATACATCCATAGAGGCAATAGTGGCAAAATGTTATTTCTATTTTATTTAAACCCACTTTACAGGCAGATATCTGATACTGAAAATATGATCAAGGAGTCATGGTTGGTGTTCTTACTACTTTGTCCTCCTCCTGCTTCTCCCTCTCCTCGTTCTACTCCTCCTGTTCCTCCTCCCCCTCCTCTTCCTCCTCTTTCCACTATCTAAATGGAAATAACATTGAACTGCCCTTGAAGTCTGAATCTTCCTACACAGAGATTAGATTAGCTCCCAGGCTCACCAAAAATGCTTCTTTGTGTAGTAGTTCGTGAATAATGAAGAAACTCACAACTGGTCAGACAGTATAAAACACTGTGGAGGGCTTATCTATAAATGGCACATCTGCATCTAAGTCCCTCTCTAGAATTCAGGAGTCATGGAAGAGGAAGCAGGAAGATTGAAAGAGTCAGAATTCGGAATCATCAGGGTGAAACAGTATCTTCTGAATGTAATAGGACTGCTGCAGTCATGAATTTATAGCAGCTACAGTTGCCTGCAGAAGACCTGTACAAGATCAAGACAATCAACATTGTAGCATAGAGTGGAAGGGCAGGGTTCCTGAGTCCTTACTCCTAACAGAAGAGCTATGGACAGTTGATAGCTTCTGAAGGAGGAAGTCTCAGGTTTTCTTTTTAGAAAAAAAATAAATTTATTCATTTTTATTTTGTGTGTATGGGTGTTCTGCTTACACATATGTTAGTCAATCATGTGCATGCTTGATGCTTGCAGAAGCCAGAAGAGGTTGTTGGATCCTCTGAATCTGAAGTACAGGTAGTCATTAGCATATGAAGGGTGTTGAGAATCCTGCTTCTCTGGAAGAACAGCAGCAAATGCTCTGAACTTCTGAGTCCATCTTTCCAGTCCCCAAAGAGTCCATTCTCTTTAAGGATGTTGCTCCCGATAGATTGGCTACCCTTCAGAGGGTGCCTGCATACTTAGAAATACAATTGGATTTGATGGGTTATTACATTTAAAAAGAAAGATATGTATTTAGGGGAATAGGAGGGTAAAAGTGGATCTAGGAAGAGGTGGGTATGGGAAAGAGGTGGGTATGGTTATAATCAAGATACATTTTAGGAAATTTTCAAAAACTTGATAAAATATATATTAATATAAAAAATGAAAGGGTAAGAATGGGGAAAGGAGCCATTGCCAAGCAGAAGATGAATAAGAAGGGAAGCTCATAGAATGGAAGGATCAAAGAAAAGAGTATGCTCTTGAGTTTAGGGAACTGTGGAAATGATTGTGTTGCTTCTGTAAGTCATGAGAGGCAGATTTGGTTTTTTTTTGGGGGTGTGTGCATTTTCAGATTTGGTTTTAGATATAAAGAGTTTGATATTCCCCAACACAGAGAAATCAGGTAGAAATGAAATCATCTTTTCAGAGGTTGAGTATGAAAATCAAGGCCATAGTCTACCCAAGACAGTACAATGTCACTCTCTCTCGTAGATGGGTTCTTGAGTGAGCATGGCCAAGGGCTGGTCAAGCACAGCACTCTGACCCACTTCTGATATATATTCTTGACCTGATTTGTGAACTCTGGGTTGCTTCATTAGCTAATGATGATACAGTATTTGCCCCATCTTCAAATTGTTGTCTCTCAAAGTATCAAAGAAAATTGGTGGCAGGAGAGACAGAGGAAACTGTAATGCAGAGGAGGAGGAGACAGGAAGGACATAGATAGTCATTAGCATGTAGCTTCCTTTCTATTATTTGATGTTAGCTGCAGAGGTAAACCTGTCCAGCCTATACTAGGCACAGAACTTTGGATGCAAATTGAATCTGCTTACCCTCATCCTCTCAGATTCCAATGCAAGTGAATGTATTTGGTCAGAGAGGGTCATAAACACATCATAAAACCTGACCTTTCCAAGAAAGGATTATCTATAAATAGCTGCAGTTATCCCTGAGTGCCAGGCACAAGCCTGGTGGAGGGGCACAGGACTGTTCACCTCAGTTCCTGGGCGTCGGTTTCAGAGGTGAGCAGCAGTGAGGCTTTGCAGAGGCTCATCTAAAAGTCCCTTTAGTCACCTACCCAGTTTCCTCCTGCAGGGCCACCGCTGCTTCTGTGGGGCCTCTGCTCCCTCTGCTTTACCAGGCCGTGGGATCAGGCTACTAGGAAAAGACTATTAAGATTTCTGTTTCTAAATATGTCACTGGTGAAGCTTCTTTTAAATATTAATTGTGGTGATGTTGAAAACGCATAAAAGAACTGACAATCATGCTTGTTCAGACCATGGAAGGTTTAATTTCAAACTGTTGCTTTGAGTTGCTAATTTTTTTTGTTTGTTTCTTTTGCTTATAAGCAATGAATCCATCAAAATTCTTTCATCGTAATAAAATAAAGACCTTAATGGCACCCATTCAGTGTTATTAACATGTATGTGTGTGGGGGAGTATGTGAGAAGGGTCTATATTATTTATGATGAGCTGATGGAAGAACTAAATAAACTTGAATATGGCCTTCTAACTGATCACAAGAATATCAGCTATATAGAAGAGGTGAGGGGAACCCATCTCAATAGTTGCTAATGTGTCTATGACTTTGGATTAAATTAAAGAAGAATCTATTCTACATGCAGAGAGCACCACACAGTCTTTCAGGCAACAGTGCTGATGAAATCTTTTCTTGTGTACAAAGTTCAATCCCTTGTTGTAGTTTCTGTTCAGTAAACTTAAACACATTAAAAATCAGAATTGTGGAATCTGGTGTCTAGGAATTTTGAAAGCCTGATGCTGTAAGGTTGCTTACAATATTTTGTAATTCCTCTGAGGGTAGAGACTGTATTGAATACTTTATTTTTCTTCAAACTCTAATGCTCCCAGATCCTGAAAAATGATGTGTCTGAAGAAAATGGTGGAGTTTGCTTCTCGGTAGGGAAATATCACACTCAGCCAGGTGAAAATTGATTTTTAAGGGAAGTATAAATTATTTTAGCTATGACAATATTTTGTGATTCTCCAAAGCTCTGCCCTATGTGACAAAGCATTATGGTTATTTCATGGAATTGATTAGGATTATAAAGTCTATAAAGACTTTGGAGACAAGAAGGTGGGGTAGGGTGGACTTTCATTACTATAACAATAAAATATCATTTAACTCATTAAACTGGAGGAGGAAAATCCCTGGTGTTTTGACTTAGAAGGATTTTATGCAGAGAGTCCACCGTGTATCTAATAATTTATAGTCCCAACCTTCAGGTGTCATCAGCTATGAAGCAGAGATTGGAATACCCAGCAGCAGGAGTCTTATTCCTCCCAGTTTCTCATTCTGTGATCTGTTACAGTGACAACACAAAGCACTCCATAAGAATATTGAATGAATCCATAGGACACAGAAGAATGGTTGGTTCTCCCCAAAGAGGTTTGATTGGCAGTTGAGATGGTGAAAATCAGACTATGAACTTTCCAGGAAATGACAGCTGCTGTACTTTGACCCTCCTCCCCATTGTTTTGCACACACAGAGTTCATAGGTGTAGAGAAAAGAACCAGACAGGGCAGGAAGCTGGTTCTCTCAGTTCCAACTGAGGCTTATTTAGTTGTTTTATTATTAATATTATTATTATATTATTATTACAAAATATTTTTCCAAATATTTTTCCAGATTCTTCATTACATTGTGTAGATTCTTGTAAAAGAAACTTCTTGAACAATTGAACTATAATCAAGTCACATCTAGACTGTTTTTGACCGGACACTGTGGATATACTAAGCACGAATTCACATTCTTGGATCAATAAGGTAGGTGCTCTGTCCTCCAAATGCAGAGGTTTTGAATGGACATCAGGAAAAGCATTTTGAAAGGCAAACTGACACACCAAACTTTGCCCGTGTGACGAGTAGGCGATGTCGATATCGGGAGGTGGCAGGTATCACGGGAAAGATTAGACCTACCATAGAGCCATGTGACAAGGGGCTGGACAGATGTAGATACACTGTATTTACTACACTAAATCTCTTCCCAGAGGATGACTTATGTATTTTACATTGCACACCAATATAGCAATCCGAGTATCCTAACAGCACATTTGGGAAGGGGAGTTTGTCTTAGAAACATTACCAAGCACCAACAGCTGTACTTCAAGTAGTTAAATGCAAGTGTTCCTTTTTTCCTGTTGATAATAGTGCTTTCTGTGCTTACATTTTATTCAGTGAAACATCTTGAAGGCAGAGATTTTTGTCTTGGATTATATCGTTTGCATAATCATTTTGTTTCCTTAGCGTGCATATAGGAGGTCCTCAGAGTTCCCCACTGGGGAAACGAATGCGCTGAACAGCTAGAGACAAGAGAGCAGGTCGCTCATTTGTGGATCATCTGCCACACTCTAGGTACTGTGTGACACAAATCACGGTTATTATTTCATTTAGCTCATACGTAGTTTGTCAGCAACACAAAGTAATTAAATAGCGAACATGAGTCAAACAGAATGTTCTATGACAACAAGGACTATTCTTCTGAGGTAAAAAGAAAGCTTAGCAACAAGGGGACAACACTGCCCAAGGCCTCCGTTTATTTAGAGGTTTAGCAGTGCTGGCCAGTTCCCAGACTGGAACTGATGGAGGCCATGATACTAAGGAAATGTTTGGTTTAAGGACAATCCTTCCTTGAGCCATGTGACAAACTAGAATGTATTGAACTTTCTACATAGTCCTTTCTCTCATTGTGGTCGGACTTGTAGTATAGTTTGGTGACTTCTGCAGCCTCCTGGGTCTCCTCTCTACTTCGTCACATGGTCATGGTCCCTGATAAAGTGCTTGTATGTCTTCTCGATGCTGGCAACTACTTTTCAGAGGTCCTCACTACCAACATCCAAAGTCTTCTCATTCCATATTGAGATTTACAAGATGACATCTGTAACGGACTTATTGTGAACTCATGCCTCACCCCTAAGTATTTGTGCAATGTTTATCTTCATTTTATGAAGTTTCCTGGAAGTCAGAGTGTGTGCCTGTCCCTCTCTGCTACATGCTTGTTTCCTGGAATAGAGGCTGGTATACAGGATCAGTAAGTAAAGCCTGGACGAGGTGGAAAAGATTCAGATGTGTTTGTAGAATCCCCCATAACACATATACTTGTTAAAAAAAAATTGTTCTCAGCACAATAGAAATCGAAATGCTGTTTTAGATGCAAGCTTTATCTTTCCCTGATTAGTACATCTGTGCATTGACTGGGATAGAGACATCTTTATTTGAAAACAAGTGAACCCAATATCCCCAGGTTGACATTAGGAAAGCAATCCATGTTCAGGAACTTTTCCCCTGTGCCCATGTGATCAAGGCTTTTCCCTATTTTCTCTTCTATTAGTTTCAGTGTAGCTGGTTTTATGTGGAGGTCCTTGATCCACTTGGAATTGAGCTTTGTACAAGGAGATAAGTATGGATGAATTTGCATTCTTCTACAAGTTGACTTCCAGTTGGACCAGCACCATTTGTTGAAAATGCTGTCTTTTTTCCACTGGATAGTTTGAGCTCCTTTGTCGAAGATCAAGTGACCATAGGTATGGGGGTTCATTTCTGGGTCTTCTATTCTATTCCATTGATCCTCCTGACTGTCTCTGTTCCAATACCATGCTGTTTTTATCACTATTGCTTTGTAGTACAGCTTGAAATCGGGGATGGAGATTCCCCCAGAACTTCCAAAACACACAATACCTAAGACGCAACGCATAAACCTCATGAAACTCAAGAAGAAGGAGGAAGACCAAAGTGAGGGTGCTTTTGTCCTTTTTAGAACGAGTATCAAAAGATTCAACCAGAGCTCCCAGAATCTAAACCTCCAGCCTGAGAACAGACAGGGGCAAGCTGTCCTGTGAGAGGCTCCAACCAGCAGCTGACTCAGACAGATACAGACATCCAGAGCCAAACAGTGGATGGAGCTTGAGGACTCTTATAGAAGAATAGGGGGAAGGATTGTGGGCCCTAAGGAGATAGGAACTGCACAGGAAGATCAACAGAGTAAACCAACCTGAAACCTTGGAGCTCTCAGAGACTGAATCATCAACCGTGGAACATACCTAGTCTACACAGATCTACCTCCATGGGCTGGACCTAGGCCTCCCTACACATATGTTGTAAATGTGCAGCTTGGTTTTCATGCAGGTCTCAAACATCTGGAGGGGGGCTATCCCAAAACATGCAGCCTGTATATGGAGTATGGTCTTCTAGCTGGGTGCCTCATCTGGCCTCAATGGGAGAGAAAGCACCTAGCTTCTCAGAGACTTAAAGTGGCAGGGTGGGGGATATAGGAAGGAGGGGGTACTCAGAAAACAAGAGATGGGGAAGGATTGTGGGAGGGGGTGACTGGGACGGGTTATAAAGTGAATAAGCAAAAAAATAAAATTTAAAAAAAAAAAAAAAAAAAAGGAAAGCAATCCAGACTTTTAATTCTGGATGCTTTTCTTTCTATAATCAATGTGCTTTCAAATTTTTTTTTTTTAAAAAAGATTTATTTATTTTATGTATGTGGGTACACTGTTGCTCTCTTCAGACACACCAGACAAGGGCATCAGATCCCATTACAGATGGTTGTGAACCACCATGAGGTTGCTGGGAATTGAACTCAGGACCTCTGGGAGAGCAGTCAGTGCACTTAACCACTGAGCCATCTCTCCAACTCCCATGTGCTTTTGCTTTTATAACTCACTAATATATTCTAATTTGAGAACTTCTCTCACTTTGGAATCTGTCATGCTTATTTTAATTAACTTTACCCATTTTTTTTTTTTTTTTTAGTTTTCCCTGTATAAATTATGTTCCCTGCAAATTTTATATTGAGATGTGACTATTTCTCCAGTCTGTTCTTATAAATCCATAGTTTGATCGCCAATGCTCAGTTTTTATCATTAAGGTTGGTATTGTCTAGAAATTTTGGGGGAAAGGGATGAGTGTAGGAGAGCTCTCTCAATTGTTTCTCATTTTTCCAGATATGGAGATCTTTCAGTCAGCCTTTTCCCTGTTGAGGGCAGAGTTTTGTTTATATGTAACTAAGGAGAAATGATCTTTTGGGTATCTGGGGTTTTGATAAATAGTTGTATTAAATCATTGTCTCTCCTGCATACAGACACTAACAGAGGGTAAGCTCTCTCCTCTTAACCACTGGGTGTGCTCTATCTTAGTTCTAGCCAAAATCTTTAGTCACAGACTTAATTCGGCCTCTTGTAATGTTCATTCAATCTAACAATTATTCCTGTTGCCTCTACATTTAAATATATCACAAGGTTGGCCCAGCCTTACCATCTTTCTTGTTGCCTTGCTGGAATGAGTTATCTCTAGCCCACATTTGTGTAAGAACCTCCTGGTTGGCTTTACCTCTATCCTGGTTCTTTTACAGTCAGTTTGCCATACTTTCAGCCTAGAAGCCAGAGCATGTCATTCTATGGCTCTCCACTGGCATCCTAAAGAATCAGAGAAAAGCCTAAGTCACTGGAATATCTCCCAAGTTCTTACTCAAATTCTAGCCAAGCCTTAGGGCCTCCTTTTATTCTATTAAGCCAGGCTGATTTCCATGGCAACCAAGTCTGAGCCTAGACTTGCATAGAATGTGCCCTGCCAGGAAGATACTTTGCCTAGATATTTGCATAACGTCTCATTCTTCCTTCAGAGTTCTGATCAAAAGTATCTTCATTTAAAAAAATAATAATTTAGTGTGTGTGTGTGTGTGTGTGTGTGTAGATATGTGTGGGTGTGCTTGGTGCTTGTGGAGGCCAGAAGAGGGGATTGGATCTCTGAATCTGGAGTTACTGAGAGTTGAAAGTCACCCAGCCTTGGTTGTGGGAATTGAACTCTGGGTTCATAATAGCAGTAATTACTCTTAATGACTGAGTGATCTCTCCAGCTTCCCTCCCCCTTTTTTCAGAGGTGATTCCTTAGTTAACTTATTGAAAATTGCAGATCTCCAACTGTTCATACTCTTTATTTTTTTCTTAATTTTTGTTCATATGTATTCATCTAATGATTGCTGGCAAATAATATAGTTTAAATATATATCTTAGTTAGTCATACTGTAGTGTAATAAAAGTCTTATATAGATAATAATTTGTTCACTGCCAAATTATTTGTGTTTTGGACAGCCCCTTAGAAGAAGTGGACAGTGAATACATATATGTTGACTCAACAAATAGATTTTCGGATTTCTTACTCCTTACTCGTCCCTTAAATTTCATATTCTCACTTGGCCTGTGGAACTTCTTAGCAGTTATGACAATCACTCCTCTCTTTGCTAATGAAACACTTTGCATATGCATGTTTTATAACATTGTTCTACTGGCCCATGGCATATATCTTCATGAGTACCTTTGAACATTTCCCATTATATCTTGTGCCTTTCAAAGAAAATGATGACATGCCTTCTGACTCTGTTGCCTGTCATTGGATCCCCTTTCCCTACATGTAGGGCCTCATTGGTCTGGCCTCAGTGCAAGAGGATGTGTCTAGTCCTGCTGTGACTTGATGTCCCAGGGCTGGATGGTACTGGAGTGGGACTTCCCCTTCTCTGAGGAGAATGGGAAGGGTGATAGGGTAAGGAATTTGCAAGGGTAGGACTGGAAGGAGAGGATAGGGAGCTATGACTGGGATATAAAGTGAATGAATAAAACAATCAAAAAAAGAAAAGAAAAGAAACAAGAAAGAAAATGGAGCATCCTCTAAATTTCCCTGAAAAAAATCTGATTTGGGTTTAGGTTCTTTGTTTCTACCTCTTTATGGAAAAAAATAGGGAAAAAACTTGAAAAGCAAGTTTTGGGACCGTTGTTAAGACTGATTCCTAATAAAGGGCTAAGCCTGCTTCATGGTGCAAAACTGGAAACCTCGATGGAATATGAGAGATCAATAATTGCTGGGTTATCAAACAAAACAAGCATTGACCATGGTCCTAAAATCGCCTAGGTGTGACAAAGAAAACGTTTAGTGTTCACTCTGTTGTGCATGGTTTCATTTCCTTCAAACTTCCTGTTTTGAACTAGAAACCTATAAGGTGATGAAGAAGTCCTTTGAAAGGCAAATAGACGATTGTGGGTGTTATTAGTCGCCACACAGTAGGGAGTTGGTTCAGCCCTTCCTTCCACCATGAGAAAACACATGAGAAGGCAATGCTGAGGAGGGAGTGAACCCTTCACCACACCTTGAATCTGCAAAGGCCTCCATCTTGGATTTCTCAATCTCCAGAGAAATACATTTCTATCTCTTTAAGCTACCCATTTTTAATGTTTTGCTGAATCAGCATGGTCTGATTTCATTTATTATTTTATTTTTAAAGAGAGGCATTTTCTCTTCCTTAAGAGAAAAAAACGTTTGGAGAACTTTCTAATATCTTATAAAGCCAACTTACGATAGTGGTGTAGCCCAGTGGTAGAGCACGAATCTGGCAGGTTCAAGACTCTGGTTCAATCTCTGCTAATGGAGAACAATCAAACAAACAAGAGGCTATGCATCCACGAAACATGTGCAATGACATACATATTTAATGAGATTCAACATTTCTTCTGCATACCGATGGCCTGTGGGGTGGGAAGCACTGCCTTGTGTGATACTACCAATCACTGTAAGATTAGTCAGAGTTGCTAGTATCTATGTGGCAATGGAGAAGATATCACTTATCTATCTGCCCAAGGTTGGCATAAGATTAGCGCAGTTTTTCAGCCTAAGTGACTAGGAAGGGTAAACAATAACCTTCTGATTTTTGTGGCTCAGGAGGAACACATACTTATTTGGTTGTTAAAAATCTGCTGGTTGCTAAGTATCCTTCAATGCAAAAGACGGTTCCCAAGGTGGATGGACATAGGGCCAGAAGCTGATCACAAAGGGAATTCTGTATTTTTTTTCCTTTTTTAATTTTATTTTTTTGCTTATTCACTTTATAACCCGTCCCAGTCATCCCCTCCCACAATCCTTCCCCATCTCTTCTTTTCTGAGTACCCCCTCCTCCTGTATCCCCCACCCTGCCACTTTAAGTCTCTGAGAGGCTAGGTGCTTCCTCTCCCATTGAGGCCAGATGAGGCACCCAGCTAGAAGACCATACCCCATATACAGGCTGCATGTTTTGGGATAGCCCCCACTCCAGATGTTTGAGACCCGCATGAAAACCAAGCTGCACATTTACAACATATGTGCAGGGAGGCCTAGGACCAGCCCATGGGGCTAGATCTGTGTAGACTAGGTATGCTCCACGGTTGGTGATTCAGTCTCTGAAGACTCCAAGGTTTCAGGTTGGTTTACTCTGTTGATCTTCCTGTGCAGTTCCTATCTCCTTAGGGCCCACAATCCTTCCCCCTATTCTTCTTTAAGAGTCCTCAAGCTCCATCCACTGTTTGGCTCTGGATGTCTGTATCTGTCTGAGTCAGCTGCTGGTTAGAGCCTCTCAGAGGACAGCTTGCCCCTGTCTGTTCTCAGGCTGGAGGTTTAGATCCTGCGAGCTCTGGTTGAATCTTTTGATACTCGTTCTAAAAAGGACAAAAGCACCTCATTTTGGGAATTCTGTATTTTAATATTGCCCTCATTTCCCATTTTCTCCTCATTAAAGATTCAGCTTCAGTTGGGCCCAGACAGAAAACATGCCATCTCACTCATGTATGTAATGAACTAGTCGTCACTGAAACAAAAGGAATATGCTGGGATCTGAAAATATTCCGCCAAGTTGTGAAAGCAGATGATTTCTTGCCAAGGGAATCAGTTCTAAATTCAAGAGAACTCGTTGAGTTCAGCAGAGGCATTAAGTTTGTGTTTTCCAAAAGCAACATTTGTGCGCATATCTCTGTGTGCGTTTATATACTCATATCTATACCATATATGGATCTTTGCTTCTTGAGTTAAGGAAAAGCGAAAAGAACAAAACACCACCATTCAAAATGCTACCACAGATGGCATGTCCATCCATGTGGATAAGGGCTGCTGAGCAGGCTGAAGGATATACCCTGCACTCATGTGTCTTCCATGCTGTGCACTCAGCCGTCTAATGGCCTTGTGCTGCCTGTGAATCATGGAAGTGTCTGTTTTCTTCATGGTCTACAGGCTTCTCTTCTCTCAGGCTCTGTTCCTTTTCTGTTTGTGGCAAAGCAGGTTGGGCCACACGGCTGTTGCTTCTCAGTGGTAATCATGCTGTCCCTCTGGGTAACTGCCTACTCTTGTCACAGTGACTCTGCTCCTTCTGTTAGCCATTTGGCCACTGTATGATGTGGCGGCTTTGGTTAGTTCCCTGATTAATGAGAAGAAAGGCATGTGGGGATGATAATTAGGTGGCTTAGCAAGTAGCCTGTGGATTTGGCCTGAGACTTCGTAATCATGGTCATAGGTTTCCTTATGAGTTGCCGTCACTGTAGACACCAATGCAGGGAATTCTAAAAGCTTCTTCCCGTATCTCTTTTGTTCACTTCCCTCTCTATTCTCACTGTCCCCATGTTTCTCTTACTAGTATTCCTAAGAACTCAAAGAGTACCACACTCTTCTAAACCAAAGCAAACTGTCCATTAGTAACTGCACTCAGTCATACCCCTTAGCCTGGAACCCAGTGCTTTGCAATTAGGTAAATCACACATAGCTCCAGCAGCATTTTATCTGTGCCAATAAATGATAGTAACACCATTGCATGGTTTTCCTTGGGTCTTATTAATTATAAGGAACATTTGCTCTGTCATTATTTCCATGTATCATATGACAAAGCTAGACTTTAAGATTGCTAGTACAGCTTAGGAGCCTCCAGCAGGCCTGGGGATATTATGTGAGAACAACTCAATAGTCTATAGATCAACAATGTGACATTCATTTATAAAACTTAGGAGTTCTGAATAATAATGCAGAGACCTGAATTCAGTCACACTAGACTAAAAGTTTCTATTCTTTGCCCACTCTTACTAAGTAGATCAAATACTCGAAATTCATTGTCTGGGTTTGCTTTACTTTCTTGGCAACTCAGGGTTGTTCTTCCAGTTTGTCTCCATAAGGACATCATTCATGTGAGTTGTTGACACATTCTGGAGTCTGAAAATGGCTATTATTATTTGGAATTTATGGCTAAAAAATGATTATTCAAAAGAATCCTGAGAAACTTATATTATTATTACTACTAATGTCATTATTATTAGTCATTTTCCTTCTATAGCTATGATTGCTTGCTAGAATCAAAAGCAGGGAAGGGAAATGCTCTGATGAAAGACATAAATGCTGCCTTCTGTTGGAAGAAAGGAAACATTGATACCACCATTAAAATTATAATAAAACACAGACAATAAGCACTCAACAATTATCTGTGGGATGTGGAAGAAAACATAAGCATTCACCCATTTTTCAGGCATTCTCATTCAGCCAGTTCTGCTGAACTTCTGAGCATCACAGGAACAAAAGAAGATACAATATGTAGAGGCGACTAACACAGTGCCTACAGCATTCAGAGACCCATCCCAACTACAGAGCATCATCTACATGGTAGTTCATGCTAGTCTTGTTTGCTTGAGTTGTGATGCTTATACCTGATTGAGCAGAATGCTCATTTCTCATCTATAGACAAGAATTGTAAAGTGCAAAGGGGATAAATAAACTCTTAATGTTTGTAGAGTTAGTAGTTTTGGAGGGGCTTAGGGAGAGAGAGAGAGAGAGAGAGAGAGAGAGAGAGAGAGAGAGAGAGAGAGAGTTTAGAAACTAGTTTGGTGCCACGTGTTACATAGAGTTGATTGATTTTTTTCAAATCCATCAGTAGCCACTATTATTCTTTATGGTTGGATAATCAGATTTGGGAACAGTGGATAAATGTTATCAATTAGATATTTTACTTGATGGCAGTTTTACGTAGTTATAGTCACAGCCTCTTCGCTTTTTCTTTACCACACGAGTTTTCATGCTCTGGCTTTATAACATGGTAGAACCATAGACAAAGGAAATCAGACTGGAGGATCAGAGAATTTATAAAGTAGAAGAAAACACAGAGTTGAACAGTGGTTAGAATGCTGTATTCTAAAACATCGCATTGAGACTCAAAATTTAAATATGTATTGTTGAATTCCATGTACTTACTTTAAACATAGCTCACGTCCGAATGAGATAGAAGAAGGGTGAGATAACAAGCTCCCTTGGGAATAGGAGGTTGCTAGCATCTAGGTTTAAATACAGACCTACCTGGTAACTGAAAGATAATTTTCTGAACAATGGACTTTATTTTGCCCTTAAAAATAATTAAAATGTCACCATTAAGAACTTCTAAATAAAAAAAAAAAAAAAGCATTATGCAATGAAATTAGCCAGACCCAAAGTTTATACATTTCAATGAACTATACTGTTAGAGTAGCCACACTGAAGCTATGTGAAAATTCACAGTAGAAATTTACACTTTCACTATCAAATATATATTTGTGCACCTACCCACTCAAAAAAAAAAAATCAACGAAGGTTAAATCTGGTAAAACAATTAGCTTTATATCTTATTTTATGACTTGTGTGCCCATGACCTGGATTTTGTACTTCCTCCTCATCAAATAATTACCCATTCTTGTCCTCTTTTCTTCATGGTATACTATACTCACATGTACTTTGTTTGTATACACACACACACACACACACACACACACAACACACACACTAATCTAGTGTCTTCATATGGGGGAGAACCTACATCCTTTTTTCTTTCTGAGGTTTGCAGGAAAGTCTATGGACTTTGAATGTACAATATCAAATGAGGTCACACAATCCACTGTGCTTGAACAAGATTTTGCAAATGGGAATGCCATATGACAGGCTGATGGTATTACTGTTCCTAGCTGTTTATGGATGCTTTTACCTGGTGGGGCTGTCACCTGGAGTCATTAAGTTAGTGCTTTGGCTGTCACCTTATGATTTACCTGTGTAATTGTTCCTCTGAGTGCAGAGCATATAAAAGGGTGGTCAGCTCATAACTCATGCTGTTGCATAGTAGCAACGGCCATGTGCAGAATGAGCCTTTTAGAAAGGAAAGATGTTAGGAAATAATTTTTTCTCTCCTCTAGTACATGCCAGGATGCACTGTCACGCATGGTGTGTCTTCAACTTTTCAAATACAATTCACCTTTGTAAACAGAAAAATGTGTTCACAGAAATCCTGGGGGACTATTTGGCTTGTTGGCTTTTTGCTTTTTTGGCATCTTATGGTCCTTACACTCTATGAATTAGATTGGAAGTTTTGGTTTGGGCTTTAAAAGAATCATGCCTTTTGCTGCTTTCAGTGACATTGGATTATAGACTGACATCTGAATGTGCTCAAATAAAAGCAACTAACTGGAATTTAGAAGGATTATTAGCTAAAGCTTTCAGAATACCCGTAACACCTCTACAGCAGCCCACAGGATTTTCAGAATGACAGGGATACATAATAACCAGATCCCATTCTTGCTGGTTTATTTTTCACTTTCTGATGTGTAGGCTCCAAAGTCATGTACAAATTAAATAAGAACACCCCTAGAAAACTTTTAGGACTTCCAAGTAGCTTCCCACTTTGGGTCCATGCACATTTCTAAAAGTCTGGACAGGATGAAAAGGGGTAAAAGGTTTAAGAAAAATTTAAGACTAGAATTCATCTAATAATATCCTGACTGCTTACAGAACTTGAGACAGACCTATTAGCATGTACTTGTTGGTCAAGTCTGTGGCATGAAAAGAGACTCACCCACTTTAAGCTGCCCTCAAATACTTTCCTTGATTTGTTCAGGACTTAAGCCTACATTAACATGTTTTTCTCTTGTGGACCACACAGCCTGTCCCATGGATTAGAAGAACTATTGAGAATGAAATACACTTGCTTCTTATTGGAATGCCTGTCATATGTCCAGATTCCCTTCAATGGCTAATGTGTAGTCATTTCGGTTTCTGTTTATCTTGGTGTATATCTGGTATATGTTTACATACATGCACATGTAGGTGAATATACACTGCATGAGTGTGCACAGGGCCAGAAGGTGATGTTGGATGTCTTTACTTGATTCATCTTTACCTAATTTTGAAGACTGTACCTCTTACTCAACCAGGAGCTCAGCTAGTGGCTTGGCTAGATAGACCATGAGTGTTTTTTTTTTTTTTTTTTTTTTTTTAATTTCCCTGATTTTGCTCCCTCAGCACTGAGATTAGAGATGCATACTATCATAGCTAGAATTTTGTGTGGGGTCCCAGGGATTACTTTATTGACAGCTGCCTTCCTAGACTCTCCTTTCCATTTCTTAGTTTTAGTAGAAAAGGCTCACCTGTTTAAAAAAAAAAAAACAGTTTCTGAAAGGACACTTGTAAGTTACATGGCATTTGAACATGTAATACATGCCCTAAATGCATCTACCAGTGAACCTATTATCCTAGTTACATCGGACCTAATTCTTACTCCTTGGAGGAAGGAAACAATCATTAAGTTTCTGTTGAATACGTGATTTGTCAAACTGACTCCTCCTGTTGTGCTTATAAGTCTAAGTGTGCTGAATTGCCTTCTAAGGTAGGCTTCAAATTATTCCACGTTCTAGCATTTGTCATCTTGTGTAATCTCATTTCCACGAGTGTAGGCTGTACCTAATGACTGCTAACAACTAGAAAATGTTTAAAAAAATTGATAATACAGTCGTTTCTGTGATTAGTTTATTAGAGACTATGGTGTCTAGTCATCTAGTAACCCTTCTGGCTTTGTCACTTACTCCAAGTAATCATAAGTTACATTATGGTAAGCTCCTTTGGTCAGGAATTTAGTCAAGGTGAATAGCCCTGGCCAACAGCTAAGAAATTGTTGAAGCCCTTAGTAAAAGATGCTGCAAACAGTTACAAGGTGAGTTTGAAGTGGATCCTGCCCCAGTTGCATCTATAGATAACTATGACTTCGTTGATGTTTTACAATATGGTAAGAGACTCTAACCTGGAGAAGCAATATAAGTCACATGCATAGTTTTACTCATAGAAACTATGAGGTGTAAGCATGCATTGTTTTAGTGGCTGTTTTGGATATCATGCCATGCATTGAATTGAGCCTTCTTCCTTTGTTTTGTTAACCTTGCAATCTACCTTATTCTCGTTCAAATGTTGACTGAGTATGTCCTGTGTGCCGGGTGTTACAGCAGGCATTGCGAATATGACATTGAACAAGCCATGACAATGCACCTGCATCCATTTGGTTCTCAAGCTCATTGTGGAGATGAACTTGAACAAATGAGTCTATTAGTTACATGAAAATAAAAAGTGTGTTGGATAGCACAGTAAAGGGTGTTGCAGGAGGTGGGCTATTACAAAAGTCTTCTTAAGTCATGGTCTGTCAGTGGGTTGGTTTTGATCTGGTTTACCATCAACTATGTCAATTAGGAGAGAATCATTTTCCTAAGAGGATATCCAGCTACCTAGATGAATTGTGTCCAGGATTCCCTAGAGCTAACAAAACTAAATAAAGGGAACTTAGATCTCGTATAAAGTATTTCAATATTTGCACAAAATCTAAGCACATCTTCTCAATACTTTATCCCTAGATCACTTGGACCCAAAATACCATGCTAAGGCTACATAAGTACTTGTTATCCTACATTGTTTTGGGGAAAGTGACGAGAAAATTATCTGTGTGTGTTCACTAATGGTATATACATATTTTTCTAAATAATTTCAACCTACAATTGATTGAATTTGTACCTTTGCAAAGGGAATATATGACAATAAATATGTCTTAGTATAAAATACTACTAATAATTTGAGAACAACTCTAAAGATACATTTGTTTAGATGTGTTCAAAGACATGTATCATCTTAAGATTCTTTAAAGATACATGAAATAGAGACTTAGATTTTGTGTATTATTTACTTGTCTTTCACTAGCTCACCAACTTGAATGTTTCCTCTCTTTTACACATCTGGCCTCATCTGTAGACACCATGTTGCTACTCATCAAGAAAGCTTTGTTATTATTCGTCAGATTACAAGTAGATAGAAATTTGAGGCCAAACATGATTGTTGATTACTTCCATGCCTTTTCTTATGTGAAGAAACACAACTCCCCAAAGTCACTGGACAGAAGACATGAAGGCCACTTCTACCAAAACAGAGTTAAGTTATATAAGGATGAAAACCACCATGTATTTTTTTTATAGTGTCAAATGAAATTGATAATATTATCTTTCTTCACAGTCTAAGCCTTTGGGGTTTCATCAAAAGGTCAGTATGGAAGATCACATGGCATCTTTTGGGATTTGAAATTCCTGAGAGACGTTATAGTAAGAGATCCAAAATCACGTTAATGGAAGGCACAGGCTAGAAACAGGAGACAAGATGCTACAGATGAAGGCTACCAAAATGAAAAAGATGAGTGTGTCTTCAACTAGAAGGCAGTGAGGTTTTAAAAAATTAATTAACCATTGCCTACCACCCCCATACCTACCCATTTAGGGAGCAGCAGCTGACGTCTGATACCCTTATCAGTTGTTTCTTTGCCTCATACTCTTATTGAACGTGGTGTTCCTGAGTTGGTGGGAAGGCCAGTCAGCTTCTGGCTCCCCCTCTCCCCAACCCCTAGGCATTGGGACTATAGGTGCATGCTACTATGTTGACTTTCCTTACATGGGTGCTGGAGACCTGAACTCAGGTCTTCATGCTTGTATAGCAAGCGTTTTACCCACTGAGCTCTCTCCTAAGTCCTTTGAAAGAAAAGAATTTTTTAAAGTAAAGAAAAAACCCAAACAAATCAAGACAACAACAACAACAAACCAGAAAGAGGCTGGGAAGGTTGCGATTGTTCAAAAGGAACAACACGTGAGGTTCCTTAGAGTCAGATACAATAAAAGAATTGCCTTGTTGTCCCAAACAAATCGAGTCGAAAATGTGGAGCAGGTGCTGTGGTTGGACTTTCCTTGGAGTCTGGATTTGAAAACAAAACACATGTAAAGAACCAAGAAACGCTGTCCCCCCAAATTCCAAATTAAGGTGCTCTCATCTGCAGAAAGGCTTGTAAAGTTAATATTTCGGAGAAAAGGGAAGAGGAAAGGGTGAAATCAGGAAAGCTGTGTCAACTCAGATAGTCCTACTTCTGCCTAGAAGATGCCATCTCTATTGAGTGCTATGAGGCACTTGTTCACATAGAAGGTGGACATGTGAACACAATTAGCCTGTAACCCCAGGAGGATGATATAAAACACAACAGTGTGGCTAGTATACTGAAAACTCCAATTTTCCTTGGTAATCTTCTTAGAACAATGCATGGACTTTACTTTCAGAAAACACAGAGAAAAGTAAGCAAGATTCGGGATGGAAGGTAAATGCTGCCTCTAGGAAGAGCCGATGTGCAGTGGCCTGGTGACTCTGGAATATACCCAAGATCAGGGGTATATTTATTTTATTGGTTCCAAATAACAGAAAATATGATGCAAACTGCTAAGGAAAAGGTCCCCCCCACCTCATGTGAGTGTAAGTAAAAAATATGAAGGGCTAAGACTGTATCCAGCTATTCAGTCATAGCTGGTTCCTCTCTAGGAAAGATGATCCCAGCTCTTTCTGTTGGATCTCAGTGTCCTTGAGAACATTCATGATAAAATTTGCATTAGGAGAAGGGCAAGGAGCTCCTTTTCAGAAGGCTGCATCACGAGAGGCATTCTTATTGATAATTGGTTTGCATCGAGTTACCTTCTCCTGTCTTGCTCAAGTAGTATTGTCATAGGAATACACTCTCCTGATTGGGTACAGTCGTTTCAAGATTCACCCTTAAGACAGCGGAAGGGCCAGTTCTTCTTAAAGTGCATATTAACTGAGAAAGGAGCTCATCCTCAAACAAAGAGACATTCTTACAAAGGAAATGAAGGTTAGATCTTAAAATCCAACACTTTCTGTGATAGAATAATCTCTTTGCTCTCAGGTAGGTGATGTTTCTAGTTGCCTATGCTTCTCATATTAGACACAAATAGAATGAAAGCTCTGATCTCTCAGTCTTTTATAATACATCTTCCTGTGGGAGAACCAATACATTGATTGTCTAAAGGCAGGGAAGTAGTCTGAGAGTCACTGGGTATGACTTGGCAAGGCTGTGGGCCTCAAATATGACGTTAGACTTTTAGCTTTCCAAGTCTGTGTTGTGAGATATCTTCTGGCTTGAAACATCCGGCCTTCCTCTAGGGTGAGTGGGCGTACACAGCAAGAGATTGTCTGTTACAAGCATTTGAATATGTAAGATTTAAGAACTTTATGCCACTTTTTGGAGCTATGAATAACCTAATGGTTGGTAAAAGGAATCATAGGCTATTATTTCTTCCATAAATGATTGAGACAGGACCATAATTAATCAACAGTCATACAAATGCCAGAACCTGGTAAAGTGGTTTAAAGAGGAGGGAAGAAATCCTCCACACCAACCCACAGGTGACCTTCTGAAGAGAAAATGGGTTTTATGCCATAAATAAACACAATAAGTATAATGAACAGGAAGTGGCTCATTGTTTAAAAAAAGGGATCATCTGATTATCTCCTGATTATATAAATGCCAGAGAGCAATTTTAAGTATTCCAAAGATAACTAGAATAATTTACAAATGCCTTCATGCAAAGGAGCAAGGAAGCAGTGTACACAGTACAAAACCATGCTGACCTGGCCAGAAGACCCACAGAAATTAATCTGCAGGAATGAGTATGTGCTCTCTTCTGTCATCTTGTCATTGACCAATGCCAAAAGCCAGAACTGCTAGTTAAATTTTGATTTCTGAATACAAAAAGATAAAGAACTCATGTCTCTGAAACACATGTGATTAAAACAAACAAATAAAAAACCACATTGAAGTATTAAGAGTCTTATGTCCTCCATCCTGGAACCAACTGGATGCTCAGATATTTCTGGGATCATCTTCAGGTTTAGTACTTAAGATTTTGAGGCTTCACAAGTCAATGGTTGTGTCTAAACCTTGGCTTATTCTTCTGAAAAATGGTAATAAATAGCCTATCCCTACTAGACTTGTGTGAATTAGCTCATAAACAGGGCCTAAGACACTGATCATAATTGGTACTCACTATTGGTTCTTTCTCAAAGGGGTGATTTATCCTTTCCTAGCCTATGTGCCTAAAATTTTAGAGAATGTCAGACTTCAGGCATCACTGTCATGCATTGCCTAGCTTCTCCTGACTCACTCCCCCTCACTCAGAGAATGAAAATGTTATCACCATAGGTATATTTGACCTAGTTTTGTTCACCAGGATTCCTGGATACCCAACAACCAACCTGCCTCCTATCAGCCACTCAGTGATCGTCTGTCTACTTCATCTGCTCTGATTGGTCCTCTGCGTAACTGGACACCTGCTCTGGTCTACTATGTAGTGAAGCTAATACTGCTAGTCCGCACTCAGGCTGAGAAGAGGAACGTAATTGTCCTTGTTTGCACGCTCTGTTTTTTCACTGTCCAGTCTGAGCAGGCCACGCTTTCCCCAGTGTCTATTCACCTTAGCCAGCCTCACTCATATACTTCCTTTGTTGATCAACACGTTTTTCAATTCTTCCGGCATCGTATTCCAAGTACAGTCATAGCATCACGGAGAGCAAGTGTCCTTCACTACTTCTGGCAAATTTTCCTGTGATGATGGGAAGGAGCTCCTGAATGTCCAGCATCTTCTAAATATTCAAAGCAGAGTTTTCTAAGCAAACGATAAGATTTTACAATTTTGCATTTCCCCAGTTTTGGCAGTAAAACAAGGAAGCGTTCATTGCTGAGTACCAAAAATGGGAAAGCGCTGTACAAGTCAGTTTTAGATCTTCTGTGCAATTACACACATCACTGTCCGAGGGACAAAACAAGGATTGGTGTTTTTATTTTATAATGGAAGAGACTTTAGGTCAGAGAAACTGGAAAAGTTGCTCACGGTCACTGGACCCAAGAGTCCTATCTGGGATTCAGATAGAGTCCTACAATGTCTCAAAAGTCGTGCTAGGTGTACCAGCATGGCCACCTCCTCCTCCACATCATATGTATGTCCTTGTTATTTTAACATATATATATGTGTGTGTGTGTGTATTATTCTCTCTCTCTCTATGTGTGTGTGTGTGTTTTGTGTGTGTATTCTAGTCATCTTGAAGCTCAGGTCACATCATGCACATTCATTTATGACGATGTTCCTCTGACTTGGTTAAAAGTGTTTCTTTCTTTTTTTAGTGAGATTTAACTTTTTGTTTTTGCGTTTTTTTTTCTCTGTGTAGCTCTGGTTATCCTAGAACTCACTTTATAGACCAGGTTGGCCCCAAAGTCAGAAATATGCCTTCCTCTCCCTCCCAAGTGCTTGGATTAAAGGTGTGCTTGGATTAAAGGAGTGCATCACCGCCACCCAGTTTACTGGTATTTTAGAATCAAAAAACACTGCTCTATACTTTAGGAAGAAACCAGACAGCCTGATTGTTAGTATCTCTGGCAAGTGGATGGTGTCGTCTTCCTAAATCTTTCTAAAACAAAGGTGTTTTGAGGTAGATATGAGGTAATACACACAGAGTACTCAGGCTAGGATCTCAAACTTGGTTATTTCTGGAGCCATGATACTTGTATGAATAGTGTGCAGCTGATGGAGGCATTTTCAAGTGTATGTGATCCTTGGGTTTCGATGCCAAGAAAAACGGAAACATGTGGACAGAAGACAGGACGGCTGATGCTGATTCCCCAAATTTTGGGATTGGCGCCTAAATTTTCAAGCAGCTTCTGGATTGCAGATGTCTTTAAAACTTGAAATTTTTTGCAGTTGCAAAACTACATAGCATTAATGTAAAATGGAAACAAATGCCTGTGTATTATACCAACCCATGAGGACAACTAGATCTACCCATTTCTACTTTTTCTTAATCTGCCAGCTTATCCATGGATGTAAACTATACAGTATTGTGCACAATGTAATAAAAGTGGTTTCATGCACTTGGGCTTTAAAAATCACAAATGCCAGTAGAAAGAAACTTCTTTATTTCTTCCAAAAAAAAAAAAACCCAGAAAAAAATGTATGTATATCGTCCAATTAAAAGTTTTCAAAACCACTTTGAACAATGATAAATAGAACAAACATTTTTATTTTGCATTAGTCTATAGCAAGAAAGGAAAGAGGAAGCTAAAGTGTTCACATCTTTGTTTCTATAATGTCTATCTGCCATATGCATTTCATTCTCTCTGTCATTCTGTAACACAGAATTGGAGGCAGAGTGAGAGGTTAGGCAAACAACGAACTATTCTTACCACAAGAATATTTTTTCTTTATCTGTCTTAGCAGGTGATATGATCTCTTGTGTATGAAGTTAAGACTGTCTTGAGTGGACACACTTTCTGTATGTATGAAAGTCATTTCTCTCCCTTGTCATCCTACCTTCTGGCTTGGGAATTTTCTACTCCACTTTCTGAACAGGGTTTAAATGGACTCTTATGTTTGGGGTTTTTTCTGTGCCAAACTGCATACTTTCTCTAGGGGAGCAGGTATCTGTAATTTCTTGTTGGATTCACACTCTGTTGTGACACCATATGTCACACTGTGTGTATACCTCTAGCACAGCTCCTGTCTCATTCCTTGACAAGGATTGTTTCATGTGTGTGCCCCTGCAATTGGGTGGTGAACTCTCCCAAAGCTGATATTACTTATGTCTTTCATCCATGTCAATAGCCCCAAGCAGGGATATTATAGTTTACTACCCTTCATTGCATGCACATTGGAAATATTCCCCGATCTCATTGCTACTCATTTAGCTTTTTTAGTCTCTGTTGTAGGCGTTCATTTCCTCAGCTGTAAGATCAAAGGTCTGCTAGTTGAGTAGGCTTGTTGGGGGTGTTGTTCTCACCCTGTGATTTGGTTGGGTGGGGTGACCACAAGAGACCTCTGCCATTGGAAAAGACTCTGGGATATTTTTTTTCTTCTTGTAATGATCTCTGAGTCCTCCCCCTCTCTTTCTCTTTGGGTCTTAGCAATGACTCAAGATTCAGGAGGCTGAAAGCAGAATCTATTGTACCCCTTAAGATTACAGTTGACTCCTTGGTCCACATTCTGTCGGTCAGACAAAGAGGCGAGCCCATCTTGGGTTCAACAGTGGAAAACAAGAAGCTACTGAAAAAAAAGAGTGGAAGAAATTTGTTGGTGGCCATCTTTGAGAATCTCCTATATTCTGTGCTTGTCACCTCTGATCTTAAAGCTCTGCTTAGAGCCCCAACCTCCCCCCTTTATCCAATGTTAGGTTTTCTTCTATTCCCTAAATTATTGTGGAAGATTTTAGAAACATTATTATTATTATTATTATTATTATTATTATTAATGATTTAGTATAAGTACTTAGTGGGAGGTTATCATGGCTTTTCTTTGGAAATCTTTTCTCACAAGATTTCTGGGTTAAGATTGTTTATGAAAAATAATAACTGTCTTTTATGACTATTTCCTTACAGATATATTCCTAGGATTTTGCGAATAAGCAAATCATGGGAAGTTATATGAAATAAAATATCATTTAAATTGTCATTTAAGGAAACTTTTCCACAATAGTAGATGAGAGGGTGCCTCATTACTAATTATAGGTGTGCTATTATAATTGCCCATATTTATTTTGCCATTATATACAATGATATTCTATTCTCCTAAATAGTCAGTTATGTTTTTCCTTTAAAGAAAAGCTGTCTGTAGTTTCTTACATTTTAAGTGAAATAGCTATATAAAATGAAATTGAAAATAAAATCTAACATTTGCAAAATCTCCAAAGTGCCTGCTCAAAGCCGTCTGTTCTCTTTTTTAATAAGATGGAGTTGATTTCTTTAAGGAGTAGAGGAAAATCCAGGATACATAAAATAATAGAGTTAGAGAGACGCTTCCATTGCTAACTGGTGCAGCATCTCTCTTCTCAAGATGAATATAACTGGAAACTGTGAGTAGTAAGGAAAAACTACTGCTTAGACCAGCAGTTCTCAACCTCTGAGTCAAGCAATCCTGTAGGAGGGGGGTCTACTGATCATTTACACAAGTCTCCTGAGACTATTGGAAAACATAGATATTTATATTTCAATTCATAATAGTAGCAAGCAAAATTATAGTTATGAAATACCAACAAAAATAATTTTATGATTGGGGGTCACCACAACATGAGGCATTGTATTAAAGGATCTCAGCATTAGGTAGGTTGAGAACTTTATTTAAAAGCCACAGAGTTAGAAAGGTTGAGAATCACTGGATTAGAGCAGTGTGTTGGATGAAAATCCAAGGCATATATCTTTGAAAATGTTCCTTAACTCTGATCTTGCTAGTAACACTAGAGAAAAAGGAGAAAGAAATACACATCAAGATAATTAAAATTCATCATTCCTAATCAATACTTTCAGTAAGGAGCTTAATGTTCTGATTGCCTCTTCTTCAATATTGACTAGGAATGACTCTAGTGCTGTAAGTGCAAATTATGTCTTATAGATGCTCACAAAATTAAAAATTAATCTGTATTTAAAATCTAAAAAAATGTATTGAGTTAACACACTGCTCACATGGAAACCAGAATATGTTTGTATGTCCATGTGGCCAGTCATTAGCCTCACAGAGACCTTCTCTATCTGAACAGTCACCAGCCTCATACAAATATTTCTTTTCTTTTACCCATTCACTCATTATATGTAACTGAGATCCAGAAATGTTGCATACATCATTTGCCAGTGAAAAATATACATATTCCACTTATTTATAATAAGAGCTATCTTTTAATGGGATGCTTGATATTTTCTTATGTTGGAATAGAGCCTGAGTGGATCCAATGTCTTCATCCCTTTTGAGTGTAAGTGGTAAGGCCTTGTCAACTATTCTTTTCCTACTTTGGATCTGTCTTACATTTCCCATGTCAAACTAGGATATATTTTATTTAATAGAACTTTTTCTTAACTTGACCAATATTATACAAATTTCATTAGACTAATTATAAATGATCTTTCTCTATGTAAGTGATGTTTAAAACTAACTTATAATTATACATTGACATTATTTGTCATAATTTCAGCAGAATAACAATTATATTAAAATGGTACAGAAATGTAGAGGAAGATATTTAGAATACAGCACTCAGTTCATCTTGTTCCCAGGCAGCTGCCATTTTCCGACTGCTCTGGCTCTGACCTGGAGCTCCAGCTAACTAGAAGCACCGGCCCTGGTACCCACGAGTTGCAAGCATAGTGGGTGGCTCTGCCAATTTACCATGCTGCATCCACGAACCTCAGCTGGATCCCAGACAATACCTGCTATCCTTGCTATACCCGGTAGAAAGAAGACTCTCAAAGCTTAATGATTATCTAAAGGATTTATATTTAGAAATTCCCAATTAACAAGATGCCCACACAATTAGAGTTGTTACCCAATATCTAACCTTTTGATAGAAGTTGCTACACAGGACAGCTTTTGACCCATCAGTGGTTCTTCATGGCTGCTCCTTCTCTCCTTTCTCTTCCCCTTCCTCTCCTTCTCTCCTCCCAACTTTTCATTCCACCTACCTTGCATACTGCCCAATCACTGAGATCCACTGTATATACAATGTCACAATAGCAGGAAATTATCCTGCTATACAGAAACTGTTAGCATAATAGCTGAAAGATAACTAACGCATTCATGATGGGTACTCCATTCTTCAGTTCCCTTAACATTTTACTTTCAATTTTAGGAAAATATTGATTTCACAGTTTGTTGTCTGTATATCTGTATCCTTTGCTATACAGTTGAAAGTAGAACCATACCTCCATAGCACCAACCTAAATTATTAGTGATGCCTATTCAACTATTATTCTATGAAATATAATGCTTCATCAAATACCTCATAAGACATATAATATGATGCTTGCTTATATCTTATAGATGAGACTTTGAAGTTGCTAGAGGTTATTGTACATGTCTTCATCCCTTTTGAGTGTAGGTGTTAGGGCCTGGCCAAGTATTCTTTGTCTACTTTGAATCTGTCTTACATCCCCCATATCAAACACAAGCCACAGTGACTATGAACATTATTAGATAAATAACTAGAATTTATACTCTAAGATTCCACACCCAGGGCTTTTTCTCTAAGACCATCTATCTCAGTTTCCTTTCTTTTGCTATGATAAAATTCTCTGACAAAAACAATTTGTGGAAGGAATGGTTTATTATAGCTCTCACTTCAAAGTATAGTCCATCATGGCTGAGACTTCAAGACAGCATAAACATGAAGTGATTTGCTTCTGCTACATCCATAGTCAAGAAGCAGATAGTGATGGATGTAATCTCTGATAGAATGCAGTGGCTTTCTACATTTAATCCAGGCTGGGGTTCCTCACTTAGGGAATCTTCCTATCTACAACTAAGGTTGTTCTTCCCAGAAAATCCTCCATTGGCATGTCCACAGGCCCATCTTCCAGATGATTCTAGATTCTGACAAGTTGGCAGCCAACTATAACCATTATACCATGTCTGCTACACTCCATAGACTGTGCTTCTCATTGGCACAGTATGCCTTTAACACAACTCCACACTTCCTGATTTTCTTTGTACCCTTCTCCTTTATGTGCTTGCCTCTTAAATGAGCTTTTAAACTTTAGATTCAATAGGAGAAAGTCTAGAACAAATAAGTTATTCTATTATTCACCTCATTAAAATAAATCATGACTCTTTGTTTGACTTGTTTACTTTTGGTAAGTTTAAGTAGTAGAAAGTGACCTGAAATCACCCCAAGGCCAACTGTAATAACACACACACACACATACACACATGCACGCATTCACGCACACACGCTTGCACATGCATGCACACACATATTCTGATATGCTATACTGGGTTACACTAAAGATTATAAAGCAAAAATAAAAAAATAAGATTGAGAGAAAGAATGAGATTGAGCAGAGTATGTTAAGTCTTCAGCTTTTCATGGAATTAGATGAATTTATAGCCATTATACTATCTGATGTTATTGTTAGCAAATCAGGATGACTCTAAGTATCTATCTCACTGACTCAGAAACTCCTTCTGGGGTGGTTTGGAATTGTAGCCGTAACAACATTTCAGATGACTTCTTAAAATATACAGTGCAGTATAGCATATGCTTCTACTGATGAGGGCAGTGCTTTACAAATGAGTTATAAATAAATGGCACAAATGCTGCCTGGGGATCTTGCTAGTGCATGTCTTCTGATCTAATAGACCAGAAGTGAAAGTTGAACATGCTCACACAGCCCCAGGCAATGGTGCTGCATCCTGTCCAAGGACCGTACTTTCCATAGCTACTTACTACATATTAGGGTAGCAGCTGTGATAGGAAAGATGAAATGGAAAAATTGATTTTTGAATGTCACTGTAGATTTTTGACAGCTATCCCCATCAACAGTTCATCAGGAATCTTCGCTAGAAACTTCCAGTTGTTTCTCAATGTTTCTAAAGGTGGGTCTCTCATTTGGATTGGCCAAGAAGCAGCTTGCTTTTATAGAGACTCAGTTGTAAAGTTGTAGATCAGTGGTGAAGATACATGAAACATATTTTTGAAGGGGACTTTGACCCTTCCTTTTCTTGTCTTGAGTAGATGATAAAACAATATAAATCTCTTTCCTAGTATCAAAGAGTTTTACAAAAAGTAAGCTCTTTGTGCAGCACATCATCTGGACAAGTTTCCTAATGTTCATCTGTTTTCTTTCTGCCAATTAAGAGCAACAGCTGTCTCGCAAGGATGGTGGTCACCAAGGAAGTGACACAGCTGTAGGATTTAGATGAGATAACAATTGTGCAGCTAAGAGAAGACATCGCTGGAATGCAAACGACTACAGCCTGATTTATAGCACACATCTAAAAGGGGAAAAAGCACTCACGGGAAAAATCAACTAAAATAACAACTCAACAGATAGAGAAAACAAAACAAAATATGAATCAATCCAGAGATGTATAGCCCCGAAATCAAGTTTCCTCTAACTATTTAAAAAACAAAATTTGAACTAAAAATTGACTTAGAGAGATTCCAAATACCTTAGTTGTCTACAATGCCTTATACTTAGGGATTGCATCTAAGGTGTAAATATCTACAGAATCAGTACTCTAGTGATACAGTATAATTTGGGAAGTTAAAGTCTGTGGTTACTTCATGACAAAGAAGGCAGACTTGTAGAAAACAAAGTCAAACTGTCACCAATAAATACTTGGAAAGTTATTGTAGTAAAAATGTTGTTTTACCCATATGACAAAAATAACCCAGTAAACTCTCGGTAAATAAATCTTATTAGTTACCTTCTTTTTTTCTTTTAATGTGCACATTTCAAAAAGAATATAGGCATCAATATAATAAATCATCACAATTAAATTCTGTCACCTGATGTTTTTGTACACATCCTATGACAGTTAAACATTCAAAGTTTTGTTAGTTCTTTCCAGTATGAATTCTTCTCTCATCTCTATTAACCTAAATATTACTCATATCTAATAAATATTTTTAAATATATCATGATGTATTTTGGAGTTCTATCAATCAATGTTAATATTTTCTTATCTCTAATTTTCACTCTAGTTTATCTGCACATTTCTTAAGCCACCTATATCTTTTCTATTGGAGTACAGTCACTTAGGCATAGCCTTTATCTTCTTTACTTACGCATAAATCTACTGAAAACAGGATCTATGTCTGACTCACTCTGCATTTATGGATTCTATTTTACTCTGTTGCAAAGACATTATGTTGTAAAAAAGTTAGCTGTCAAATTCTCTTGATCCTCCTCTGAGGAAACCAACCACTTACTGATTCAGGTTTGGACCAAAGGAGTGGGATTTAAAAGACATGAGCAAGAGAGGTGGGGAGTGGAGAGAGTCTTGCTTAGTCAGAAGAATCTGATAAATTATTTATCTTGAAATATCTTAGTTTATGTCTTTAGCAAGAAGAGAAATCCTCTTGCCTATAATTCCAGAGCATGTCAGGAATAGCATCAATTTAAGGCCAGCCTGGACTTCACAGTGAGATACTGTTGAAAACAAATGTTGTCTTGACAGAATTTGTTTGTAGTTGTTCTCCAAATTTAAAACAGGCATAAGCAAATACAATGTATAATAGGATACACTTCAGTGCTGGTTAATAGAAACCTTTGTGTGTTTCTAAATTCATTCGATCAGTAAATGACTGAATGCCTGACATTCTCATCTGGCAGAGTTTACATTTTGATTGGGAACTAAAGTATGGATCAATAGAATCATGCAAATAGCAGTAAAATCACACCTATATTCAGTGAGATTTAGTGTGTTGCTATTTTTGAATATAGATTATTATTTATCAAACTGAAGTGTTTGGTAACTTTCACCTATTGAATGGTCGGCTTTTAATACGTTAGGTATGGGTTTCTCACTAAACCCATTTGAGAGAAGGGAATGAGAGTGAGCATATATATACATGCTTCTGATGGTTATTCTAAGATTAATTAGCCAGAAGAGTCAGAATGAATAGTGACAGATTCACATTGCCATGTTTCCTATTAGGGATGGAGACACCAGACAGATCTTAGACATGCCACTCACTAAAACTGAGTAGAGTAACGACTTTGAAACAGAACAAATAGGCACTGAGATCCGTACCTGGAGCGCACTCAAGATGCTGGGACATTGGGAAGACAGGAGATCATCGATTTCAAGACAGATTTAAAGGCCAGTGAGTTACATCTGGACTTACAGGTGGGCAAGCATAGAGCTCTCCCAGTGGAGGCTCTCCAAGCACAGTTAGAGCAGGGGGGTGTGGTGGGGTGGGGTGAGGTGGAAGGGGGCAGCTTTTGTTTGGAAGTCACTTCAACTCACTTACATTTCCAAGGATCAGAATTAGCAAAAACCACCTTTGAAGATCTGTGGGAGATGGACCAGACAGGAGCATCATCTTGAGAATCCTTTAAATTTTGAGATGGGAGGAATGAGGACAAAAAAACAAACAAACAAACAAACAAACAAACACAAAAACAGAAGAAACCTCAATGATCAGAGTTAATGCAGCCACAGAGGATGGGAATTCTCATAGGCATTCATTCTAATTCCCGGGGAAGGGTGAAATGTGCAGTGTTGAAGGGTTGTTGAATGTGAGTATGGGGCATCATTGGTATTCATTGTAAGGACAATTTTAGGGAAGTTGTAAGTTGGTTGTGAGGATAATGTGCTCCACAGAAATTGGATAAGTAAAGAAATTTAAAATCAAGATAATGAAATAATTTGTGCTGAAGCAAGGAGAAGAAAAGAGTTCTGGGAAACTCACACAAAAAAATCTTTATTCGTGATCTGTGGGTATCTTGTACAGCAGCTTGGTTTTATTGTTTGGTTAGATTAAATAATTTGAATGGTGAACACATGAAACAGAGTTTGGGTTGAAGTAATCAGGGCTATACTGAAGTAAAGGTTGCTTCCATTTGTCATAGACAATGACCTAATTTTATTTTAATTTTCTTTCAGATTTGCCTGTGCAGTGCTAGACTTTGGGGTGACTCATTAAACTAGATGGTACATCTTGACCAGTCAGAAAACACTCACCTAAGCAGCTGTAAAATTTAGAGAAAGAGGATAATTATAATGTTACACCCATGTTCTAGATTGTTTATCTGACCATGTTATTAAGAATGGGTTTAATATACTCAGGTGATTTCTTAATTTTGATAAAATAACATGAAAATCACTAATTTCCAGTTTGTCTCAGAGTTGGAGTTTATTGAAAGGAGATTAACAAGAGGGATTTTAAAAATGTGTTGAGAGGAATGCACAGGAAATAAGTAAGGAACAATTGAGGGCGTGAGGAGCATCTCAAAGGAGAATCCACCATTTCCCTTGGAAGTGGAGGCCAATCCAAGGTCAGAAGAATGCATATTATATATGCGTGAAAGTTGGGAATTTATTTACATCCCTGTTCATATGTGTGTGTGTGTGTGTGTGTGTGTGTGTGTGTGTGTATGGTGCATACACCTAATAAGTACTATTATTCAGCACTCACTCCATTGCAGGCATTGAACAATATGGATTAGAAATATCTATATTCTCAGAGGGCAAACCAGGAAAGGGATAACATTTGAGATGTAAATAAAGAAAATATCTAATAAAAAAAAAATCTATATTTGTTATCTTAGCTTTATAAAATAGAGAATATAAGTCTGGCTTTATTAAAAATGTAGTGAAGTTTTAGACATTAAGTACATTGCCCAAGGTCACACAATCAGTGAAAGGTACAGCCAGTGTTCAAATCCAGTCTTGCACACTCTTCTTTTAGGTGTGAAAATAGGGCACTGACTGGGGTTATCTCGTTATAAGGATAAGATAAAACTGGTCTGGAAAGTCCAGCCGAATTTCACCGAATTCATGAAGCAATTCAGTTTTCTTCACCTTTTATGGAACCTAAAATATACAAAGTTGAGTTTGCAGGAGATCCCCAGAAACTTCACATGCAGAAACTGATGCTACAGGTCGGACCACAAATACCCGCAATGCTCAGAGCTGACGCATAGTCACAACAACGCGGTAGGTGTCCAAATCTTCACTGGACTCCTGATACTATTGTGTACCTTAAAATGTCCAGACTGGAAATCTGCCCAGTTCTTGGTGATTCAACTGTATCATTTAAAAAGCTTTTTAGCATCCTTGGCAGAATCTTCTCAAAAACTTGGGTGCTTTTAACTCCTGTGGATTTTGTTATGCTAACATATTCTCTTGGTAGACTTCTGCCCATTATGTCTTTGACTGGTACTTCATCTTCCTTTTACAAGCAGGAAGATACAGCTCTATGGTGCGTGATGTAAAAGCGGTTGTTAAAACCAAGAATGATGGCATGTCAAAATGATCTATATTGTCCATCTAATTGGAAATGTTGTCATTAACAAAAACACTCTACTCGATGCAGGCTTTATGTATCTATTAAATAAAAGAGAGTAAACCACTGCATTATTATTGGTATCCTGCAAAAGTTGACTGATGTTGAATGTTTGAAGCTGTGACATTTCATTACAGTGGCACCCACCATGATGTTTCTCAGGAAGAGTTTGTGTTTATATGGAATAGAATCTGAAGGCTTCTCAAAGAGAACTTGGCACCTCCTGCAAGCCTACCCTGGGTTGCTGTTATCTAAGAGACTATTGCTCCTTCCACCATGGCTAAACTTTAGAAAGCTGCAGAGATAAAACACCAGCTGGGGCATGGCTGCCTGAAAGCAGGACAGTAATTGTAACAGACTCGGTGCTTTTGTGAGTTTATTTTAAACATCCCTTAAAAAGAAGGGTTTGTAATTTTCCTTCAGATTACAAGCTGACATTTTGAAGAAGAAGAAGAAGAAGGAAAAAAAATGTCTAAGGGAATGCGGCACGTCTGTCTGTTGGCAGCTGATAATTACCATAGTGTGAGTGGGGCTCGATATAACCCAGGCATTTTAAGAAACATGGCTGATTACAGTGCTTCGAGAGGAACTCGGTTCAGGGACTTTTGCTTTGTTAGGCAAATTGAACTGTCCTGCATCTCCAGTTTCATCTGTCTCCCTTCGGATGCTTTTTTCCACCAGGAGCGACCTTTAGTATGTCTACCTCTGTCAGGACTGTTCTATAGAAGGTCTGCAGGTAATACTCAATAGGAAACACTGAAAGTCTTAAACAGAACAATCAGGAAACTGATCTTTATCTGGGAATACCCCTGGAAAGGTTCACTTTGCAATAGTGGTTTTTGCATCATTTAAAATGTTTGTTTTAACAGAGGACTGCCTGGTCTGGCCTCAGTGAGAGAAGATGCACCTAACCCTGGAGAGACTTGAGGCCTGGGGAGTGGGGAGGTGTGGTGGAGGGAGGGGCCTGGGGCCTGGGGGTTGGAGACATCCTCTTGGAGATGGTGAGAAGAGGCATGGCAAGGGGCGTGGTCAGGAGCAGACTGGAAGGCGGATGAAGACTGGACTGTAAAAAAGGATTAAAGAATAAAAAAGAAGTAATTTCAGGCAGGAATCTAAATATTAGGCTAGAACAAAGAAATAATTTCAGGCAGGAATCTAAATCTTAGGCTAGAACAAGGAAGCAAGCTTCAGACATGAAAATGACTTTGGGCTAGGACAGGGAAGTAGGCTCAGATAGTTTGGTCATCTTGATAAGGAACAGTGATCGTGGGAGTATTCACGGAACTTTGCTTATTGCCTTGCTTGTTCTTTGACTATTTATATTTATTGTCTTGCTTGTTCCTTGACTATTTGCACTATTGTATTGCTAGTTCCTCAACCTCGAACTGACCTTAGTACTTGCAGGTAATTAAAATGATATAAAAGCAAAACAGAGGAGAGGGGATGGGATGGGGGGTTTCTAGGGACGGAAAATGGGGAAAGAGGATGTCATCTGAAATGTAAATTAAAAAATTAAAAAAAAAAATCCAAAAAATAAAGAGATAAAATAAAATGTTTGCTTTAAAACATTTTTTTTTTTAATACAGAGAAAGTAGATGAATAATTTTTAGCCCTAATCCCTCCTCCCCTCCAAATGCCTTGGATATATGTCCCCTTAAGGAATTTACAGTGAAGGGTTTATACTAACTATAAGGAAGGAGTGAGACACGGAGGTTCCCAGGAAAGGAAACTAAGTACATTCAAGGAATAGTTTCAACTGCAACCACCAAACACACACAGGTTACTTTTAAATGAGTTGCACAGTAGTTGCATCAATAATTGTATGTGTGTGTATGGGGGCGAGAGGGGTGCAGACAGAGGCAGAAAGTCAGAGTACCAAATACATGACCAGGATATTTCTGAGCACTTATGGTTTGGAAGTAGGTCAAGGTGCCCGTTGGCCAGAATGCAGGTTTTAGTAGTTCTCCTTGCTATCTTTCTGTATCTTACCTTATCAAGCATACCAACTGTTATTTCTTGTGAGTTAATACTCAACTTTAAGTATTAAGTTCATGAATTACTTCAAACTATCCTTCCAAAAAAAAAAAGTGACTGAAAATACTTTCAATCATGAAACAAATCCAGGCTTTGTGGAGTCCAAAGCCCTCTCTACAATGGAGACAAAATTATGGATGTAAATTCAGATCAGCTGCTCTGGCAAGATCCTGAGGGGTCTTGAAGTCAACTTTCATTTGCTTCCTAGTAAATTCATCTTTACTTGGGAAATAACCAAGATAGAAAACCACCCACAGTTGAAATTCCATTGTTCTTGCATGTGTACGATACCATTTAAGGCAGAGAGGATGTGCTATTTATTTCTTGGTGACACTTTCTTCAATAATCATTGTTTATGCTACTGTATCTTTCCTTAAATTCTATCACCCCGTCCTATTTAGCTCTTGTACAAAGGGCTATACTTTGTGTCCCTGCAGCTACTTTTCCAAAGCAGCATCTGCAGTACATAGTTAAGTGTGCTATGTGTTAACATAGCACTAAGTTAGTATTGAGGGATTAATTGTGGTTCCCAAATCCCATCCCACTTTCTAGTTGAAACCATAACTCCCATTGTTGAAATGTGACCTTTGTGGGAGATACACAATTTAAAAGGGTATCATAGAATACAATGAAGCAATTAGGGAGGCCTCTCACATCCAATCGGAATGGTGCCTTTACTAGAGGGAGAAATTTGAACATATCGGAGACATAAATATAAACACAGGCAGCAAGTGAAGAGGCATCAAGTAGACAGCAGCTATCTGTAGATCAATAACAGAGGCCTCAGAGAAGACCCACAGGGTTGGCACCTCAATCTTGGACTTATACTCAAGCTTCCAGAGATAGGAGAATATGAATTTCTGTTGTTCAACACAACTTGAGCTGAATTTTTTTCCAATTATTATCATTTTATTTATTTACATTCCAGTTTTTGTTCTCCCCATGATTCCCCCCAGTTCCTCATCCCATTCCTCCTCCCTCTTGCCTCTGTAAGGGTGCTCCCCCCCCAGCCTCCTCCTTCCCTGGGGCCTCAAGTCTCTTGAGGATTAAACACATCTTTTCCCACTAAGGCCTGTCCAGGCAGAACTCTGCTATATTTGTGCCAGGGACCTCGGACTGGCCCATGTATGCTCCTGGTTGGTGGCTCAGTCTCTGGGAGCTCCCTGGGGTCTGGGCACGTTGAGACTCTGGCCTTCCTGTGGGGTTGTTCTCCCTTCAGCTTCTTCATGTCTTCCTTTAATTCAACCATAGGGGTCCCTGACTTCAGTTCAGTGGTTGGGTGTAGGTATCTGCTTCTGTCTCAGTTAGCTGATGGTAGGAACTCTCAGAGGACGGCCATGCCAAGCTCCTGTCTGTAAGCACATCATAGCATAAGTAATAGTGTCATGTCTTGGAGCCCTCTCATGAGATGGATTCAAAGTTGGGCCAGTCATTGGACCACTTTTCCTACAGTCTCCTCTCTACTTTTGTCCCTGCTGTTCCTTTAAAAATCAAAGTATCACTATTTGCAGACGATATGATAATACACATAAGCGACCCCCAAAATTCCACCAGAGAACTCATACAGCTGATAAACAACTTCAGCAAAGTAGCAGGATATAAAATTAGCTCAAACAAATCAGTAGCTTTCCTTTACGCAAATGATAAACAGTCTGAGAAAGAAATTAGTGAAATAACATCCATCACAGTAGCCACAAATAGTATAAAATATCTTGCTGTAACTCTTACCAAGCAAGTGAAAGATTTATCTGACAAGAACTTCAAATCCCTGATAAAAGAAATCAAAGAAGATGCTAGAAGATAGAAAAATCTTCCATGTTCATGGATTGGTAGGATTAACAAAGTAAAAATGGCCATCTTACCAAAAGCAATCTACAAATTCAATCTAATTCCCATAAAAATTCCAACGTAATTTTTCATAGACATGGAAAGAGCAATTTTCAACTTCATATGGAAAACAAAAATATAAAAAAACAGGATAGCCAAAATTGTTCTCATCAGAAAAATACAAATCAAAACGACCCTGAGATTCCACTTCACACCAGTCAGAATAGCTAAGATCAAGAACTCAGGTGACAGCAGATGCTGGCGAGGATGTGGAGAAAGAAGAACACTCCTCCATTGCTAGTGGGATTGCAAGCTGGTAATCGGTCTGGCAGTTCCTCAGAAAATTGGAAATAGTGAGCAGTATTTTTTAAAAAGAATTTCTAGTAAGCTAATACATCTACCTAACATTTATTCAGTAAATTGTTACTAGCCAACATCTTCACTTCAATATCTTTTAAAACATATTTTTGTTTCCTTCCTTTCCTGGAACAAAAAACATAGGGAAAGAGGACAGTGCTGAATTAAAATTATTTTTTTTTCATGTACTGCAGATCACCCAATATTCCTTATGTTGCTGGGGAAATTAAAGTCCCTTTAGGATTCCTAGTCTTATTAATACAAAATATTTAAAAAATTGACACAGAAGTAAGCTTGGGAGTGATTTTATTAGAGTTTATAGAAAACTAACAGACTAGGCAAGCTGGAAATCTCCACAGTTGTGGAGCCGAGTGGGTGGAGAAAAGGAAGGAACTCCCACTCTTTGAGTAAGGGTCCAAGAGAGCTAGTGTGCTCAGCCTGGAGGCCTGGGAACAGCTGTATGGTAGAAGGGGAAGGAAAACTCAGAGAGAGAGAGGGTGGGAAAGCTCAGCGTGCCAGGGAAAGCATGCTTGGGCAACTGGCCAGTGTGTGAAAGGGAAGCATAAGAAGAAGTGGAAGAAACAGTTATAGTTTTTGTGAGCAAGAGCTTTCTTATAGGACGCCAGAGCATGCAAGGTTCTAACCTTTGGAGAGCACATCAGGATGTCATGTCTCCACTCAAGGCCAGAGGTTTTGCATTCTTTTGACCAGGAGGATATAGCTTTCCATCAATTGGACTCAAGAAAGTTTTGAAATTGGCATCTTTTCACATGATACATTAAATCTATGGAGAATCAATTGTTGCTGCCTATGCCCTGGACTACTCACCGCTTGACCCTACCTGCCCTTGGGGATTGGACATGAGGTGGCACAAAATCACGGACACAGACTCTGGGAGCAAGTGAGAAACACTGCAGCTGCTGCAAACTCCTTTAATATCCTCCACCTCAGCCCCATTGGTCCAAGAAAGCATCTCTTCTAAAAAGCAGTTCCCGATTGGCTGGCATTGTCTTTGCCAGCAATCTTTGGTCTCTCAGGAAGTCCTCAATTAGGTCCTCCTACTGCAGATGGCTTTGCAGCTATGTGCTCTCCCCACCCCCATGTTTAAGTAATGGTGGCTTCCACTGTTCCTCCTATAAACTGTGCTATTTTCCTTTAGTATTACCACCAAAATGGGATGTGCAGTCAAAAGCCAATCATGAGGGAAGGGTCTTCAAGGCTATTAATCTCTATCTAGAACTGAAGAAAGAAAGAAAGAAAAGAAAGAAAGAAAGAAAGAAAGAAAGAAAGAAAGAAAGAAAGAGAGAAAGAAAGAGAGAAAGAAAGAAAGAAAGAGAAAGGGAGAGAGAGAGAAAGAAAGAAAGAAAGAAAGAAAGAAAGAAAGAAAGAAAGAAAGAAGAGAAAGGGAGAGAGAGAGAAAGAAAGAGTATTTAGAAAGAAGCTTCTTTGATGAAGTGTGCTAGGTAAATGTTTTTGTGGCATAATCATAATGTTTAAACAATAGTTAAGGAATCATACTGATCTAGCCAAGGGACAGTAATAGATTCTCTTCTAAGATCATGACCTCACTAGCCCAGGGTGGTTGGCAGGGATTCCAGTACCAAGTGAGATTCCCCACCTGTTGAGTGGGCCTTAAGTCTACATAGACAGCTTTTGGCTGCCACCATCATGTGAGCACCACCATTGTACCTTTATAGATATCTTTCCATGCTGGTCATTATTTTTGTTTATAGGTTTCATAGCTGGGTAAAATTATTAATTGCTTCTCTCTCTTAACACTTTGGACAGTGCTGTTTTTAAACTCTGGGAGCCAGACTATAGGGTTGAGACTTTCTGGTTTGATCCCCTTGAACCATCTGAGTCTTGCGTGTGCTGTCTTTAGCAGTAGGAGCTCAATGGAGACTATTAAGTAGTTCACAACTGGACACAGTGCAAAAGATCAATGGATTGTGGGGATCCCAGACCCACTGGATATATACAGAGTACAGGCCCTGCATCTTTGGTTTGGAGAACATTGTGGAAGAACAGCCAGTAAGACTGTTAGATCTAGAGTGCTGGGGTGGCTGGCTACTTAATGAAATGGCTGCATAAATAAGACCTAACCAGGGATAAGAGCAATAGATACACTACCATGGGAGTGGAAAATTTCATGGGATCTCATTCTTACATGAAGAATGCCAGGCTGCTAATGACTGCTGAGAGGGAGAATTAGCCTTTCTCAGGGATGAACGCCTGACAATGAACCCCAATGCAAAGTGGTCAGCCCCAAAACCATATACAGAAGCAACAAAAATGGACTCCGAAGGTTATATTTACATATTTGTGGTTATACATATGTAAGCATACACACATATGCATGGAACAATAATCAAAGAAAGAAAACCTATCAATTTGAGAAATATAAGGAGGACATGAAAGGTGTTAAAGGAGGGAGGGGAAGTGGGAAGCTGGAGGGAAGAAAGGGAAGGGGGAACTGATGCAATTTTATTTTAGTTAAAATGTTAAGTGAGGCATTAAATATACAGGCATCCTTCTCCAAGTCCCAACTTTTCCTTTACTTGGTCCCAAGTACATTTTACACATGGTACTGAACAATACAATATTTGACTGCTGTTTGAAACTGGAGAGTTTCTTGAATGTAAAAAGCGTTATGGTTAGTGCTTAAAGATGAGACTCTTGGAACACTGGTCCATTGAATCCACAGAGCATAGGACAGAAGAACAACAAGGCCCACAGAGTCAACTTATTAATGGCTAGGCAATTATAAATTGCTATCTTATGAGTGTAATAATCTCAGAGAACTCATCTTCATATACAGTTATTTAGTAAAAGCATATCAAAAGAAGAAATGAACTGGTTGTTTTTCCAGGAGACCCCATCTGGCTAGCAATTCCTTGTGGTAAGTTGGAATTTTGTTTTCTGAGTATATATTATATTCATCTGGAAGGATATTATCCATCTATTGCACCATTCACTAGCTTACTAAACAACATTTTATTAAAGTTCCTGGAATAGAACCAGGTTTAGAGAATGGTTAGGCAAATGCTCTACCATGGACCTATAGTACCAGTCAAAAGAAGAGTCCACTTTCAATTCCTTCTTTCTCTATCCTTTCATCATTGTGGTCAAGGATAGAAACTGGCTCATGAAACTTGCTCCAGAGAGCTTTCTTCCCATCATTTATGCCCTAGACCTAATCAACATCACTCGAACTGGCTTTTATATGATAAATGTTGTACTAGTACTGGAAATGGTCACACCAATAAAGACTATTGCTTCCAGCACTCACTGCATTTCATTTTCATAGCTTGTCCATTAGTTGTATTTACTTATTTCATTGGCCAAGAGTGTTTTCCCCTACTTTGACTTAGAAATGCTTTTTTTTTTTTTTTTTTTTTTTTTTTTTTAACTTTCTCTAGTACTTATTTCTGTGAATGTTTACAATCATGTACAGTTAAAACCTTCCTTGGAAGTCCAGTTAGGTTTTCTTTTTTTTTTTTCCCATTTTTTTATTGGATATTTAATTTACATTTCAGATGTTATCCCCTTATCCCATTCCCGCTCCCGCCCAGGAACCCCCATCCCATCCCCCTCCTCCTGCTTCTCAGCGGATGTGCCCCTACCTACCGCCCCTCCCACCTCCCCACCCTCGAATTCCCACACACACGGCGTCCAGACTTCATGGGACCAAGGATCTCCTCTCCCACCTATGCCCTACAGGGTCATCCTTCCTTATATATACAACTGGAGCCATGGATCCCTCCCTAAGTGCTCCCAGGCTGGTGGTTTAGACCCTGGGGGTTCTAATTGGTTGGTATTGTTGCTCAGAAGCCTACATCACCACAACCTGAAAGCTCTTGTGTCTCCTAATATACAACCCTGAGCATCAGCACACAAATCAAAGTTACAGAAATGTGAAAATTATGTGCCAAGTAAACACATTTATTTCATTCTTGGTCCAAGCACAATCGGATAAGGAGATTGATGTATTTTTTTCCCCCGTGTTGAAATTAGTCAATAGAGCTAATTTTCTAAAAACAAACCCACAAACAAAAAACAAACAACAAACAAACAAACAAGCAAAGAAACAAACCAAAAAACTACCAGCAAAACTTTTAAGTGTCTATAGGCAATTGTTTTGATCTTCCATTTTTCTCTTTCTATTTCCACCAAGTCAAGGGAAATTTGACTTGCCTGGACTGTATGCTTGTGCCTGCTCTTTTCCTCATGATCCTTGCCCACTTGCCAATACTTTAAGGTTAAGTTGTCTGTCTCTGATGTACCACAGTTAGCGTGCTTGTGGTTCATATACATATGTAACTGTAGGTTATGATATTAGCAGAAAGAAAAGAAGAAAACTTCAAATCTCAAGCTACTGAGTTCGTTTGCTTTTGTCTGATGCTGTAGATTTTTATCCAAGGAGGGAGCTTGTAAAAGGACTGCTTGAGGTGGAAATGGATGGAGGCAACCCCTGCAGAGGTGGCCTTACCTAACAGCATCACCTCTCAGCAGCCAGGACCCCTGTGAATTAGATAACTAGGCTGTATGGCACAGTTGTCCAGAGGCTACAAAAGCTAGACATCTGAGGATGCTTTCTTGTTTCAAGGATATGCCTAATCTACTTTAAAAATATCCCTTTAATGGGAACTTTAAAGGAAGTTCCTCTCTGTTATGAGGTTCATGGATCCTTAAGTAGTTAGTTTCTGTGTTGGTTTGAGCAACTTCAAAGTGAAATATCATGATACTGTCTCCCCAACAAAAGGCTTTTTCCTCTGGCTTGTAAATAAATTAATATTTTACAAAGACCGATTTTCTACTTTTAAACACTACATATTTGGAATTTCTTCATGGAGGCTGAAGGAACATTTAAAGACAATTCTCCTATACACATAAATACTGCTGGCAAAGCTTTTATGGATACAGATGACTCTGTAAAGTATATATTTTCATTTCAAAAACCCTAAAGGTTTGTACATTTGCATAAGGACTTATGCTTTGTAGGGGAGGTCTAATGGGGAACGTGAAATCATTGTCTACTTCTATTCTTGCTTGACTTCATGGGAAGTCTGATTAAAAAGTCATTCTCTCAGTGTAGATCTGCTAGACTCATAAATTTATTAAACACATATGTGTCCTTATAAGGAATTTTTAAAACCAATCATTGCTTATAATCAATGCTGTATATCTTCCTTTCTGTATGTGCACATGCATGTGTGTGGGTTCATGTGCACATATGTGTAGGGGTATGTGAGAACACACTGTGCATATCTGGATGGAGACCAGACAACAACTTCAGCTGTCATTCCTCAGGCACTGCCTTCCCTTCCCTTTGGCCAGAACTTGATGAGTCTTTTATGCTGACAGATTTACAAATCCTTAGAAACAGCCTATTATGTCCCTCTCCACGTCCCCCCACCCCTAGCACTGAGATTCTTAAACTTATGCTACAATGCCTGGACTTTTTAAATTATGTGATTTGTAGTGCTCAAACTCAACGAAGCAAACATTTTATTGACTAAGGTATCTCCAATAATTTAATATACTGTTCTTTATGGGAAAGAACATTTGATAATAACTGTAAATCTTTTTAGCCTACTTCGATAGAAGCGATCTTGGGTTTTAGGCTCTGCACCTCCTTTTCAACATCATTGACGGAACCCTGACACAGGAAGATGGGCACCAGGATTTCATGTTTCATTAGATATTTCTTGTATGAGGAATGACTGCGACCAAATCATACAGCATCCTCAAACCGTAGTCTCTTATTTGCAATGTGAGAGCCGCGTACTTTTCTCTATATTATTAAATGCTTCCAAGACTGTTTTTTTGTGTTTTGTTTTTCTGTTTTTATTTATTTGTTTGTTTGTTTGGAAATTACCAAGTTAGCAATTGTACAGCATATGGAAATTTATCTCTTCATCAGAAAAATCAAGTTCCTCCGCCATAGTAGCTTTGCAAGGTTTTCGTCTGAAGACTTTTAGGAGTTTCAAAGGAAGTAGCCAGGGTGTCAGATCTTCCATATTTCTGTTCTTGACTGGTCAGATCTAAGGACCCTAGTCTGTGGAGTGTCTTCATTTCCAGAGTTCATTCCTTCAAGTGTGAAGGGAAGGTTGTCCACTCTGCCATGCTTTTGTGTGAAAATACCTATGGAGAGAAAGAAATTCATTCAACATTTAGTCAGACATCATCAGTCTTTCAAGGATGGGGTGGGAAAACAAAAAACGAACTGTCTGGCTTTAAGTTAGGTATTTACCTCTAGAGGTAAACACATCTCACCACAAGAACATTTGTATATGGCATTTAAGGCGATTGCTTCTCTCTCTGTGTTGTGCTTTTTCTAGGCTATTTCTTAGAACCTATCCATTTGCAAAGCCAAGGTCCCTTCTTGGGGCTTATATTTTACCAAGGGTTTAAGAGATACATGCTATCTATAATAGTGTGTGGAAGATACAAGGGAAGCAAAGGAAGAATTTTGAAGAGGAAGTTTATGGTTTTAAATAGACTTTCAGGTAGGTTGTACTGGGAGGTAACATTTTGAGTTTGAAGTAAGTGAGGGAGGGAATTATAGGAGATAATCAGAGATATTTTCTGATCAGAGGCAAGAGCGGATGCATGCATTAAAATCTCACAGTACACGAGTGACAGCTGTATCTCAGAGTCGAATGCAACTGCTACAGAAGAACAAAGAAGAGGTGAGGGACAGATTAAATAGGGCATTAGGCTCAGTGTCTGCCACTTGCCTCTCTTTTTTTTTTTTTTTTTGCTTAGTTATAGACCTATTTTCTTCCCAGACTCCTAATTGGTAAAGGCGCTTCAGGCACCGCAAATGCTGTTGCCATTTATTCTGAGTGAGGAAGGGAGAGGCACAGTAAAGTAACTTCTATTCTAAATGAATCAGTCCAGTGGCAGTACCAAAGATAGTTTGTGTAAGAGGACAAGGTGAAGCTAGCTGGGTCAACCTGGAGGTCACTCCTGTATCCATGTGAGGCCCATCTCTTAGCATCCATGTCGTATGCCAGACTAGTTCTGGATGAACACTCAATTGACTATCATAAGAAACACATCCTTGCCACAGCTGTATGTGTGCATTTGTGTGTTTGTGTGTGTGTTTATATGTTTATTTGTGTGTGTGTGTGAGATTCTGTGGATGACATCTCTTGTATTTTACCATAGATATGATCATAGGTAGTCTCAGTTGGCTTATAAGAAGTCATTTCTCCTTGCCTGTTCTGGTTTTCTTGAAATGAATCCTATGTGTTACAACCAGAGCAACTCTTACGTCTAAATTGGATTTTTAAAATTGAGCTAAATGTTCATGAATTATTAAAGGCCATTTAGTTGTCTCACCCATAGATCATCTGGTTTCTGTTTTGAGAATAAAATGCATTTTTAAGTGGGTATTTCCTTTTTGAATAAACACCTTAATGGTTCTACTATATATTTTTTTCCTTAGGTACCAAGCCAAAGACAAAAGAATAAGATATAGATATAAGGTAGATAAAGTGGTTAGATATTAGTCAGGTATTGCATATGTACATATCACAGTCCACACTGAAAAGGGTAATAGAAAGATACAGACATTCTGAGAAACTATAGAATAGAATAGAGATGTTGTATGTGTGTGAATAGAGATGTATGTGTGTGTATTTAGATGTGTGTATTTGTGTGTGTGTGTGTGTGTGTGTGTGTGTGTGTGTGTGTGTGTGTGTATGCGATTCTGTGAATGCTGTCTCTTGTATTTTACCATAGATAGGACCATAGGAGCTCTTTTACATTTTCTAAGCGATTTGTCATAGTCACCTGCTTGTTTTGGAATGCAAATAGGGATATTTCCTAGTGCAATCAGAAGCCCTAAGTAGGACATCATCTATGGGCTCCTGGTAGGGTGACGACTTAGGTTAGACCCTCAGACTACTCTTACAGACCCAGTATGTAGTCACATGTGTGACTTACTTCCCTCAAGTGTACTTTGCAGAGTTCCTCGGAGGAGATGGAATTTCCTCATTTGGAGTACATGTTATGTTCTAGGAGCTCTTCCAGGAAATTAAGTGCCTTTGTTCGCTCTTCTTGCTCTTCCCCACAGCCCACGTCTAATCTAGTCTGTCAGCACTATGATGAAAAACACATCCCCCATCTGACACTCTGGGTTTTCCCTTTAGTCTAAGCCACTGTCAGCCCAAACTTAGGCTTTTCTAATTGTCTACTAATTGGTCTTCCCGGTTCTACTAGTGTGCCTATAGATAGTCACCTGTGGGAACAGGGAGTGGAAGGTTAAAATGTGAATCTGAGGGTGCCCCCTCTTTACTCAAAGTTTTCTAGGGGATTTCTTTTGCCATGACTGGAAAGTGGTCACCCTTCACACAGCTGGGAGGATGCCAGGGAGCTTCCCTTTGGTTGTTCCTCACATTCCTTGGTGCTTCCAAACTGTCTCTTTGTAACCTGGACTTTATGGATGCTTGGTTCACTCTAGTTCATTTCCTGCGCTGGAATCACTGCACTTGCTGGGTTTCATTGTTTGTTTGTGTTTTGCCTGGCCATGCACAATCCTCTCAGCCACACCAGTGCATACCTCCTTTCTTCTCATTTATTAGGTAACTCTTCTCAAACTTAATGAGAACGTGTACTGATCACAAGTGTGAAATGCCAGTCAACCATCAGTCCTTTATACTTGCTTTTATTTTTCCAATTAATTTTTTATTGGATATTTTATTTACATTTCAGATGTTATCCCCTTTCTCCATTCCCCCACCCATCCACCCAGGAAACTTCTATCCCATCCCCCCTCCTCCTGCTTCTATGAGGATGTGTCCCCACTCACCTACCCACTCCCACCTCCCCACCTTCAAATTCCCCCACATTGGAGCATCCAGCCTTCACAGGACCAAGGACTTCCTCTCCCACCTATGCCTGACAAGGCCTTCCTCCCCTACATATACAGCTGGAGCCATGGATCCCTCCCTATGTGCTCCCAGGGTGGTGGTTTAGACCCTGGGAGCTCTGGTTGGTTGCTATTGTTGCTTTCCCCATGGGGCTGCAAACCCCTTCAGCTCCTTCAGTCTTCTCTCTACAGCAGTATATACTTGTTTTCTTTCATTAGAAAGTTTTTTCCTTTGCTTTATTTCTTTTTATAACTTGTACTATGTTCAATGTGACATGAATTTAACTGCTTATTTTATATAAATTCCATTAAAGGACCAAAGGTATATGAATGTATGTATATATGTATGTGTATATGTATATCTCTATCTTTATGTATGTGTCTGTCTCTGTGTGTATGTATATATATGTATATATACATATATATGAATATATATGTTATTTATAAATAAAATCTCCATATTCTCAAAACCAAACATTCTGTCTGATATATAATAGTACTCTATAAATATTTGCAATACACTATAACCTAACTTACTGATATTTACAGCTCTGCCTTGCACAGTTTTCAAAGGCAAGCACCAAAAGTCCAGAACCACCTCTATTACTGTTCATGTCCCTTTGCCTTAAGCACTGTGAACAGAGGAGGCACTTATCAAATATTTCTTGACTGATAATTGAGTAGTGGCACAGGCGCTAACCTTTGCAAATGGCTTCAAAGAGGAAATACAGTATTATCAGAGATGCATGGTGCTTGTGGGTAGACTGGGCTATTTGGATTTTCTATCTGCCACTTGCTGTGTCAGACTGAATAAATCACTTAATCTCTCTGGGCCAGTTTCCTTAACTGAAAAATTAGGTTAATAACAGGACTAGCCTCCTGAAGAGGACTGTGGTGCAGATTAAGTGAAATGAGAAGTGTAGTCAGCATTAGGTCCGTACTTGTTATCAATGAGATAATCTCACCGCCAGGGTTAAGTGCTCTGTCTATTTCCTGGTAGGGTCCTGGACTTTCCTTGGGCAGAGCAATTGTGTCCAACAAGATTTTCCATTTATGTGTTTACCCCCACTACTAAGTCTTAAGCCTTTGAGGGACAAGGTCTTAGCTTTTGAAATCTTTAAATTTCCAGAATCAGCACAGTGGAGGGCCTCAATGAATCTGGTCTTGAATTAGATAAAATTGAATTAGAAGATTCAGCCCTGTTTTAGAACAAGAACACTCTGGTATCGATTAATGTCAGTTTTAATGGTTCTTCAACTAGTATACCTGAAGAGACAGGTATCTGTAGTCATGCATGTAAAGACTAATTAGTAAAATCTGTTCATCCATTGGTTTATTGTTATTGTTTTGTTATTTGTTTATGTTCTGTTTGCTTTGTCTTTAGACAATGTCTTAGTTATCCAAGGATGCTCTTGAACACCTATGTAACGAGGGTCACCTTGAACTTCTTCAAGTCCCCCCTCCATCTTATTGGTAGAATTACAGTTGGGCACCACCATTCCCTCATGTATGCTAAGCACTGTACTAAGAGATCTACATCTCCAGCACACCTCCCTGTTTTTGAGGGCAAAATCCATCCTGAATGAGCTGTTAACTTAATGGAAATGATACCTCCAGGGATCAACTGTCCATGAGTTCAGGCCTTGCTCCCTTCTCTGCCTTAGTCAGCTCTCACTCTCAAACACAGGCTTCCTATTGTCTCCAATAGGAGCTCTTTTATCAGCTCTTAGGTAGAAACAGTTACACAAGCTGAAGTAGTGGAAAGTTCTGCTGAACTTATAAACAGTTGGAAAGACTGCCTTGGTGTAACATGAACCGAGCGAATGCTCTACTTTCTCTTGGGAGGATGAACAGAGAGTCCACACAGCAATCTGCCATGTAAATCCTGTCAAAGGTGCTGGTCACATGGCCAAGTGGCTAGAAATTATTAATGTAAAGCTATCCAACAAAGCAAGTAATGAGCTTTCTTCTCCTGAAGCTTGCTCCCCGACATGGGTCCTAGGCCTGTGGGGGCTACTTTGTTAAGAAACAGAAGTGGACCTTGTAGTCCTTCCAGTACAGTGTATTTGTGCAAATACAGAAATGATGTGATACACACCAAGGAATCTCCAGGAGAAGTCATGCTCTCCTGGGAGACCTAGGTGAGATGGTGTCCTTCCTCCTTTTCATAGGAAGAAGAGGAGAAAATTTCTGTCTCTAGTCATGTTTCTATTTTGGCTAAACATAAGAGGTTTTGAGTTTTTTTCCTATTGAATTCTTTGTTCTCACATTTAAAGTTGTTACTCTCTGTACCTTTTAGTTAGAAGATCTAAAGGAAGTGAGGCCCAGCTCTTTTGCTCACAATTATTATTATGACAAGGGGTAAATGAGGGTCTGCAGGTAGAATTGATGTTTTCATACAGACTTTGGTGTGCATAAGGAAGGGACTCTCTATAGAAAATAACAAGAGGGAATATGGAGCTTTGGAATCAGATATCCATTCACATTCTTCACTGACTCTATGTAGGCTAGCTAGCATCCTTAAACTTCTATGGTGGGGAAAGTTAAACCTGGAACTTTCTTACAGAATGATGTACCATGCTCAAATTACTGTGCAGCCATGCTTAGTACATAGCAGGTTAGTAGATGTTAGTTCCACTTTTTTTTTATTCTCCCTCCCAGTTTTTCTCAGAAACAATACTTTCTTCTTGATTGTCAACTCACTTGAATATCAGTTGTGTGAGTTCTGTGATCACCCTTCAGCGTACACTCCGCCTGTTCATGGAGGTAATATTCCAACTCTTTTTAAGTGAGCCTTCCCAGGAGTCTCACACTCTGTTGTATCCTTTGCTCACTGGCCACAGAAACAACTGTAGGATTGGAGGAAAGTATTCAGATTCTGAACTTGTTATGACTTGGGTTAAATCTCAGCTCTGCCGTTGACTATCTGCTGGTTTGGGGCTAGTCACACCATCTCTTTGTGGTTCAGTTTTACTCACCTGTCTAGCAAGAACAATAGTAATTTCTATTTCAGGAGTTCTTATGAAAATTGAGGGAGTCTTGCATATAATGAGCATGTAACAGTACATGGCATATTAAAAATACTAAAAGTAAAAGAGGAAACAGAAGAAAATTGGACCATCAAAGGCCTTGAAATAGGGGTGGACTCGGAACAGCGCGGGATGCCCACAGACAGGAGGAAGTCGGAGATTGAAAGCTCTCTTACCCTTCAGAAGCCGACAAGACTGGAAAATGTATGTCTCTATAAAAAGGAAAAGCTCGGCAGCTTTTCTCCTTCTACCCCTCCTCTGTAGAGCGGGTGAGTTCAGTGACAGACTGTTTTGGAAGGAGCTAGAAATATCAGTTTGAAAACTGCCTGGCAACTGCTTGAGAACGATTATCTGACTTAGGAGGAAGAGAGAATACTGAGGTATTCCTCTCAGCCAAATTTAGAAATGTCATGGAGGCTCTGTGAATCATCTCTCAGGGGCTTGAAAAACAGTTTTCCCATACTAAGTGTTGCTTTATGCCTGTCATTCAAAGTCCCTACCCCAGGCTAACCCACTAGGGCCCTAGGAGGCTAACCAGTTTGAACAATGACTAGATACTTGTTTGGTTTAATCCTTTAGTATATACTGATGGACAATATGCTTATTTCTCCAACTTAAACATCGCCCATTGGATTAATGCAGTTAATCCGTTAGGGCCACCCACCACCACCACCACGATCACCCCCACCTTGAGTTTTTCAGTCATGAGCTCAACCAGGGCAAGTGCGATGACAAAAAAAGAATTTTAGACAAAGAACCAAGTCTTTCTCTCTTGCTGGATGTGAACAAAAACCATGATAGTCTTATTGGTTCTGGTGGCCATTTTAACAAGGTAGCAAGCTTTAAGTTGGCTGGAAGCTCTGATAGGCAGCTTGGAGAGGTGGGTGGGGTCAATGCTCAAAGACATGGTCCAGTGTCAGCAGCCTGCCCTAACTCCCTGTATTCTCTTTTATGTCAGAGCATATATCCTTATTATTAAGCTATTCAAATCAGGGATTTGGTTATTTTCACACCCTCTCCCTTCCCACTCCCCAACAAAACAAAACAAAACAAAAGAATACTGTAAGTAAGCTCACGGGAGACACTTCTGTATACTTCCTGGTATACGATTATTTGTATTGTTTATGTTGGTGTGTGGCTATCTCTATTAGGTTGTCGTGTATAAATTGAGGTCAGTAGGCACATCCTATCTTTTCCCCTCCTTTCTTTTAGAAGCATTATCATCATTTCGAAAAGAGTCACAATTCCATTCTTGTGGACAAATAGTAGTTGAAAATGATGCAGCCTGACAGTCTTTCACCCATTGGATCATGGTGAAGTCTCTCTCAAGGATAGTTTGATTTTTTTTTTCCTTTTGGATCTGGTATCGTAAAAGTCAATGCCTGGTAAAAGTGAATCAAATCATGTTCTTTTAGGACCCCTTTCATGTTGCTCATGTGCTTGTTGGGTGTAAGAATCTCATTACAAATAAAACCATTAAATTATGTTTTTATAATATGAAACCAAGTAGGCTCCTCCAGCTTTCCCTCCATCAGGACTAATTTCAGGCAGTCTGTTTATAGAGTGAAGATAAATTTTATTGGTGACAAATGCACTCCTGCATTAACAAATTAAGTGTGCTCTCAAAGGAGTGAAAAAAACAAATGGAGAAAATTGGGCTGTCTGTACTTGAAATCTAAAAAAAGGACTTATTTCCTCAGGGGACATTCGGTATTTTCATAATCACATAGAAAGGAAAACATGGGCCTCTTGGGTATTACATTAAAATAAATTAATTTTGCTGCCTGATTCGTAATGGCTAAAGGCAAACTGGGACTCTTTATTTCTAGACTTCTCCTACTCTAAAAAACAAGTTTTCCTGTGACCTCCAGCTCAGGAAAGATGAATAGCTGTGTCAACTTACAGAAGATGAAGAATGTGGGGCCTGCTATCTATTTGGGGCTTGTTAATAATAGGTAAGTAGTCATGGGGAAGAACTAGGCACTACGTGTTCACGATCTTGACTTCACTGTCTCTACAGTGGCATCTTTTACTCTCTTCCCTGATGCTGTATAAAATGTTAATGTCCGTTCCTAGAAAAATGCTTCCTGTGGTCAGATTCTGAGGATATCAGTTATCATTTTCTTTTATCTTGCTCAATATGTGGCCATTTCTCTCTCTGTTCTCTCTTAACACATGTATCAAACTTTCCTTCATCCATAACCAGCCTCTGTCTGCATACTCATTTTCCTGAGACCCTAGATAATGCATGTCTAGTGTTCTGGTCCTCTAGTTGGTTTTGGAAAAGCAAAACTATGGATTAACAGCTGTCATGCCTTCCAGCTGAACAGGGGCCTTTGGATCACTATTACTCTTAGCTAATGATTCTTATGTTTTGTAAAATATTGGAGAGGTTTGGGTAACCTTTGCAATTTGACTCCAATTCACCTAAAACACTAAAAGGGTAAGCACTCCTTCCTTGAATTTTGCCTGCTGAAAATGTTAATGAGGAATAGTGTTGTTGATGAAGACCTTTAAATCTTCTTGCAAAAAAAATATACTTCTGCAAATAAATAAATAAATAAGTGCCATGTGCCCACAAATAGACTTTGCCCAGGTATAGGGATGTCTTGAAAACTTGTGGATGTGAATGCTAACATTTTTCTCTCATTGACATTTTCCTACTAAATTTATTAACAGTGATGACCTTTAGCTTAGACGCAGGATTATCTAAACCTGTTTGGTGAACTGCTGCATGTCCACCCAGACAGGGCAAATGATTAATCTAAGTTGATAGCAGAAAACTGTTTGGTTGGTGTTGCATCTGGATTTGCAATGGAATCATGTTACACATGTCCAGGAGAATAGTTCTGACTTGTAAGACAGAGTTAAGAGAAAAAACTAGAATAGTCACATCTACAGAAGAGATGAAGCAGAAAATACTTAGCCCCGCTTCCCATAGGAACTGAGTCCCCATAATGCCTTGCCAGCTTGAAAATGGTAGATCTATAGCCTAAAAGAGAGAGCCTTTTGCCTTCTTATGTCACAGGCTGGAAATAAGTGGATAAATTGGAAGATCAGACTCACAGAGATACCTATCTGCAGAGATATCTGAGCAAACATGGTAAGGGTACTTCCAAAACCTTACTATGTCATGAAGAAAAACTTTTTTTGAGAAAACTGCCAATATTTTTCTTGAAATCCCCGTTTTTGATCTTTAGGTTGAATTAAGAAAAGAGAAACTGTCACATATATATATCCTATTTCTGTAAGTTTTAAACATGATTAACTATTTGACATGACTATACAAATAATAGATTGTATTAAACACACTACAAAATAATCACTGCTGCCAGAAAGTAAAATAGCACTTCAATAATAAGCAGAGATAGTAGCAGCTGCATACAAGAAAAACAAACAAAACACTTGAGGCTTCTAATTACACCTTTCTCTACACCCCTTGTATTGGTGAACTGATGTATCCTAGGTACACAGCTCTTCTGAAGTCATTATAGTCACATGACTTTCGGACTAGCACTTACTCCAAATATATAGATGTCCCATGGGTGCATGATGTCTTTAACATTGAAAAACAACAGTTGTTGAGATGTCAGGAAGGGAATTTTTCTTTCTTGAATCTTCTTGATTTGCCTTTATATTTTGATGGATTCAACAATACGACCACTCGGTTAATGATGGAACTTGGCCCTTTTCAGAAGACACAAGGCAAAGAGCACACGTTCTCTTGAAGATGCATATAGTCTCTCTTAGTGGCAGAGATCAGGAAAGATGTGGTGAGAGGGCTAATATACCCATCTAATGGTTCACGTTTACCAAGCTGTACAATTTGTAGTGTGTATTTGTAGGGATATGAAGAGTGGAGACCAGGAAGGATACATAGAACTGAATTTTGAAATGTAAGCTTTATAGAGGTGTAAAGTTAGGTGTCAGATATTTCCAATGACATGTGCGTGTTTGTAATTTAGACATTCATTTTATATTTTTTTCTGAAATAAATCACATCATCACATTATCCAACTAACATTTTTTTTTTTGAAATACACACATAGTTGCATTTTCACTGAAGATACAAAAGACAAAACTTTTAAGTGACGGTCCTCAATCTCAACACTGAATTCAGATTTCACCAGGTTTCTTAACTTTACCTCAAAGCAGAGGCTTCTCAAATAAACTGCTGCTATAACTCCATCAGTATTTATTTCCCAGGGCTGAGAGGTACCTAGTGTTTTATCCACTTATAATTTAAAAATTAGTGTATAGTACGACAGATAGGTTTTGGAAGAATCCATGAACTTTGGCTAGGTCTACTTTGGGGCAAAGTTTGTTGGCTTTTTTTTTTATTTGATTTGGTGTAAGTAAAAGTTAAACATGAAATAAAATATATGCCAAGTGACTTAAAAAGAGACTCTGTCAAACTGTAGACTGACTTACTGAAAATGTTCTGCAGGTTGTATTTTCATTTCTGTGAAATAAAAACTGGTTTCAACAATTCATAAGAATAATCTTTTGTATTTGATTCTAAACATAATGCTTTGGTGAATTAATTATCTGCAAAATAAAAATTGGGCATTTTGAGGAACTAACTTCATTGCAATTAATTATGCTAAGTATCTCAACCTAGTCTTGTCTAAGACTATGGTTAAAGGCTAAGTTTAATTTTACTGCCTGAAAAAGCTTTATGATTTTGATTTGTGTTGACTTATGCAAGGATAACAAATTCCACCAAAAGAAGAGATGCAGTTAGCAACTGATTTTATTTTTGTGCTATCCATGACCATTGAGTCCTTAAGTAGTGTCTGTGTAAGAAAAGTTAACTGCACAGTACTGACTCCCTCAGGTGTCAGATAGCTGTAAGGTTTGGAAACATTAGAGTTCACGGTGCAGGGTGCCCAGGACTCTGAGGGAACTAAGTGGTTTTCCATCCTTGGGGAGTATACTCTTAGTATTGTTTTTGCAAGTGGACAACCAGAAGGAAGGACTCAGAATATAAACTCTTTGGGAGGCCCATTATGGGATCAGCTTTGTATACTAGTACAGTGATTTCATAGTTCCCATGACTCTGTAACCACAATATGGGCTGTCCAGTTGAACCCACAAGAACCCAATAAAAAACCCCAGAGTTTTATTGTAGATTCTTGTATAATCACATTACTTGGAACTCAGGTTATGTTTGTACTACACCACTCAGGCGTGTAAACACTAGTACAAGATAGAAATAATATTGAGATTTTTAAATTAAGTTATTAGAAATTCAAATCAGCAAGTAGTTTAATACTGTGAAGATTCTATGTCTTATGAAAAATATATGAATAAGGAAAACCTTAATTTCAAGAAGTGTTTAGAATATGTTTGGTAATATTATAACATGTACTCACCTGATGCTAACAGAAAAGAAATATCTATGTGCTTTGAAGCCATGAATGTCTCTGAAGATGGTGGATCTATATGTGGGGATAAGAAGTAGGAACTTGGAACTTTTAACTTGGAAACTCAGAAAAAGTTTCACAGCAGAGGCAGAGCCAAAACTGACACAGCAAATTATGGCATCTTATGGTTCTTTTCTTTTCAGTAAAATTTGATTTGATTCCTTTTTATCTATTAAATATCATCACTAGAAGTAGTTTTATTAAAAAAAAAGGCTACATGTTCCCAATTTAATGCCTGTGCCATGTAGTAAAAACATAAAACTTCTGAGGTTCACCAGATATAAATATATGTCTCTGAGTTTAATACTAGGAATATTAGAAAATGTCCAACATCTATCATGCTTTTAAAGGGGGGCTTATGGGTAATGAGATGACTTAGCAGGCAAAGGCACAAGCCTGACAACCTGAGTTTAGCTCAAGACCCACTTTGAGGAAGAAGAAAACTAATAACCTGCTGGTTATGGTCTGACCTTTGTACATGTTCTGTGGCAACACACATGTGTACACACACACATGCACACACACACAGACACCACTAAAATAAAATAAAAATAAAGGTGACATAAGAAAATAGTTAAAAGGAGAGGTGAAGGGACACCTGGGGTTTAGTGTTTATCTGTGTACCCGTGAAGAGGCCTGCTTGTGGTATCAGGTTGCTACCTGTGGTGACTGCCATTATACTTGCTATGCTTGCCTCTCTTGATGCTTTCTTTGTAGAAGAATAACATTGCTAGGCTTATAAAGGCCTTAAAACCCCTTTCCCTGAGCTGTATGTTATTGATGTTGAGCCTGAAGCCCTGAGAGGTGAGTGAGGTCTTATCCTTGATTGAAGAACTCAGATGCAACTCCATTTTTAAAAGCTCTATTTAGTAGAACTCAGGTAGGCATTATTTATCTTAAGAGGTGTCTTTCAGCTACTGAAAGACAGTATATCTGTGGTAATTGCAGCAACATTTATTTTTAATCCACTTTGTTCTTTGTGAAACTATCATAATTCCACAAATATATATTGTGTGTGTGTGTGTGTATGTGTATGTATATATAATCTATATAAATTTTATCTATCTATCTATCTATCTATCTATCTATCTATCTATCTATCTATCTATCTATCTATCTAACTTTTGTTTTGCCTTAACTAGGATTAGTATTGTTGCAATGAAACACCATGACCAAAAGAATGTGGGAAGGAAAAGGTTTATTTGATGTATAGTTCCCCAGAACTGTTCATCACTGAAGGAAGTCAGGACATGAACTCAAAGACATCAGGATGCTGGAAGGAGGAGCTGATACAGAGGCCATGGAGTGATACCTCCTACTGACTTGCTCATCCTGTTTTCTCCTAGAACCCAGGACCACCAGCCCAGGGCTAACACCACCTACCATGGACAGAGCTGCTATCATCACATCACTAATTAAGAATGTACTCTACAGCTGGATCTTATGGAGTCATTTTCTCCATTGAGGTTTCCTCCTTTCAGATGACTCTAGCTTGTGTCAAGTTGACATAAAGCTAGCCAGGACCTATGCGAAGAAGTCAACTTTAATACTTTCGAAGAATCTCTAGCGATGCCCATCGCTATAGAAAAGGTTAGGCTTCCTATTTCTAAGAAGTCATTCTGTTTATAAACACAAACACAGGTGTGTGCCCCTTATCAGGCACTTGTGCAATTGAAATGCAATAGTTACAGTGAGGCCGTGAGGCTGCAAATGTAATAAAAGATAAAGCACCTCACTTTATAGGCTTATTGCTTTAAAGTCTATCCACTGGCATCTGGGATCTTATCAACATAAAAGAGAACACAGGGGAAGCGTCCCTCACGTCGTACTTTGACTCACGGTATATGCCAATGAGGTCACCTGAACCTTGAAAGTGTAGAGGAGAAAAGACTGCAGATAATGTTGCAGGTTAGTGGGTTTAAAGCTATTCAACCTTGGGTTCTTTTATGATGCATTGTTTAAATAGAGTGTAAAGGTAGAAGGTTATTGTCTTGTAAAGAGAAAAGTAATACCTCTCTTTATAAAAACTGTACTTTTATTGCAGTTACTTTAGCTTCATAAAAGCCTACTGGTGGCAGTACAGGTCACTGAGGTTAGTGAGGAGTGGCCTAGGCATAACCATTGTGCTTGTCAAAGACATATTGATTTGTGCTAACTCTACTCTTTGACTCAGTAATTGAAATCTTGGCACTTGATCACAAGCAAGCAATCTAATAAAGAAAATGTATGTGTGCAGAAAGTTATTTATTCCATCATCACCTATAATCATGCAATATTAGTAAAATCTCAATTAATTTATCTTAAGATGGAGTTAGTTTAATATTATATAGAACATTCCCTTAGTCACACAGGAGGGTGGAGTTCAGGGTGACTCTAATTTTTTTCTAGAGAGTTTCTATTATAATATTTCTACAATGAAAAACAACAAAATAAAACATAAGTAATCTAGAAAATACATGAGTTATATCTATAGTGTTATTAGTTATAACACCCCACCCTATATTAGACTCTAATATGAAAACTACTTCAATTTGCTTGACTTTGAAATAAAAATGAGCAAATATATATAGTGTTTGGATTTCAAAACTAAACAAAGTAAAGGAGTTTAAATATCATTTCAGCAAATTAATAAAATAATATCATGGAAGCCATAGTGTTACATAAAGTTATAAATCCATATCTTAGACTTAGATGATTATGTTTAACACAATGCTGCAAAACAGTCCCCAAATCCCTAACTGAAGTGATGCTCACTGCCAGAGCCCCTCTCCACACAGAAGTTCTTTGTCTGAGGTAAGGGTGACATTTCCCACTTCCATGTTACTTCCATGTTATTTACATACATACATACACACACACACACACACACACAGACACAGACACACACATATATAGTGGTGTACCTCTTTAGGCCTTCTTTAGGCAGCCATATTACTGAGGTATCATGTGTGAAGCTTCTCTGCCATTTCTAGCACACACAATCTCATAGCAGATTCCTGGTCCTCTGGCTTTTACAGTCTTTCTGTCATCTTTTCCATGATGTTCCCTAAGCCTTATTTGCTGGACACGTTGTGTTGTAGATATACCAATCTGGGCTGGATACCTCAGGATCCATCACTTGTCTTCTGCCTTTTGACTGATTTATGGTTTTCTGTCATGGTCTCTATTTGTTGCAGAGAGAAATTTCTTTGATAAAGGGTAAAGTGTGCATTTACCTGCAGGTATAAAGATAAATGCAGTTTAGAATGCAGTTAGAAATGGTGCTGGTTTAGTAAAATAGTGGTAGCATGTTCTCTTCCAAGATTTATGACCGTATTAGCTCTAGATAGTTGGCTAGGTGTAGAATGAACCGAGCGGCCTCTGCATAAATGCTGGGCACAGCTGTAAAGGCATTTTCTGCAGGAGGACCTAATTGAGGACTGCTTGAGAGACCAAGGATTGCTGGCACAGACAATGCCACCCAATTGGGAACTGCTGTTTAGAAGAGATACTTTCTTGGGATCAATGGGGCATGGGTGGAGGGTATTAAAGGAACTTGCAGCAGTGTTCAGATGAGCTTGCTGTGGTGTTTCTTACCTGATCCTGGGGTCTGTGTAGTTAATTCTGCACCATCTCACCTCCAATCCCCAATGGCAAGTAGGGTTGGGCACTGAGAAATCTAGAGCACAGTCAACAGGTAGGACTTTTGCTTGCTTGTTTGTTTTGTTTTGTTTTATTGAACTAGACATGATTTCTCTGTGTTGAGTAGGTCTTAAGTTTAATTAGAGAGTTGTTGATTTCTGCCAAGATATGATTGTCATATTACATCCTGAATGTTAGGTCATCATGAGTTCATAGGTATTATAGATGTAGGAATATTGGTTGCTTCCCTCCCTTGTAAACTTGCATAGCACCTTCTGATATTGTGAAAGACAGTCCTTAGGGAGGAGGCTTTTAGGTAAGGTCTATCTTGTGTCCTCTGAGTCTTATACCCCAAGTACAGTGTCTTCAGTAATAGGGACTTACCTTCAACCTCTGGGAATCAACCAAGAGTAACAGTCTATATTGTTTTGGAGTTCTCTGGGACTCCCTTGACCAACTCCTGGAAAGAGAATCTTTTATACCTGATATTGATGTTTTGTTGTATTGTTCATGGATTTGGCGGGGAGTATTATTATTCCAAGTGTGATAACTTCCTTTAAGCTATATATACATATGTATACACATAAGCTTATCTATATAGTATGTAATTTTAGGCAATAGAAGTTAATAACCATCCCTTATGTTTTTCAGACACTCTTGCTGTCTTTTCACCCTCTCCCTCTCTATCTTCCTGTACTGACCTCCATCTCCCCTCCCCAAGTAAACGCTCAGCCATCTTAGCCGTTTCCCCCTTCAAATCACTTGAAGCCCAAAGCATACAGGGTACTTTAAAAGTTACCATTTTGGAAAAATAAAAATATTCCATTGATGATCAGAGCTCTTGATGTGGTAAGCCAAGAGTAAACTTTAGCTAAGAGAGAGTTTGTTCTATATCCCCAACCAGAGTATATGGCAGAGGCTATTTTGATTATTGTTATTAGTGTTATTACTTTAGTTACCACATAAAATAATATTGGAGGGCTGGAGAGGTGAGTCAATGGATGAAGTGTTTGGGGCACAAGCATGAGGCACTAAGTTCAGATTCCTTGCATCCACATATAGAATCTGAGGTCTGGAAGCCTCAACTCTGTGGGAGAGGAGTTAGAAGAACCCAGTGGGTTTCAACCACTGGCTTGCCAGTCTGGTTGAAACAGTGAGCTTTAGGATGGTAGAGACATTTTCCCAAACAATAAGATGAAGAAATTAATAGAAAATACTCAAAGACAGTCTCTGATGTCCACACATGCAGGCACATCCTCATATACACGTGCACACATGTGCAGAGACCACTCCCATATATGTGCATGTACATGTGTATATGTAGTTTATGAGGATTGAATCTTAATACCCTTGGCACAGTAGTGGATATGCTACTGAACTTTTCCTCAGCTTAGGGAAAAGCTTAGGGAAAAGCTGAGGCAGAGTGTTTAAGGAGCCTGAATTTGGATGCTGACAGAGGTCATACTTCTTGTCGTTCTTCCTGCCACTGAACCTGAATTGGAGAGTAGGAATCACTGTTGAGTTAATGGTTGGTTTCTTACTACCAGGCCCATAGCTGTGCTAAAAGATGCCTCCCGGGCTCAGTATCTGTCTGGAGATGTGTTAATAGATAGAGACCATGATAGGATGCTTCACCCTGAAGCCTCGATTTTGCTTCAGCCTCTTCATTCTCAAATCCCTTCCTCATTCGATTCATCTGCAGAATACAGAACACTGCCTGGGGCTGCTGCTGCAGGAGAGGACGCAAATGTAACTGACAATGGCACGGTATCTGTTTGTCAGGGATCATCGGAGTGTTGGGGGCAGAGTGGAGATAGTAGAGACTGAGTTCCCTGAACATGGGGATCCTGGATGCATCAGGACCAGGGTCAAACCTAAGGGAACACAAATTGTGCTGGACAAGCCAGAGGATTCGGAGGATGCACACTGAGTATAGCCAGCATCAGGCATACACCCTGAGAGATTAGGTCTCTCCAAAATAAAACTGGGAGGTGAGGATGAGGGTGCAGAAGGCATAACTGCTTAAGATCGTGCCCAGAAAGAATGGTTCTTTCCTACCAACTTCAGCAGAATTCGAGATCAGGGCCTCGGTCACTTTTAACTCAGAAGGAATCAAGAAAATCCTATTTTTGCACACCTGTCTTTTTGTGCTTCAAGAAATAAGTACTCGCTAGCGCTGTGGTGTGTGCGTGGGTATGTACCTATATAAATCCCAAAGAGAATGAGTCTCTGATTCTCTGCTGGCAGGAATCACACTGAGGCTTAAATTACAGTGGATGGGAACTGCTCAGAACTGCAGAAATGGTGCAGGGAGGGTGTGGGAGCAGGAGTAGAGTCTAAGAAAGAGAGTTCAGTAGGGGATAAGATGGGACTGAGCAATCTCAAATTCTGCTTTTATGCAGGTAAGATTGTTGCTCTGGAAACCAGGGAATTGCTGGCAATCTGTATAAATCAGGTTTTGGTGTGGAGGAGCTACCAACCTGTATCGATAGCTTAAGACCAAGATCAAGGAATTTAGCAGACAAGAAACAAACCAAAAGAACAAGATTATAAATATAAAACATGGCATTAGAGGCACAGTGCCTTATGGGTTTGTTTATGTTTTGCATTTCCGCTGTCAGTTTGGAATGTAATTGGCCACTCTCTAGGCCGATGGAGAAGAATGCTTCCAGCTGTTCGAGCCTGAGGAAAATGTAGTTATGTGTGTTTGTATCGCAACCACACAGAGGCTGATGGAGATACACAGAGTTGTCTAGAGGCAGAAGTATGAGCTGTGGTTGAATGGGTGAGGAATAGTGGAAAATTTGAGGCTCAGGCCATATTTATAAATTGTGTGTGACCTCACCGCTACTCTCTCACCTGTAACCTAGGAAACCCATTCAAATTCTTAGGTTTCTGACACACCATGGTTTCTTTGGAACCTCCCAATCAGGTGCATGGTATCTGATAGACTGCAGTAAAAAACGCTGCATTCATTTTGGAGAAAGGGACGTTGTTCTTCAGTGTCTTCTGCTTGCTTCTAGAGTGTTTTGTATTCTATGTTCTAACAAGTTACTCAAAACCTTCAAATAGTCATTCTTCTTCAGTTCAAAAGGCCAGAAGAATAAAATTCAGTGTAATAGTAACTTTTACTCACCTGAAGTAACTGTCTTCTCCAAGACTTACTGCCTAGATCTGCTAACTCTGCCTAGTCCTGGGAACTTCTAGTCTCTGTAAAATCTTACTTAGACCTAGAATACTTTTAGCCTCTGAGACTTACTGCTGAATAAGCTTACCCTTTCTAGCTCTTTCTGAACCCTGGCTGAAACTCCTGTCTAATAACTAATTCAAACTGACTCTCTTCTTCTCCTGAATCAAATATGTTGTAATCTTCTGGCTCTTTCTCATTCTCTGGCTTATTCTGTCTTTACCCGTGTCTAGCTTGTTCTCTCTTCAACCTATCTCCGTCAAATTCTCCAGATAAAACTCCTTTCTGTCTGCACTGCCCCCCTTAATTAGACATCATTTTCAAGCAAGGCTGCTTCCTTCTACAAACTAACTTTATCTTCATTGTTTGGGACTAAAGGTGTGTAGTAAGGGGCTGTCTGTATTCCAGCCAGAGGGATTAATGTTGTGTGTTAAGGGCTGAACCATACCAACTAAAAACATTCCTCTCTCTCTCTCTCTCTCTCTCTCTCTCTCTCTCTCTCTCTCTTTCTTCATTCAGTAAATAACACAATCTCAAGGTTCACACTGTGATCAAATATCCCACAACAATTGATATGTAGGGTTCTTCCAAAAGTTAACAGGAAGTGACCATACTTCTCCTTCCGGTGGCTTTGGACAGTCCCCGGCTGGTGCCTGGGTCCCTCTCTGTGTTCCATTCATATTGCGTGTCCTCTGTGTGCCTGTCTCATATATCCCCTCTTTTCTTTTACAAGGTTGTGGTTGCATTTAAGCTGAACCTAAATAACCCAACATACACTTCCTCTCTCAATGTCCTTATACTATTTCCATCTTTTCTTATAAGGAGATGCAGGTTCCAGGAGTTAGAGATGAATATATCCTTGGGGACTTGTTATTTTTCTATCTATTACACTTGCCCATACCTCGTAAAATGTTATGAAGATAGCAAAGATTTTTATAAGCAAGTTCACCTTTATTGTAAGGTAAGTGAAGAAATACCCGAGTTAGTTGCTAGAATTAGTGACAAAACCCTTAAGAGACAATTGCCCCAAGTATAACCCACCATTTGAAAAAACAAGGTGATTTGTGATAAGGATGGGTATCATTTTATTATTATTATTATTATTATTATTAATCATTCTTGTTGTTTACATTTCAAATGATGTCCCTCTTCCCAGTTAATCTTCCACAACCCCTCCATCCATCCATCCTCTGCCCTATCCCCTTTGTATCTGTGGGGGTGCTTCCCCACCCATCCACCCACTACCCCCCCCCCCCAACTGCTCCAGCTTCCCTCTATGCTGGGGCATCAAACCTCCATAGGACCAAAGGCCTCCCCTCCCATTGATATCAGTTAAGGCCAAGGGATAGGAATCTTTAAAAATGTACTACAATTACTTTTCAAGTTATTCCTACATGTTTAGCTCTAAGGTTGAATATGTACAAATTAAATTCCATTCTGCTACTGATTTTGACTGTATAATTTTAGCTGTGCATCTGGAAGGGGGAGGAAAGTTTTTCTGTGATCAGAACTGAAACTCACCCCCATTGTATTGTGTCTGCTTAAACACTGACATCTGAGGGGAGGGAACTTCAACTAAGAAAATACCTCCAGAAGATGGATCTGTAGCAAACCTGTAGGGCATTTTCTTCATCACTAATGAATATAGGAGGGCCCAGCCCATTGTGGGTGGTGCCATCCCTGTGATGGTGGTCCTGGGTTCTATAAGAAAGCAGACTGAGCAAGCCACAGGAAACAAGCCAGTAAACAGCATGCCTCTGTAGCTTTAGCATCAGTTACTGCCTCCAGGTTTCTGCTTTGAGTCCTTCCCTGACGTCCCTGGATGATGGACTATAAGCTGTAGAATGTAATAATCCCTTTCTTCCCCAAGTTGATTTTAGTCACAATATTTTATCCTAGAAATAGAAAAGACACTCACTTTTGGAATGATAATATTTATTACGTGCCTTTACATGTTAGAAGTACGTAATTTGTTTTAATTTTATAGGATTTATAGTTAAGAGTTAAAGACTTTGGACTTTTAAATAGTGTTGAGACTGAAAGACTTTGGGACTGATTAGTTAGGGTTTCCTTTGCTGGGAAGAGATATCATGACTATTACAAACAACTATTATAAAACATTTAATTGGGAATGGCTTACAGTTTCAGGGGTTCAGTTCATTATCATCATAGCAAGAAGCATGGCAGTGTCCAGGCAGACATGATGCTGGAAAAGGAGTTGAGAGCTGTACATCTTACTCTGATGGCAGTAAGGAGGAAGGACTGTGTGACTGGGTATAGCTTGAGCATAGACCTATAAGCTCACCTCTACAGTGACACACTCTCTCCAACAAGGCCACAGTTTTGAATAGCGCCACTCCTTATGGGTCAAGCATTCAAACACATGAGTCTATGGGGGCTGTACCTATTCATACCACCACAGGGGACTTTTGGAGTCGGACTAAGTGCATTTTTAAATTTGTTAGGCCATGGTCCTAAAAGGCCCAGGGAATGGATTATGGTGTTTTGAATGAGAATCAGATGGTTCCTGGTTGGTGCTACTGCTTTGGTAGGTTTATGAAGCATGGCCTGTCTTGAGGGAGTATGTGTGTGTGTCTAGGGAGTGGGTTGCTGTGTGTGTATCTGGGGGAGTGGGTTGTTGAAATTTCAGTCATATATCATTTCTAATTCACTCTCAGCTTCCTGCTTGTGGTTCAGTATGTAAGTTCTGAGCTGTTCCTACCACTGTTGAGGTGTGCAGCTGTTTCTGCAGCTGTTCCTGCAGCTGTTCCTGCCACACTTCATTCTGCACAGATATCCATCTGTAACCGTAAGCCCAAATGAACTCTTGCTTCTATAAGTTGTCTTGATCATGGTGCTTATTACAGCAATAAAAAGGAAATTTTACAGGAGGTGGTGATCCTTTAGACACACTTATTCCAAAATGTTGACCTCTGTAGCTGTGTGGGGATAAAGAATAAGTTTCTATTGTTTAAGCCAATGAGTTTGCGGTACATAATGACTGCGATCCCAGGAAACCAATGCTGCCTACATGTTAGCATATGTGTGGACATTATTTGCATGTTTGTGTGGTTATGGTTTGAAAGAAATCGTCATCAACCTCAAATTTCTGTTACTAATTTCATGAGTTTTGAAACCTGAACTTTGCAACTTAAGGGATATTTGTCACATGGTATTTAGATTGTATCTCTGTCTTCAAGGTAGCTACTGGGATAGATCCTCTTTGCATAAAAAATGTCATTTGGGGCCAGAGAGATGGCTCAGTGGTTTAGAGTACTGGCTGCTCTTCTACAGGACTGAAATTCACATTCCAGCACCTACATGGCTCATAACTGTCTACAGTTCCTGTTCTGGAGATCTGATATCCTCACACACATGTACATGAAGGCAGAACACCAATGTAAATGAAATAAATAAATTAGTAACATGTTGGTCTATAACATATTTCTTTTTTTTTTTTCTTTCTGTCTCTGCCAGACAGTAAGCATGCTGGCAGTTGACTGGAAGCTGTCACAAAATTTCAAATGTGACTTTTCATGGAGAGGAAGCCAGTGAGCCCTCACCCTGAGGCCACAGAGATTCCTGTCGATGTTTTATGAACTCAATATGCACTTCATGGTTTGTCGGGGTTTATGTATGTGATCATGCAAAGCTGTGATTGAATCCATTGGAGCAGGAGTCGAAGCTGTACACTGGCTTCTTGGTTTTTTATTTATTTATTTTTATTTTTTTATTTTTTTTTATCTTTGTACTTTGGATGTTTTCTTATATTCTCGAAAAAAAGCAAAAAACAAAACAAAACAAAAAAAACCCAAACAAACAAACCAACACCGCCCCAAACCAGGAGGTAGCTGTAAGCTTGCTGTCTTCCTTCAGATAACTGTGTAAAGAAGTACTACCTCCATAATTTTGATGTGCATTCTCTGTTGGCCACTGGCCAGAGCAAAATGCAGGAAAGGATACATTTATTCCCAGACACAGCTTTTGTGCTGATGGGGAAGTCAGCTTTTATAGTGAGTAATCTTCCCGCATGGACGTGTGTGTGTGTGTGTGTGTGTGTGTGTGTGTGTGTGTGTGTGTGTATTAACATCAGAAGGGAATAATGCTTGTGTCATCCGTGCTAACAGTGGTCAACATTTGCTGGCTTTCAAGGCAGGCTTGCCATTCTTAGGGGCTTTCCTGGCCAATGATCCATGTTCATAATCTCCAGCCTTCAGCAACGATTTATAATACGAAATGTCAAATTAGGTTTAACTAATCTGGTTTAATACCAACTGACTATAACCAATGTCAGAAAGCTGCCTAGCTGCCCTCAGCTGATATGTCAAATATCAGAAATATCCCAAACCAACTTTAAAAAAACAAAAACAAAAATTCCTTAGAAGAATTGTTTGCTCTAAAACTCAATGAGGAAAAACATCTCAGAATTCTCTAATTCTGAACTCCTTTTGGTTAAATAGGTCAATTAAGCAGAAAGAGATGCTTTGTATCTTTTTGAAAACTATGTAGTGGCCATTAGGCATTTTAAACAGTCAGTCTTGTCCTCAGGTGAAAGCTGGTTAAAAATAAAAAATAAAAAAAAACAAACCAAACTTCAGAGATGTCAATATCCACTATGTTCTGCTGCATCTGTATTTTGAACTGGCCTTAGCCAGAGACCACACAGATGAGAAACAGCTCATGGTCTGGTGCTTGACAAACGCTGACGGGGTATGGTGAGCCTCTGTATATTCAGCCCATCTTGGCAAAAGCATGCCTAGAGCTGGTAGGGTGTCTCTGCACCTGCCCTTGCAGTAAGGTCCACCACAAATCACCACACAGTCCTTTCCTCACAAAAAGACCTTTTAGCCATTTACGTTGAAGTTAAAGACTGCTTGAAGAAAAAAAAAAATGCACAGTTGCTCTGGTTTGGACAAATACAGAGCCATGCAATTAACTTGAAATTGTGCAGGTAAAAAAGCACACAGACTAAATTACCATTTAATAGTTCACAATAAAGAGAGTGGTTTGGTTGCTTTCAAAACAGACTCTAGGGCAGAGAATGATAGGTACAAGAGTGGGACATGAAAGCACAGGACAAGCAGTTGCTGGATGAAAGACTAGAGAGAGAACTTCAGGCAGTATATAAATACACAGCTTACACATTAACATTCCTGAGCCTGGGGAGAGGGCTAAGTGGCAAAATGCCTGCCATTCAAGTTGATGACCGAGTTTGGAGTCATAGCATCCTCATAAAAGCCAAGTGCTTAATCTATGTGTGTCTATAACACAAGCATAGATGACAGAATGATACTGGGAGTTTCCCTCGCCAACTGGTTTAACCAAAATGGCTAGCTTTGGCTACAGTGAGAGATTCCATCTCCTCCCCAAACCAGGTGAAGAGCAACATAAACATCGAGAGTAAGTTCCTATACACACAAACACATGTACACATACATTCGCCACATACAGAGACATGCATGCTCACTGAGGTAAAATTATAAAATATAATAGACTTGAAAAGAAAAAGCCCTTGTAGATGAAAACATGGAATGTCTTTAATGTCACAACTGTCAGGTTTAATAAAGGGGAGAGTGGTTCTGATCTTCCCCATATGTATTGAAAATTGTTTTATTGTTTATATATATTCTTTCTGTGCAGTAAAGTCAGTGACACTTTTAACAAGAGCATATTTCATCTAAGCCAGAAGAAAGAAAATGATTGAACCTGTTGGGGTCATGTTACAAATAGAAATGAAGACATGTCCTGGATAAATCACAGGGAACTGCACAGATGCCTTACTTTCCCTTTTAGATAGAGGCTTATAACAACATTTATAGTAATGCCAGTTGATGGGCAAGATACAATATTGTCCTAAATTAATTCAGTCCTTCACATTGATTCTGTGACATACTCCGTGTTACCCGACATTTGAAATCAAACATGGTGCTCGACAAAGCTGAACTCAGTATCATAGAGTAAGTGGTGTCAAAGCGGAGTGCCTAGAGAGGCAACCGCAGTTAGATATTTCAGTTTTAAATATTCTACTGCTCAACCACTGTGTAATCTGGACTTCTAGTTAAACCTTTTCTCTATTAGGAAGATCCTAAACCTATCACACAAACTTGATGGTAAGACTCTAAGGAGTAACATATGTTGCTGTAGGTTAAATATAGAATGTCTTCTAAAAGCTCATGTCGTGATGGTTTGGTCACCTCCTACACAGGCAATTGGGGGACTATGGGAGGTGGTGACATCTTGATAAGGTAGAGTCTGGTGGATGGGCTTTAACTCACTGGGAATGTGCCTTGAAAGAGTCTTCTGGGGCATCAACCCAGCCTCTTTCTCTTTGCTTATGGCCTCCATATAATAAACAGAGCAAGTTTGCTCTGCCATTTGCTCTTTGCTAGAACATGCCTAGCTAGCCACAGGCCAAAACAATGTACCAAGCAATCATGTCCCAAAACCTGTCCTATGAGACAAACATATTTCCTCCTTTCGAGGTGATTGTCTGACTTAGATTGTCACAGTGCAAAGCCTACAAGCATGCAGAGCATTTATCCTGGCTCATTAGGTGTTGGAATGAACTGGTGGTTTTGCACCTGCTTGGACACTAGTTTTCAAATGGCTCCTGCAGAGCTTGAACATCATTTGGGAGTGAAGCCATGGTGCAGGTGCAATCACCAAGGGTTTGTTTGGTTTTGTTTTTATTTGTAGGAAATCCCAAAATTATGTAAACTTGACATTGCCTATTGGTGGTTCTTGGCCCACTTGACACTTTCTTTGCTCTGTACTCTTCATGGCAGGGACTTAGAGTTCAGAATTTGTTTTAGGTTCCTGCCACAATACACATTTGTATACTATTTGTAAAACAGAGAGCAGAAACAGTGCCATTAGTGACCTGTCATACAGGTTTGCAGGAACTGACTTTTTGTTTAATTGAGTGGTCAGTGGTTCCAAGTTAGCCATAGGCATTTTACAGGATAACAAAAATGACAACTGCTACATATAAATTTGCTTCATGCATGCTATCTGAATTAATTAGTATATATTTCAGCTAATTCTATACTCAACTGGAAGGAATGATATTAGTCCTTTACATGTGATGGCAAGCAGACAATTGGGGGTTCTCAGAATAAGAATTTTGTGTCATCTCTGGATATTACCACTTGTCTCAATGCTATGAACATTTTTGGTGCCCTTGAGGTATTTAAGTGGAATTCGTGAGCTGATTACTCTTGCAACCAAAATAAGGCTAATCTTCTGCTATGAACAATTTTCTTTTCCAGACACAAATAGCCAACCTGTACAAATAATAACTTTCTCTTTATTTTGTCCTCAATAATTTTGCAAGCATCAATTATTCTATTAAATTTTTTCCAGCATAAATTACCTAGAATATTTTTTGACTTCCTTGTGAAAGTCTGTCTCTCTGTCTCTGTCTTTCTCGGTCTCTTTCTGTCTCCTCTGTCTCTCTCTCTTTCTTTGTGTCTCCTCTTTCTCTTTCTCTTACACACACACACACAACACACACATACACATGCACACACATACAAACAGAGGCACACACACACACACACATACATGTGCACACACATACAAACAGAGGCACACACACACACACACATGTATATCAATATAATTATAATGATCTTTTCTAGGTGTTACTCTGTTAATGGAGATGGCACCTGGAGCTTCACACATACTGAGTAAGTAAGTGCTATACCACCAAGTTGATCTACAACTTCAATCCCAGTCTGATGATCTTGTAAATCATGTAACCCTGAAAAGAAATAACAGCCTTTTGAAATATCCATGGTAACATCCTGTGAGGGTACTGTAAAGATGCATAATTGAGTTTGTCTGAATCTAACTTCATTTAGGAGTAATATCTTGCCTGATGTAGTTAGCCAAAAACTTTAATATAAAATCATCCTGGACTTGGGGAATCCCAGAAAAAGGGGAGAAGGCCCTTTGAAAAGTGAGATGGAGATTAGCATGATGCTTCCATGATACAAGGAATCATAAATGACCAAAAGGTGGATGATCTTAAAGCATTTTATCTTAAAGCACTTAAGGGAATAGGCATATTGATACCTTGACTTTGATCATATGGTCTCCTAAGACAGATTGAATAAATCTCACTTTGTTTCTTCTTATGGAGTGTTGTTACAGTGGTCCTATAGAAACAATGACATCAAATAGACAAGAAAATATTATTGGATAAGTGTATTTTATACTAGACCAAGTTGTTCTAGAAAGTTAATATCCTAGAGTTACCATAGATTAAAGATTTCTTGGAAAAAAACTGTCACATAAACTGAAATATGATTATGAAGTAACAAATAATTTTGCAAACATCAACTATTCTACCAAAAGTTGTCCTGACAAAAATATGTAGAATGCTTTTCACTGCTTTGTGAAAGTCTAAGACACACACACACACACACAACATGCAGAATATTCTATATAGGAAAATGGTGCATGAGATTGTAGTGTAAAAGTATAAAAGCAGAAGTGTAGAATCTTTTTTTAAGGGATCATTGTGTAGTGGTTATGAAGAGTGAGTAGGAAAACCAAAAGATGAAACAAGAAAGTAAACAAAAGAAAGCCGATGAAAACATGTTAAAATCATTCCAGGACAGCTGGACTTTAACCTAGCAACAAGAAACCTCTGAATGGCTATCAGGAAAGAAACAACTTGAAAACATTCACCTGATACTTATGGATGCAATGTGCAAACAGATCAAACGAAGCCTATCTGAGGTCAGAGAGATAGCTGATGAGACTTCAGTGTGACACAGAGCAGCTAGGAGCATGCCTTTCGCCTGGCTTATGGTGTACAATTGGACTTTGATTTGTGATATATACTGATCATATTAATAATATTTGTCATCATATTTATAGTCAGAAATAAAATTGATGAAGGCTATTATAGGTAGATAGTATATCTATATGTTCAGTTAATTCTCCATACTATTGGAGTCTCTATTATGTATATAAAGCATCATTAAATCTTAGAAATGAATGTTAAGCAATTTGCTGATGATTATGTGTGACTAAGATCAACGTGGCAAATATTTTGCAGTATATATTGTGACTGGAGATAAAGAAAATTCCCAGATGGCCATTTTGATGGAGCAAGGGACAAAGGAACAAGAACAGTCTTTGAAGGGGCACGTGCTGAGATTCAGACTTGCCGCATTTGTGGTGTTTGTGGAGCCTGTGCTGAAATGAGTAGAGAAAAGTGAGCAAGGATGGCACACACAGCACAGAGGCAGAGATGGAGATATAGGAGTCAATGGCATAGGTATGACATGAAGATGAATAGGGCAGAGCTTGGAATGTTGCAGTATGTAGAAGGCATAGTGAATTATCCAGGGCAGATGCCCAGGAATGCAGACATGTGACAGAGTCTTTGAAGCACCACAAGAGAGGTCAGAGAGGTGGGTGAGGATGCTTGCATATGTTTAAATAAGTATGAAGAGAAGACAGTGAAGGAGATGATCATGAGAACTCAGGGAATGGGGAACTGGAGGTATGAAACAGACCATGAACATGGGGTTTAGGTTTAAATAGACGGACATTGTGAAATCATAAGGCAATGGACCAAGGTGTTGTGGATGGTGCCAGGAGCATTAGTCAAGTCAGCACAAGATAATAAATATGGGGAAAGAACAATACATAAAAAAGGCAATAACCGTAGATATCTGTCCTAGGCCTAACATTAGCTAATGAGGCCATGCTATGAATGTCTCTTAAACTTTGTGAGCTCCAGCTTTCCATTTGTATGAAGTGGGAATTAAAGTAAATGGTTAATCTCTAAGGCATAGTCTAGCCTTAAAGGTATTCCAGTCTGTCTACCATACAAAGTAGTGAAAGATGGAAAGGGTGGATGTGATGGGTGGATGTGAGCTGTGAATTCGCGAGAGATTTCAGAAATCTTCAATGAATGTGTTGATTCCTGATGGGGTATCTACATAAACCCAACGTGTACTGTTGAGATTCAGTTAACACTCAGAACTGGAATCTCAATAGAAAGTAAAGGTCTATAAAGAGTGGAGATGGGGGACCTCACGTTGTAATGAATCTCTTCATTGTATTTATTCTGTGAGAGAACAGTAGTTTGGAGGGGCAGAGCTCAGTCATCCATCAGTATAGATAGCCCCGGTTCAAGACGGATGACATGCCAGTGGATCTGATGGCACTTTTAGGAATGAAGCTAATACTCCTGTGGAACCAGTAAACTGACATGACCTCTACATAGTATGGCTTCACTCCATGAGCTCCACATAGTTTGGCTTCATTCCAGGAAGACTCTCTAGAAGGAAATAAAGTGAAAAAGAAACTAGACTCCTCAAGTACAAAGTTAATTTTTTTTAACATATGAAAGACAGATGATGGCTTTTTAATAGTGAAGGGTAAGAGCTGAAAGATCTGAATGTTTAGCTAAACCTACCCAATTTCTCATCTCACTGTGGATAGAAATAACCACTCCCAAGGTATTTCCGTAACCTCACTTTCAGCCAGGAACCAGAAAGGAAAAAAAAAAAAAAAAAGCACTTCCCAAGCAGTTTATAAACTAAAAATAAGGATGACAAAAAGTCAGATTCAGATAAATTGGAAAAGCTGGCTATTTGAAGAAGCAGCTCCATCCTCCTGAGACAGAAATCCGTGGGCAACAGTGTGGGAGGCATACATATTTACTGATACCCAGAGAAAGAGATCACTCATGCCAGTTTTGGACAGGACACATTGACATAAGAGCAAATTAATTTGGCAATGAACACTGAATATTAATGGGTTTCAAGCAGTTCCTTTCAGGTGACCAAGAGGAACCTAAAGGAAGTGATACACCACTTCTTATCCATTCTCTTCTGGAATATCTTCCTAGGACTTTGGTAAGCTGGGATAGGTAGCAGAATATAGCACCGCAGGTTAGCTTTGTTTGTTTTCAAGGGCTATACTATCTATTTTATGGTATTTAGTTCAAGTAAATCTTATTTTTTTTTTTATTTTGAGAACAATGGAGCAAACATAACCCAAAGCCTTTGAGTTTTCCACCTGATAGTACTGGTTTGCCAAGTTTATCCTAAAATATGATCTTTACCAAGGAAGAACTCTGTCTCAAAAGCTGTCCAGGTAGAATCATGCTTTTACAAATAAAGGCAATATAGTAGACTAGGAAAAGTATTACAACTGGGAATTGCTAATGGTGTTTGTAGCCAATGACACAAAATCACTCCATTGCATTTGTCCATCCAACCATCCAACCATCCATCCCCACATCCATTCATCTATATCCATCATCCATCATCCATCCATCCATCCATCCATCCATCCATCCATCCATCCATCCATCATCCATCCATCCATCCACCCTCCAGCATCCATCCACCATCTATCCATCCATTCACCATCCATCCATCCATTCACCATCATCCCCATCCTCCAGTTCACTCACTAGCTCATTTATTTAGCATTATATTTTACATTGTGAGAATATGGTTCCTATCTTTTAGGAGTTTTCAATTTAACAAGGGATTATGTAGTTACATATAATCTAATAATTCCAATTGAATGAGATAAATATTAATAAAGTTCTGTACTACATAACATGTATTTCATATATATTTTACCTATAACCACCCACCCCCCACATACAGAGAGAGAGAGAGACAGCCAGACATCCAGACACACACACACACACATACACACACACACACACACACACACACACACACACACACATACATGGCAGGGGGCAGAGAGACAGACACAGAGATAGACACACAGAGAGATGGATAGACACATATACATATACAGAGACAGACACAGAGAGACATATCACCAGAGGACTACAGCAGAGAGACAGACACACAGAGAGATAGATATCACACACATGCACACAGAGGGGGGAGAGAGGAGAGAGTCAGTTGTGGCCCATCTCACTGTGCCTTGGAATAAAGAACTACAGGTAAATGATGGCAAAATGGAGCTGAAGGCTTTAAAGAAATCACTGCAGCACTTCAAATCTCCAAACAATGGGAGGAGAGAGGGAGGTAAAGGGGGAGGCAGGAGGGAGGGGGGAGGGGAGGGGGGGAGGGGGCTCCAAGTGCTACCCTGCCTAGGACAGAAGCATTGAAAATTTTTCTTAAAGTTAACCACATGGCAAAATTCTTTTTTCTTTTTTAATAAACTGTTTGTTTGTTTATTTTCATCTCTCCAAACCACCGGTGTCAAATGTTGTCATCATGGGAAGGTATACTATTTTTGTTGTTTGTTGTTTGTTTGTTTTTAGACATGACTATTCTTTTTGGTAGCACTGAATCTCCTGGGAGTCTAGGCACTGCTCTTGTTTCCAGACCTAATTCTCTGAAACTGAGACTTGAAATTCACAACTTGTAGACACAGGAATGGTATAGGAAAACCTCATCTCTGGACATTTCTTACAGTAAAATCTGCTGCTGCTGTAGACTGTGAACTTAGGGACACTTTGTGGTCATTCCCCTGTAGTGTCCCAGGGGAAAAAAGCGATACCTGATAGTACTAGATGGTGTATCTATATCCCAACTGCTGCCAAAGTAAAGTGAAGGGTTGAGGTGGGGTTTGACTTTTACCATTCCTATAGCCCAGAAACTTCATTTGTTTATACTCTGACACTGATGTAACAATTGGAAACTTGTAGGAGCTAGAGAAGTTCTGTTAGATGTGGGTGTGGGAATGTCAAGGATCCAATGTGTCAGCCTCATTGGAGCATCAAAGCCTTCAAGTCAAGTGTTGACAGTGTGTGAGGAAAGGCCCACCATAGCTTTCTCCCCTCAGATATTTACTGCCTCAAGACTGCTCTCCTACAAAGACCTCTACTACTGAGATTAACTAACCCTGCCTTCTTGTTTAGCTGCATGTAGTCATTCTGCTTCCTTGTTTAACTACATGTAACAATAACCTGTATCCAATCCCAACCATTCAGTATGTAAACACTCTGAGCTTCCAAGTTGCCGAAGTTTCATACATGTGAGAGCCCAGCCCATTTGATCGCAATTTTTTTGAGTGTGTGTTTGTCTTGTCTTCGTAACCCTCGCCACCCCAGCTGAGTCAGTCCCACATTGTCATTGCTGGATGTGGCAGGACCTGTGAAGTAGAGTGAATGAAGGAGGAGAGTATGAGAAGAAGCCACTGGGCACACAACAAGCATGCGCTTAAAATAAAAAGATAATAACGAACTGCACTCAGGAATACATTTAAAAGAATACCCAAGGATGCACTGTTTATGCTTATGTCTCCTTCCTTTCAGACCCCAGGAAGAAGGGCAGTGATTGATGAAGTATTCCTTTAACTATTTTTCTCTATGAAGACAAACTCAAACTAAGATGGGATCGTGAGGGGAAACGTAATGTGGTCCATCATGATGTTGAGTGAATTGGTTTCCAGTGTAATGGCCCATTCAGGAGGAGAGGGGTTTGGGCAAACTGGGTTATGACAGAGTGGTTAGTGTTTCTCGGTGTGAGGAGCATAGTAAATGTCATTTACCCTCTGCCTGTCACAACCAGCAACGATAAGATAAATAGGTGGCCATGAAAATCCATCTAACCCTATTAAAATGTTAGTCTTGAATACTTTCCTGGCACACGATTTCTCATCCCGAACTATTTGTGCATTGGTTGGTGTCCAGCCCTCAAGAACAAATGCGTTTTTCTCTCGGTTCTCTACGTGTAAGCCTCTCTATGTGTAAGCCTAGTTTCAGAAGTTAAATGAGCTGTTACTTCTTACCCAGAATTCCCAGCATGGGCAGCCATAGCTCCTTGCGTGGCCCTCTATGCGATTGGATATTTGCAGTCCTCCATCATTTTGATTAGTCTGTCCACAACTCTGAGAACTATCATATAACACAGAGCATTTTCCTGCCCTGAGCTCTGCTCAGAATGTGACAGCCACCTTTGTTTAAGTATAGTTACTTTGGACAAGGCAATCTTTGGGGTGGATATAATCAAATTGTAGGGTTTGCTCTTCAAACTTTCAAAGCCTCTTCAAACATTTCAGGAGTGAAAATTCTCTCTCTTCTACAGGGGAAAAAAAACAAAACTGCTAAGTCCCCGAATTTCCTGTGTTGTTTTAGACCATGCAGAGTTCGCTGTCCACGCTCACACTTTAAATAACAGCTAAATTTGGTAATTAAAGTACCAACCCCTAGATCTATATTCAAAGGTAGGACTCCTTTCTCCTCATCCTGTGAGCTTCGGGCTGGCTGTGGGAAAGCAGCCTTTTTAGGAGGACTATAGCTGAAAATTTGTCTTCAGCGTACTTCCGCTCTACAGCAACCGTGTGTTGCTGGGATTTGATCTCTTTAGATGCGGGGCCGGAGAATGAGGCGGCTAAGAAGTATGACGGTAGATGATCTTCTCTTGTCCTTATGTCTGTAAAATGCCTTGATGTTCCCAGAGAATATCAAACGTTAGTTTTTGTCTCCTGGGCAGTCTGGTGCTGGTTTTATTTCTGAGCTTTTCCTGGAGTCTCAGCGCCACAGTCCTTATTCAAAGGATGCAGCTGTCCCTTTCCCGGACACTTCAGATCCTGCCTCAGGGCCCGGATGTGGGGTGGCTCCTGCAGTACTGACACTTGGCAGAGATTTTTTTTTCCTGAGAGCAAAGTCTTTTGCGAATTGGAAAAAAAAAAAAAATAAAAAGCAGGTGAACTCTAGCAGAGCAGAACCTCACTTGTTCTCTCTGCCTTGACCTTCGCTGATGACCGCCAGGCCCTTCCAAATTTGTGTCACGGGCTTTTCAATAGAAGTGCTCATTCTGAGACTCAGAGAGTTTCACTGAATCTCGTTCTCTTGGCTTGAGCCCAACGGGGAAGAACTTTAGCTTCTCTTGTTATGTAGCGCTGTTGGTGGAGGGTAGTCTTTTGGACTGAGGTGACCCTCTCCAAAGTTGTCTTTCACAAATCTTATCCTTAGCTACTACGTTTGTAACTTCTCAAAAAAAAAAAAAAATCATTTCTTAGGGAGTTTAGAGACTTTAAACGAGCTCTAGGTCACTAATTAGAAACTGCTGCCCGCAGGTCTCACAGCTCGCTTCGGAACTTGACAACTTTATATAAAGTCACTAAAATGGAAGCTTCCATTTTATCTCGTATCCGCGCTTCTTGGAAACCCAGCCAGAGATCAAATTTAATTTTCTTAGCATTCCTAATGACTCTGTACTTCTCTGAGTGGACTGTTTAACGCATTAATCTTCCTGGAACTAAGGACGTTTACAAGGAATAATATAAAATTGCCATGTTACCTATTTATTAATTCTGTTTAAAACTTATTTGAAAGAGCCTAAGGATTCACATACTATACAGTCTTTTAAAAACCCCACCTATTTCTTTATTTTGCACAGAAAAGGAGAAACCTGGTGTTGTCATATTGGGTCCAAGGCACATTAGAGGCACACAGTAACTAGGACATAATGGTTCTGGCATCAAAACAAACACAGAAATGAACAAACAGAACAAAAAGCCCTGAAATAAATCCAAGCACTTATAGCTACTCTTATTTGAATCAAAGTACCAAAAATACACAGTAGAGAAGGGATAGGATCTTCAATATATGGCTCTGGGAAGATAAGAAGTATTTAACTATTTAATATCATAATTATTAGACCACAAGGCAACATTTTACTTCATCAATATAGGCAAATATATTTTTGATAAGACCTCAAGAGCACAGACAATAAAACCAAAGAGCGGGGGAAATATTTGTGAACTATTCACCTGACAAGTAGTGAATGTCCAGATTCTAAGAGGACAGGAGTAGTCTGGTAAACTGAACAAGCGACATTGACACTGGTGGGACTGAAGACAAGGACTCAGGTAAGAGCAGTTTCTGGTCTTGAAAAGGCCCAGGTTCAGGCCCCAGTGCCCACATCAGGAGACTCACAACTACTGGTATCAAGTGATCCAGGAGACGGCTTTCTAGCCTCTGTGAGCACTGTGTAAATGTGGTACATACATAGATGAGCAAGTCATGCATACAATATAAATAGTTTTTAAAAGTAGATACAAATGACCCACAAAAATGTGAAAAGCTGTTCAATAACAGAAACCAATAAGTAAATACCAATCAAAATCACACAATGAGATCTTATCTTAGAATGTTTATTATGATTATTATTAACATTACTGCTACTACTATTATTATTTTAAGTCAAAGAAACAGCTGCTGGCAAGAATGTAGAGAGAAGTGATCTTTTAGTACTGGTGGAATCAATGTAAATCAATATAGCTATTAGTATCAAAAGTAAGAGAATCTCAGAAAGCTGAAACTGGAAACAGCATAAAATAAACTATACTACTTCTGGATATATATACCCAATGAAAATGGAGTAATAATATTAAAGAAATATATGTATGTTCAAGTGTGCTACTGCATGCTTATTTGCAATAGTCAATTACAGGTTATAGGTGTCTATTGGAGGATGAATGGATTCAGAAAAGATGGCACACATCTATAATAAGCAATTGGCTCGTTACAAAGGAGAATGAAATCTTGTAATTTGCAGCAAAACAAATGAACTGGAAGATGTTTGGCGAGCAAATCTAGCCAGGTATACAACAACAAATACTATGTATCCCCACTTATGTAAGCTGAAACAACATGATTGCAAAGGATGGAGAAAAAGAGCAATAACTACAAGCTTGTGCAGTCTTAACCTTCAGGATGCAACCCTTTAATATAGTTCCTCATGTTGTGGTGACCCCCACCCCCAACCATAAAATTATTTTTGTCGCTACTTCATAATTGAAATTTTACTACTGTTATGAGACGTAAGGTGAAGATGTGTGTTTTCTGATGTCTTAGGTGAGTCCTGTGAGTAGGACTCGCAAAGGGGTCCCGATCCACAGGTTGAGAACCGCTGAGCTAGTCAGCCTAGAAGGGTGAGAAGATGCAGTTAGATACAGAGAGTCAGTTCTCAGGTTTCCACAGCACTGTGGGGGCGACTGCAGTTTAAAACAGCCTATAGTGTGTTTTGGTGACGAACTAGAAAGGCATCTGAAGACTCTGAATACAAAGCGCTTATGGATATAAGGAGACAGAAAAGCTAATTACTTGGATCTGATCCAATATTGCAGCTGCTGAATTATTACACCACACCCCCAAGTATGTACAATTATTTCCTGCCAAAAGGAAAACAAATTGGGCTTTCTGTCTGGTTTGCTAGGCTTCAGGATGGCGGGAAGGGGGTTCTTCTAGAGCCCTTAGCAGGATGACAGATGGGCGGGGAAAGCATGAATCGCAGTCCTGACAACATAATTTCGAGGGTTGTGTTTATAACACTGGAATACCAATCACTTTCCAAATAAGGCACTGTCCATCGCATAAGCAGAAACATACACCAATACATCCCGACCTGCCTCCTGTGTGCTATCCACTCTGCAGTGTAGGGAAGTGTAGGGCTGGTTTCCAGGGAGTTCGTTCAAATGGAAAAGGAGTTCTTGGCTTTAATCCCATATAAACTACCCTTTAAATCCCATGAGAATATATTCCCATATCCATATATAATCAAAAAGTCTTGAACCGAGCTCAACTCGTACCCAAAAGAGAACAAATCCCCGGAGCCATTTTCCACCAACCTGCTTTTATCTCCCGGAATTCATCCCCCTACATCGTGAAGAGATTCCTGTGAACGTATGACTCAGCTCCTCCGGCAACTGTGGACTAAGATTTCCGAGACATATTTCAGAAACAGTCACGCATGTTTCAAGTCGTCTTATCCACACAGCATTTTCTGACATATTTCTTAAAGTGTTCTCCAAGGCTATTTTCTTCTTCTTTCCATTCTCCGTGTTCCAATTCTCTTTCCTTAATTTTCAGGCCTTCATTACAAAAGGCATCACGTACTCATTAACAAACATAGACAAGCGCAATAACTAAAGTACATTCATGATTCAGTCAGAGATATTGACTATGAATGTCTTTAGATTATTTTAAAATATTCATTTAGAATGCATATGTTATTAATCTACCCATAGGAACCACATTTAAATGCTATTGTAACCAAGTGTGTTCAGCTAATCCAACAGTGGTTCACTGATTGTTGTAGATTCCCTTACTATAAATACAGAAAAGAAGGAATAATTGGCTTTAAATGAATTGCATATATGTGGAAAATACTTATGAAGGAATTTTGAATACTCATTTGAGCAAATGTTAATTTTTACCAAATGGTTTCTTTGTCCCATAGTTTAGCACTTTTTTTTCCCCTAAAGTTTGGTTTGTGATCTTCCATATTTATGCTTTTTTCCCCTCATGTATTCTTTTCTTCTTCTGGGTGAACACACATATGTCAACCTGGAAACTTATTTTTTGAATTAATAGTATATCATGGACATTACTCCACATAAGAAAAATGCAGACCGATATAACAAAATTTTTGAATTGTCAACTTTGACTTTATTCCATAACAACAATATGTCTATTTATTTATTAAACTAGTGTGTAATGTGAACAGACTCATTGGTTGTTTATGGTAAGCAGTCTCATAGGAATGATATTGTAGCTGGAAATTGTAGTGCAAAATTGTTTATTGCTGCTGTCCATCCAACTGTGAAATGTTCAACTTCTCAGATCTACCGCCACCAAGGTCAAATACTCAAGACCTAAAGGAGGCAACTAATGACATAATTTTCTTTTTTACTATTATTTTACTTTTGAAAAAAGTATTATTATGCTATTATTATTATGAAATAATACATATATTATTATGAAACAATAGCTTTAACATTGGTCAACTAGTTGCACATTTTTGAAGTATACTAAAGATTAATTCGATTATTGTATTTGAAGAATTCTAAAACTTTTCAGCTTGGATCTTTTTTGTCAAATTTGTGATTTGTTGTTGTTGTTGGTGGTGGTGTAAAAGTATGACATTTTCTTTGACCACCTATCATTGTTTTTATATAAAGTAAAAGATGAAAGTACAAGAAAAGTTCATTATTTATAGTTAGATATTTTCTTTTGTCTCTGTGATGTTTTCTAAAGCCAATGGTGAAGCTTCTGTAATCTAATTATTTAAGGAAAGTGGAACAATCCTTTGCACATTAGGAGACAGCACAGGTATAATATTAAACAAACAACAACTAATCCAACCAAACAAAATTTTGACAAACTTGCAGTCAAAGTTTGTGCTCTTTGTCACAATCTTACCCAGTGTCAGTGATCTCATACAGGAAGGGTTTTAATTCCCAAGAAAAATTTATGATGTTTGGAGACATTTATTGCTCCATTTAGGAGCTGCTACTGGTGCCTAGTGAATTTAGATCAGAGATACGTCTACGAAGTTCCCTATAGTATGCAATATAGACTTTTACAATAAAGAATTACAGAGTTTCAGATGTCAGCAGTTGTCATGGCTAGGAACCCTGTGGCTTGCCCTTGCCAGCTGATTATGGAATGAATGCCATTTGGATGTTAGGTTTGAAGCCATCTGTCACTATGTAACCTTATGCCAGGAGTTTCCCTTACATTTAAGACCAAAATCCCATCCATCCCCGAGTTTCTTTGGAAGTCACTAAGTAGGTGGCTTGGTGCAACAAATCTATGTTGGACAAATTATGTTGGAAACAGAGTCAGCTTACCCTGGAGTTCCAAGTCACATATGATACCGAGTTACTATTTACTATGAAAGAGTCATTTATATTTTGGTTCTGTGTCAGAAACACTGTCATAGATCTGACAATTGCCTTAATCTTGAGAAAAAAACATCTTAAAATTTTATCCTAATTTTCTCTTCTGTGTTGTCCTGAAACATAGTGTCTATATTTAGTGACAATGGAGGCATAGATATTGATTATACTATCTGTGTCTTTCCATTGACTATCAGTTGATTGCTTCATTAGTAAATTTCTACCTGGGTAGGGACCTATGCTTGTCTCATTAAAATTGCTATCATTTGTTAATTTCTCATTTGATCTTTAAGCAAGTTTCAATGATTATTAAGACTGTCTGAAGAGACTTTTGCTGTTTTTTATGTCTATATAACATGAACAAATGGTCTTACTTAGTTGGTCTGAGAGGATGAAGTAATATAAAGGTCATACAAGGGCTTCTATGAACCACAGATGTCAGAAAATTCTATTATTATTATTATTATTGTTATTGTTATTATTGTTATTATACTCATGTTCTTATTAATGTGGGTGAGATTTGCCTAATCAGTTGACTATTTGGATAGAATAAAATGGGTGATATTAACTCCCCATGTAAAATGACTCGTGACACTGTGTACTAGTATATCAGCTTTCTCCTGCCTTCGATTCAGACTAAAGCATGGACTTTGTCTCCTTGAACTTGCCTCCCTTAAGAGAAGGACTGTATCATGGGCTCTCCTGTGTCTTTACCCAGCCAACTTGCCCTGCAGATCTTGGAACAGATCATCAGCTCCTTCTTTTCCTATAGATACATGGATGTAGACTCTATTGAGTCTATTTATTTGGAGAATGCAGGATATTATGCTGTTTATCTAAATAATAATACCAGTAATAATAATGCCAATAAAACAGTACAGAAATTTGTTAACCATCAGGTTGGATATTTGTTGTCATTTTGGTTTAGCATCTTTCTCCTTTTGTTCTAGAATTCTACTTCCAAATAAGAGTTTCCTTTATTGTAACTATTGTGAAATAAACTCAATTCCCAATTAGAGATCAAAGAGTGGATATGATGTATAAATCAGTTCACCTCATCTTTTTCTACCCACAGTGATTAGTTCATGAATGGGCACACAACCCAAACAAAACTAATCAGAATCTTTCTTTGGGCTTTCCTTCAGGATATTTTGGAAAAAGACTCTCTTTCCTTTTGGGTAGGATAAAACCCAGTCTGAGCATGAATCCAGGAAGCAGTGAACAGAGCCAGAAGATGGCAGATAGAAACTTGACTTGAAGCTCCTGGCACCAGCTGTGCTCAGAGGCATGGTTACTTCAAAACTTCCAGTTCCAATTCTATTTTTGTACTTTAGCCATTTTTAATTGAGTTTTGGATTCAGAAAATGAATTATTATAGTTTGCTGGGTTTGGGCAGTCACGCACTTTGAATAAACATACTCACTCGAAACTCATTAAAGTTAGGTAAGTAAACACTATTTTCTATTTTATAGACAAAGATATTATAATTAAGAAAAATGGAATGTTTAAAGTCTCGGCTGATGAGTAGCAAAGAAGAGGACTGAACACAAATAGGATGCCTAAATTTTCCCTGAAGAGTCACTCTGTTTATTCAGGTCCTTAATTGATTCATTGAAGAGCATGAATAACCCCAGTCAGGCCGGGCGGTGGTGGCGCACGCCTTTAGTCCCAGCACTTGGGAGGCAGAGGCAGGCGGATTTCTGAGTTCGAGGCCAGCCTGGTCTACAGAGTGAGTTCCAGGACAGCCAGGACTACACAGAGAAACCCTGTCTCGAAAAATACCAAAAAAAAAAAAAAAAAAAAAAAAAAAAAAGAATAACCCCAGTCAGGTCTAGAAGTTTCCTAACAAGTATTATTTCTCCATTTTAGAAATTGGGAAAAAACAAAGCCATTTGCCTAAGACAGCATATAGTAGATCTGCTACTATATAGCAGGCAGAACAGTGCATGGTAGTATACTTATTCTTAAGTTTAAAAGGCAATGTACCACAGATGTGTGATCTATTCCATTAACACTGATGTAAACAACTCCAAGGGGATAAAACAACATCCTTTTAGCTTATAGTTTTAGAGATTTCAGTATATAATAGCTTGGATACATTGCTTTGGGCTTGAAGTGAGATAGAATATCATAGTAGCAAGAGTGTTGCAATGCTAAGTGGGTACTCACACCACGGTGAAGCATATAGGAACACATTGACAAAGTATCTTTCAGTGGTCCGGTCTGTAGTGATCTGTGGCCGGCAATGAGGCCTTGTTTCCTACCATCACTCCACAATACCATTCAAAATATGAGCTCACCAGTAAGTTAGGCCATTGTTTAGGCTGGAGCCTTCATGCTCTATTTACCTCTCCACTGCTGGCTATACCAACTGGAGACCCACTAAGCCTCTAACAGCCTTCGAGAGGGCTCACTTTATATACAAACATTAAAAATGATACACTGTTATGATTGCTTATAAATAGGGAAATGAGGAAAAAATGTTATCATTCTATCATCAAACTGCAAAAAATAATAATATAATAATAATTTTAACCACTGAATGAGTCTTGGAACTTTTCAAAATAGTTGGTTCTTGTTAATTGATAATTGAGAATATTTCCTTTGCTGTAGTCCATTAGCCATTAATGGATCTGGACTGTAGGTTCTAGAGACTAAGGTAAAGGGAACACATCATGGGCAGCTGCTTCCCACTGAAGTGATGAACAAGGCTTCACTCATCACCCACTGCTCCAGTCATTGAGGTGCTGCCATGTGAATTGATTAGGGCAAACCTGGGTGGACATTACACAGGTTTCACTTAATTATGACATCATATCCTTCTTACTACATTTTATGCTATTCTTAAATACAGTAAAATGCACTCTTGTTAGTATATGTATGTCTGCTTGGAAAGAATAAACATTTTATATATAAATTGAGATCAGACAATTTTGTATATGCCACTATGAGAAAGTCCTATGAATACACAAAGACCGCAAAAGCATTTAAGACAGTGGTTCTCAACCTTCCTAATGCTGTGGCCCTTTAATATACTTCTTCATGTTGGGGATGGCCATCAACCATGAAATTATTTTTATTGGCATTTCATAGCTGTAATTTTGCTACTATTATGAATCATAATATAAATATCTGATATTCAGGATATATTTTGATTTTTATAAATTGACTCAATGGGGTTATGACCCACAAGTTGAGAAACATGGATTTAAGAGGTCCCAGCAGTAATCACTTCATGGTAGAGTTTAATGTAATAACTTGATGAACCTCTAGCAGATTTTTGGTTCTCTTGGGATACCTGGTGTAACTTGCCGTTTTATGACTGTTAAAAAGAAAAGCGAACAGCTTCAAATTTTGATTGATAAAATGAGATGAAATATGTTAGTGTCATCAGAATGAGAAAAAAATATTGAAAATATTTTTACTTTGTAATGACATAGTGATAAGTAGAAAACTGAGTTTTATTTATAGACATGGCATCCCAAGGTATCCATTATGAGCATTCATCTCTGACTGATGATACAACTTGCCTGATTGCTACAGAAAAGAGGATAAAGACTGCTTGCCTCTCATTGGACAGCCTATTGAACTTGCACCTTTTCTGCAAGCACCACCCAGGTGATGGCTTATACGTTTTATTTTATAGCCTCTGTGGCTACTGGTGAAAACAGATACCAACTTACAGACTGGTTCATTAGTGCATGGTATATTTTGTTTCTAGTAAGCAAATTTGGTCACAAAAGGAGTTGGTGGTAATGGGTAGTCTTTAGCATTATTATAAAGTGAGCAAAGTTTGTGATTGGCATTTGCCTAGTGTTCATAGAATCAACATGGAAACCATGTCAAAGACACAGGTATTAGAGAAAACTCCAGGAATTAAAAAGTTTCCACTAACATAACTTTTGTGAGCTACATTACCAAGTACAGCTTCCTGGAGGGTCGTGTCCTCTCTGTTTCTACTGGGATGGCAAATTCTCTCATAAACCATCTATCTAATTGAACACTTCGCCAAGTAACGGTTTTTAGATGTCTTATGGAGATTGAAAATTGTAAAATCAAAACTTTAACTGATATAGGAAAAGTCCATTCTTCCCACAAGATGAGGCATATCTATACTGAGTGAAATGAAATTTTTTGGAGGGGGTTCTCTCTGTTTTCTGCATCCACTTCCTTCAAGTTTTGTAGACCTGCGTCTTTAGGGATTTTCTTAATGTTTTTGCCTCATATAGGTCAAATGTATGAACCTTTAAAGATATTTATTGAAAATCTCAAGGATTTATCTCTTTGGTGAAGGGAAAGAGATAAAGTAAGAGGAGGGGGAGGTGACAGTAATAGAAGTAGAGGAGGAAAAAAGGAGAAGGAGAAGGAGGAGAAGCAAGAGGAGGAGAAACAGAGAACAAGGAGCTTGTGGTGGTGGTGGTGGGATGGGAGTGATGGTGGTGGTGTTGAAAGAGCAAGAGAAGAATAAAAAAGAGGAGGAGGAAAAGGAAGAGGATGGAGAGGAGGAGGAAAAAGAGGAGGAAGAGGAGAGGAGGAGGAGGAAAAAGAGGAGGAAGAGGAGGGAGGAGGAGGAGGAGGAGGAGAGGAGGAGGAGGAGGAGGAGGAGGAGGAGGAAAAGCAACCAGGAAATTCCTTCTACTTGCTTTTGGTGATGATATGGCAGAGAACTACTAGTTTAAATATTAGCTGCCATGAGGACGCAGGATGACTACTCCTGTATCCTTGTAGTTACCTACATCTGAATCTGGAGTTTGCAGTTATAGATAGGTTATCCTAGCTTCTTCTGGTGAACAGGATGTGATCAGAAGGATGTATCCGAGTAGAGAAGGTGGGCAGGAATGTGGGAGGCACGGCAAGGAAAATGGAAGTTGCAGCGATGAGGGAGACATAAGGCAGAGAATTCAGACAGCCTTGGGAAGTTGGAAAAGACAAAGAACCAGATTTTTTCCCCAGAGATCCTGAAAGGAACACAGTTTTTCTGATACTTGGATTTTAGCTCAGTCAGACTGCATTTGTACTGACCTACAGAATGATAAGATAATATATTTGTACTATTTGGGATTTTTGACCATATGTTTGTGGTAATTTGCTATAGTAGCAGCAAGAAAGTTACACAGTAGTAAAATATCCTCCACTTTCTCTCTGATTTGATAACCAAAACCATTGGCTTGGGGTCCAGGAGTTTTGGAACAGTTAAAAGGTTTTTAGTTTCTAGCGTAGACCTCTGAGCAATAGGTAAAAGGAAGTGTTCTTGAAGTGTTAATAAACCGCTTATGAAAGCGGTTAACTGATTTGTGTCTTTAGTCATGTAATTCCTATTTCTTTGTGATCAGAGAAATCATCCCCATGGAGATTGGAGAAGAATGTTTCCTCAATATTTGATAGACAAGCACTCAGCTATCCTTTTCAAGACAAGGTGTTTTACTCAACACCCAAAGTCAACTGGGCTCAATTGGCAGAAATCTCACTGGGTACTCAGCACCATAAAACTTTGAATTTGTTATAATGCCCTAGTAGGATAGATCCAAGTTCCTCCCAGGAATTGTCTAATGCAAAGGCATTGGAGGAAACTTCTAGCACAATAAATATCTTAACTGCCCACACTTATATCAATGGGCCCACATCATTCATTCTGGTCAGAACCCAGGTGACTCTGACTTCCTTTATGCTGTCTTATACATCATCTTCCTGAAACGTTTAATCATTTATTAGTCACTGCATTTAATCCCCTTAACAGAAACCTCTTATGTTTATTATGTTCAATTCTGACTCAGAGAAACGTCTTTCCATTTATTCTGAGTTTGCTTTTAAAGTTCTCTGGACAAGGGAGTGAATAGGTAATACAGACTCACCCACCCACTATCTAAGTCTACTTCTCTTATGAAACATAATATCTCTCTTTCTCTAGCATGTGGTAGAAGACTTGATTCTCCATTCATCATGCCTAGTTCACTTTGGACAAATGCCACTGTGTTAATCCAACTTCCTTAAGGTTAAATAAAGCCATTTTCTCTCTTCTGGTGAATTTCACACTGTTTTCCCTTGTGCAGCTCAGTGCTGGGCTCTTTCTTTTAGCAGGAACTTCTCACTGTTAATTTCTTGAGTTCACAGCCAAGAAAAAAAGATCTCCTTGTGGTAACAAGCTGCTGTGTGGACTGTGTCTGAGTATGTGTTTGTTTCTATTGCCCTTCTTCTCACTACACCCAAAATAGATTCTAGTCCTTCTGTACCACACTACTTACTTTTGCATTATCTCCAGGCCTGATTATAATGCCTTTTCTATTACTATTCAAAGTTTTAAAAGTTGAAGAGGCCAAAGGTATCTCAGAACTATTTTGATCGCTCATGTTAATTTCTGTTAGCATTCTTTGTGAAAAGGGCCTAGAATCCCTTTGTTGACAAGAAATCTTGATTTGAAAATTAGAAAAAGAAATATGATATTGAGATCTCTAGTTTATGCTTAAGAGTTGTATGAATGAACAGATTTCTTAGTCCAGTGTTTCTTCTCTGTGTTGTGGGGATTAGATTATTATTTTTTAGCATGTTGGCCATGTCTGCATGTATATATGATTGTGAGTGTGGGCCCATGTGTTTAGGCACTAGATGTATATCTGTGATGTGTTTATGCGTGTGTTTATGTGTATTATGTATATGTATATATATAGGCCATGTGTTTATATATGTATATATGTGAGGCAATGTTTTTAATTTATATGTGCTTTAGTGTATATTTGATATATATTTGGATATATATATATATATATATATATATATATATCAACATACAGATTAATATGTGTAATCAGTCATTTATTCATCTTCCTATGCATGTATATTCTGATACATTGAATTGACAATGCATACTAGTAACTATTACAATAAACAACACCAACCAATTATGGCAATAGTAATTGCATGTGACACTATACTATATTAGAGATTGTCTTGAAAGTACCTGGCATGGCAAATATTCTCCTCAGTCTATCTTGTAAATGTTGGTAAAATAGGAAATTACACCATCCTCGCATGATTTGAACTTTATAAAACTGTCTTAGTCCCCAGTGATCACGTCTTTATTTTCCGACTATTTACTAACCCTTTTATAACTCTAAAGTTTTGTTAGGGATCTATCCAATCTCTTTGGCATACAGTTTAAAGAATTGAAGTGCTCTCACCTTTTTTGAAAATGGAAACATTTATTTGCCCTTTACTCACCTGCCAGCAAGACATCTGTTCTCCACAGTTCTTCAAAGATGACTATTTATGGCCCACTGATGTCATCTGAGCTTTCTTTTGGTCTTGTAGAATGTATACTTTGGTCTTCAAAGTTATTTCAAATGTACACTTAAAAAAAAAAAAAAAACCTTTCTTACCTAGCTTGGACTTTAATTTTTTCCTCTCAAAATTTGCTTTCTCCTTTTTAATCTGACAATTCCTTTTCTTAACCTGAAGAGTAATAAAAAAAATTTCTCTGGATTGAAAATTAAAGAACTGTAATTTGAATTCTTGGCATGAGAAACTGAATTCCCTGGTTCATGTAGCTGAGGATTCAGAGGTTAATTCATTTGAATCATGACCGGATTCAGAGATGCAGAGCATGTGAACAGAACCCCAGTTTTCTTGGCATACTTGAACTCCAATTCTTTCCATTTGGTGTAGAGGATAGCTCCTGAATTTATTCAACTCAGAATTAAAGTCCCTTCCTTTTTATACCGATATACATATACTAAAAGTCAAGTTGCATTTCTGTTGGCCTTGATTCATGTCCATGAACAGGAATGGCTTTGGCACTATGGCTAATTACAGCCTCATGAGAGGTGGGCCGGGTTGAGTTGCCTATGAAATATGTGTGTGATAGGACAGGGAAAGAATTTGTTTCCTGCCTGCTTCTGCAAACTTTACTGTCCTCATATCCTTCTATTGCTACTTTTTTTTTTAAAAATTGGATATTTTATTTATTTACATTTCAAATGTTATCCCCTTTCCCAGTTTCCCCCCGGAAACCTCTATCTCCACCCACCCACCCACCCACCACTCCTTCCTCCCCACCCTGGCATTTCCCTACAATGGGTCATCGTCATCGAGCCTTCCCAGTACCAAGGACCTCTCCTCCCATTGATGACTGACAAGGCCACCCTCTGCTATATATGCGGCTGGAGCCCTGGGACCCTCTATATGTACTCTTTGGTTGGTGGTTTAGTCCCTGGGAGCTCTGGGGGGTCTGGTTGGTTGATGTTGTTATTCTTATGGCTTGCAAACCCTTTCAGGTCCTTCAGTTCTTTCTCTAACTCCTCCATTGAGGACGCTGTGGTCTGCTACACCTTCAGAAACCAACATTTCACCTTCTTTGACAATTTTTATTACTCATAGTGTTTCGTTAGTTATCTGTTGTGATTGAATTTTGGTACTTTTTATTTTTTAGATAAATGACATCCATACTTTATTTATCTTTGTGTAAGAGCTGGTATGATTTCTTAGCTACCTGTTCATCATCTTCCATGGTTAGACCTTTGAGGTCTATGTGGCTAAAAGCCTAGAGATATGTACTTTCGCAGTGGCTGAACAAGTGGCCATACTTGAGTTTGTTGGGAACCTCTAAAATACACATTTAAGCTGGAGAGTATCTCTAGCTTTGTTTATATACAAAATTTTGCTTTTCAAAGATTGTAGGGTACTATAACTGCTCTTCTGTGTCCAACGGACTCTGTCATTTCCATCTTGTCAACCAATAGTAATCAGTGGTCAAAACTAAGTTCTGGGAAGTAACTACCATCACTTCACTGTTTCTTGTAGGGTAAATTGTTAGTGATATGTTTCTGGGGCTTTGTCTTTTGCTGCTTATGACTTCTTGGATCTAGATAGACAAACTTTCATCACATACAAATATTTATTCTTTTACCTGTGCTAGATTTGAGATCGATGACACAAAGAGATTGCCTATACTTTCTACTGATCTGTAAAGCATGGTTTACAAACTGCTCTCTCCTCCAACTTCCAGCACCAATATCAATCCGATGCTCTTTTATCACTTTCCAGGGTCTCTTTATGATTCTACCATCCACAACTTCAGGGATTTTGCAAAGGGATATATCTTTTTTTATATATAAAATAATAATCCTTTTGTACAATACGGTACATTCAGAAGGAAAGGCCTTTTTATGAATCTTATTTTGGGAAGGTAAAAAAAGTCTATGAATGGAATTGAACTTTTGTTTGGGCATTAAATTGTGTTTGGTATAATAATATTCAAGCAGTTAAGAAGCTAACTGATATACCCTACTGTCTCCTAAATTATTGTCTGCTATAAATTAGCAGACACAATTTCCATTGATTGCATGTTTAGTCTTGCCTATGCTTTCCCATAGCTTAGTTTCTCCATTCATTCACTTCATAGTCTCTTAAAAGAGACTGAGAAATAAAACATAAATAAAAATAAAAATATTCAATGAATATATTCTTCCTTTTATTAAAATAGATCAAAGCTTACTTCAATGATTACAAAATCAAAAAATCTTTTTCACCCCTCATTGTATTGGGAATATGTGCTATCAAGTAATGTTTGAAATAAGTAGACCAATAGGTTTGATTCACAAAATGCCTTTCTGATTGTAATGTCTCTTGTGAGGACAATCCAGTTTTAGTTGTGATGGGTCTTTGGCTTGACTGAGCATACCACATGTTCAGACCTAATCACAGCTACAGAAGTGCCCGTGGAACTTTTGAAGACTCTCCATTCTGGGAGGCAGTAGAGCTGAAGGTAGCTGACGCTGGCAGAGGAGTGCTGCCATAGATCTACTCCACATGAGTTTTGAATCAAGATACGGAGCCAATTGTTTTTCTGGTTCTAATTCTGTAATGGATTTTTTTTTTTTTTCGCTTTTGGCAGTAGTTGGGTGCATAAAACATATTTGACACTGAAAGTATAAATTTAATGCAAAGTTCCACAGCTTCTGTTTCAAATGCCTATTATAACTTTATAGATGTTTGTTCAGTTGTATGGACTTTAGGTCTGGTTAATTTTGGTGCGTGATGGTTTTATACAATTAAGAAAAATTAAAATATTGTTGATGTTTCAGATTTTACTTCTCATAGAAATATAACTGCATGTTTATCCTCATGTAGGACTTCAGGAAAACCAAACTTTTCTGCCAAAAGACTGCTCCTTGATATTTTAAACTTCAAATGCAAAATATTTATGGATACTGTTAACCAAAATAATTGCTTTTACTTAATTTTAACACACAATGACATAATAACAATAAGAGTGTACCTATTTTTAGGAGTTCTTGAAGAACAAAATTAGAAATATTTTTAAGTGGAAATACTATCCTTGAAAAACACATAAACAGTAATGTCATAGCCAAGCCTCGGGAACAAAATGAAAGGAAACGTCACTTGCTATGTTTTATTGCCGACTCTGGAGCCAACACCAACCATACGTAATGGAATTTCATTGTATGGCAATGGAATTTCCCCCAGAGTTTTATTAAAAGCTTTAACGTAGTTTGAACTCAGAAAGTAAAGGGCCTGTCCAAAGTCTGAGTCAGCATTTTAAGTACATATGGTAATTTCTGAGCTCAACAAAGAGAAACATCACGCTGAGTGGATTCTCAATTTAAAACACTGTTTTTGTTCCATTACTTCTGAACCTGATGGAACCTGAGTGTTGTGATTGGTTATATTTATGTTTTCCCAATAGTCTTGGGGTGATATACTTGTTGACTGATAGCAGTAAGAAGAGGAGACACGTAGTCCTTGAGTGAATCCGTGATGAATCCATTGTTAGCACAAAGCTTAGTAAAAATTGTAACAGTCATTATTTTGCTCTTGTATTGTGTTTTATATTTCAAAAGGATAAGCCACACACTCTCTAGTTTCTTTCCTAAAGAGCTTTGGTATGTCTGTGTATATCAATAAGAATGGAGCATGAAGAAGTAAGTCAGAAAATCCATTTCACGCTTCCCTCATCTCCATCCTCCACTTGGAAGTCCTATATGAACAACAAAGTGTTCATTGAACCTTAAGAATTGGCATGCTTGTGTTTTAGAAATGCCAAGGCTGCCTCAAAAGATGATGACCAGGAAGCTACATTTTTTACATGATTCCCAGTTGGTGCTGTGCACACAGAAGTCTGAGAAGTATTATTGCATAGATTCTTTGTCCCTAATAAATTGATGTGAAAATTCTGTTGTTTTCTTAAGGCATTCAAATGACTCCTTCCTTCCGTTGATTGTTGGGATGCATGCTACTATAAAGTACTTATTATTCAGGGAAATAGAAACCATTACAGAAATGTGAGCATTGAATTATTTTTTTAAGATTCTCAGTAATTAAAAGCATAGGTGGAGCTAAGAAGCTTCTCTTTGAATACAAACGTTCAAATTATCTAACTTAAATTATGATTAATAAGCCTAATTTTAACCTTGCATATCTTTGGCCTTGTCCACTAAACTAGTTTCCTGGAATGCTCAATTGAAGAGTCAGGAAATAAGTGGAGAACACATTCCTCATTAAATAACATTGACTACTGCTCACATACAGTGATCAACCTATGAACTGTTTTCTCAATTCTTCACATTTGTGACATTTGGAAACAATGCTTTCTCCCACTCCCTTGCTTTCCAGCAGGTAGCCTAAGAGGATTTGCAGTCCTGCTTGGTTTAGGATTCTCATATTATTGACTTTACTCTGAAGAGAAATGAAACGCAGCTTCCAATGCAGTGGATGCTGAAGTTAAAGCCCTTCTTATGTCATTTAGAGATTGTTTTTAGATTAAGGATCATTTGACCTTGAGTTACAGTGGTTGCTTTATTATCTGATCATGGTACTTGAATTAAGAGCTTGCCAAATGCATTCAGTACGTTACCTGCCTATGTCACTCCAAAGCTTCTTGCTTCAGAAGATCTCACAGCAGGGTTAGAGCCAGGTAAAGAGCTTAAATCAGCAAGCTATATTTATCAGCAATAAACAGCAGTCCCTGGAAATAAATGTCCTACCTGGCAAATTAATCTACAAAGCAATGGTTCAATGTGTGTGAATGTAGGACTGATTTTCTGTTTTAAAAATAATTAACCAATATTATAAGCAACCAATTGTCTACTGCTGGAAAAGCAGATACTTCTATAGCTTGAAGTTCCTATGAATAGATTGGGAAAAGATGATGATATAAAATACTAAATAATATACTTACACATAAACTCCACGAATCACAGAAGGGAAAGGATGCTGTATCAGCTTGCACACAGTTGCTTAGATGAGGTTACATATGGTTTGAAACAAAAGTAAGGAAGGCTGTCTAATAAGACTAAGACACCTTCAAGCTCAAGCCGAAACATCTAGGCTATCAAGACTGATGGCGCATTTGTGCTTAAGGAGGAGACCTTAGATGAACTTGAACCTGAAGGCGATTCTTTAAAGTTACAGGGAGGACAATTCATTATACATTAGGAGTTAATCCTAAAATGTGGCTGTTGAAACGATATAGCTTTAAGATGGGATGAAACAAGCAGCAGAGCTCTTCCCTAGCATGGAGTGCCCCTGGTTAGGTTCAGCAGTCAGAATATAAGACAAGTTAAAAGGCAATATTAAAACAATCCATTTTTCTTTTTATAAGGTCTTTCTATATTCCATTGCAGCTGCCTTTCCTAGCAGAGTTCCTTGTGTGTCGTAGGTTACCTTTCTGTGCTTGTCAATTAAACTGAGTTTTAAATAATATTTTAGTAAATGATGACTATAGCTTGACCTTGGCTGTGGGCATCACACTAGAGGTAAAATGCCTATGAACTTTGTGAAAGATTTACATAAGGCAGGATCAGAGCTTTGCTTATGCCACGTCGTCACCAATGACACATCTCTGTCTGTGTCTCTCTTTCTATACACAACTGGAAAATTCTCCCAGCTCTAGCAAAAAAAAAAAAAAAAAAAAAAAAAAAGACATAAGGTGAACATAGATCAAAGAAACTACTAGGTGTTGTTTTTTCTTAAGCACTAATGTTCACCAGCGTCTCATTATAGAGAGCAGTTGTCTGTCTTACAAAAATAGAAAATGACTGCATATTTTTTGATGATCATTCAAGGACAGTATTTTTAGATATTTTCCATACCACCATAGAGCATTTATCTCAACAACAGTGTATGGTAATGGACTTAGACAATAGTGTTCAAATTATTGTAATAGAGTTATGCCAGACTCATCCGGGCTTTGAAAGTAAAGATGTAAAAATAGACTGGTCATAATGTGTGACTCAGCCTCATGAGGGCATGTGCTTCTCAGAGCAGTAATGGGTCTGACCAGATCAGTTTCTACCTCTTGCCCAGCAGTGGTCCCTGGCTGTGTATATGCTTATTGATGAATTTGTAACAGAGTGTGTTTGATTTACAAGATGTACTAGGGAAGACCAAAAAATTATAAAGCCTATGTCTATAGGTAAGGATGACTGATATTATTTTAGTAGAACCCCCCCCCCACGTGTGTATGTGTATGTGTGTGTTGGAGTACTGAGGATTTGAGCACGTCGGAAGTCAGAAGACAATCTCCACCACTGATGGGTGTAAGATGACATTTTTTTTTTTTGGTTCAGTATTGGATTTATTGGATATTATTGCTATAACAATCACTGCAAACTTTCTGGCTTAAAGTGACAGAAATGTACTACTCTGTGGATCTGCAGTCAGATGTAAAGTCCATTTCGTGTTAGTGGTGCTGTATGTCTTCTGGACACCAAACAGCTAGAGATTGACATCACTAATCTGAAGAAATCCCTCGTTTCGATGTCTGAAATGGTCTCCAAAATTGCAAAGGACTTTATTGGACTTGATTTACACTTTTCTTTTTTTTAAAACAGAGACTATCATTGGCCAGGTGCTTTGCCACATGGGCCAGGCTAGCTGGACCACAATGGCCAATAATCTGCCTGACTCTCCTTCCCATCTTGCTTTTGCTAAGATTGCCAAGTGCAGAGCACCGCGCTCACCCGGGTTCTTAACTGAATTCTGGGAACTTAAACTCAGGTCCTCCAGTCCCAGTGGAAGAGAATCTTAAAGGAATGTGATGTCTTTGTTAACATGGAGGAAATATAAGTAACCTTTATTCAAATGATATTTCTGTAAAGCAGTATATGCAATTATGATTACAGAACCTTAGATATCATTGAAATTGTTAACATCTATATCTATCTATATCTATATCAATTATATCTATAATCTATCTATCTATCTATCTATCTATCTATCTATCTATCTATCTATCTATCTGTTTAAAGATTGGTTTTACTTTCATTTATGTGTTTGTATGAGTGTATGGCCTGTGCATAAGGATGCTCATGGAGAGTTTGATATTTTGACAACGACTCTTTCACATGCGTGTGCAGGTGTGAGCATCCATGCACAAGTAAGATATCAGTTGTCTTTCTCTCTCAGGATCTTCCTGTTTTCACCCCATCCACTTCATGAATGAACAGAAATATTTAGCTTTCAACACTGGGTTCGGGGATCCAAATTCAGGTGTTCTCAAGCTTAAAAAAAAAAAAACAAAACAAAACCCAAGCGTTGTCACACAACAAACTGTCTCCCTAGGCCAGAAGAATCTATTGATAGGCTACCATTTTTTAAAATGTTTCTACAAGAAAGTAATGAAGACTTAGTCATTAAGTGTCAAAAAATGTGCAACAAACCAAAGAAATGTATTGTACAAGTAATAAAGTATTCATTTGTTTCTGAGAAGCTGTTAATCTTTGAACATACATGTGCATAATTTTCTGGATTGTCTTAACTATACTTTTAAATTAATAGTATATACAGTCTGCTGGAAATGGAAACAGTTTGGGATGAGGAGATAATTCTCTTATTGATGTATAGCCTACTCACTACTCTGCCAGTGTAAATACTGATTCTTCTTTGAAATGGTATCTTATTGGTCTCTCCTTTTGCATTCAGCTACTCTCATGTATCTGTCCATATGTATAATTCAAGTCTAATATATGCATAAAATATATTCTATATATGCCAGTGTATATCAAGGAGTACATACACATATTTGGTTTTTAACTTAATATTATTAACCAGGAGAACTTTCTATGTCATAAAAAAGAAACTTGTGTTTAATGGTAAATTATCTCTTAATTCACTAAGCCATGGCAAACTGACATGTTTAACCCTTAAACTTTAATTAATGCTACTATGGATATCATTGAGCCTTTGTCTCTATATCTTTATCTCTTTAAAACAGGTTCAGAAGTCATAACATGTAGATCAAAAGACATAAATTATTCTTGGACTCTAGATGTAAGTATTTCCCTCTATTTAAAGAAATATAAGTCCATTTCTGGATTTTCTGGATGATAGAGAAAGAATTTCTTTTTTATTCTTTCTCCCAGGACTTTATCACCCCGAAGCAGCAAGAGTCAGAAATGTGACTGAGCAGAGGCTGCTCTCAGCTTCTGCCGCATATTCCAAACATCTGGGGAACACTCTAGTGCTTTGATGCTTGGCACTCAGCCCATAGACACTGTGATTTAATTGGGATGGGTGCAGCCTCAACACTAGAATTTTTAAAGGCTCCCCAGGTTGTTCTAATGTGCAGCAAAGTTTGGAAATGGCTGTCAGACTGTATTCAGTCATTGGAAGATTCCCAGGCACACTTGCCGAAGAGGTCACGTGAAGGTCACTGGCAATGGATGGATTTTTTCGCTTGTTATTTGGCAGAGAGGGGATTTCTTATGGAGGTGAAACATTCCCGATAGCATTCAATACTATTAATCACCTTGACTCTCAAATAAAATAAATCCAACTAGAAAAATAGGATCAACCGAACCTAATACTCTAATACTCTCTCTAGCACTGGATTTGTAAAAGCGTCTTCCCCAGCGACTGCTGGAGTGTTTGGAAAAAAGCCTTCGCTTTTTGCAAATTGATTTTACTCTTGGCTGCAGTGTTTGCTTGTTTAAGCATTAATGACTTGATTTGGAAAGAAATAGCTTCCTGTATGGCCTGGATTAAGAAGAGTCATCTTTACTCCTGCCAGAAATTGTGTACAAATGGATGCATGCAAACAGTGAAACCTGTGACTTTTTTTTTTTTTTTTTTGTAACACTCAAACAGGCAAGGTGACACACATGGCTTAGGGGCTAAGAGAAACATGAGAACTGTTATGCAGAGTTACAGTTGCAAGTGCTAAATTTCCCTCGGGACTGTGGGGAAAGCTTCCTGTTCTTTGTAGATTGGCCTATTATTGGAATACATTTGCCCACAGTTAATCCTCAAAGTAATTAAATGGGAGGAAGCGATTAAATCACCAAGAAAAAACTGACTTCTGCATCTGAGGGACTCAAGCACAGGAAGATTTTCATTACTGTTCAGGAGTTAGACTTGAACACGACTTACCTCTCCTTCTTAAGGTATCCACCCACCCTGCCACATGCTCACGTGTGTGTTTGTGGGGGCAGGGGCCAAATTGTGTTGAAATCTAAAATAAATCTCTAGTATAAACCTGGGGATGTATTTAAAGTCTTAGATTCTTTGGTAGAAATTGTAGTAGTCATTTAGTTATATAGTGCCCACTTCCTTTAGAAGATACCCACATTAGAATATATCTATAAACTCACTCTCTCTCTCTCTCTCTCTCTCTCTCTCTCTCTCTCTCTCTCTCTCCAATTTCTTGTAAATGGGAAAGTTGTTTAACCAAACTGACCTGTTGCCAAGTAGCTCCTAGAACCTTAATTTTTTTTGGGTTGTGTGTGTGTAAATTTTAAGCTTATGATATTATTTTCATTTTTATTGGATTTAAGAAGACTGGTCTTTAATTTAATCAGATATCTTTCTGTACTTGGGTTTTGTCAAGGACCTCCTGGGTGCTGACAGGTGCTCTATCATTGAGGTGCGTTCTTAGACTTCCTTTACCTTTCTATTTTGAGATAGATTCTCTCTAAATGACCCAGGCTGACCTTTGATTTTTTTCTAATGTGAGCTTGTATTTCAGCAGTCGCCCCCCCCCCACTTTTTTTGAAGATTGTTTTCCACTATGTAAATTGCTGACCCAATAGAGTGAACTACACATAACCCAGCAATATTAGACTCTAAGCAGAATAATTTTCAGAGCTGTCTTCTCCAAAAGGAAAATTGTTTGGAAAAGAGACAAAAGTCTATTTGGTGAGGAGGAGTGGAGCATGGCAAACCCCTTGGTATTCACTAACATTTATTCTCTTGTCTTCCTGGGCACATATATACAACCTTCAAAACATCCTTGTATTTAGACATGGCTATTTGAATTCATGGCAATAGATATGAGAACTAGTATTACCTTCTGTCTGTCTTAGTTACAACAGCAGCATCCATATGCAGAACCAATTTTCTGTATTTGTTATATGACTGCCTTCTCTGGCCAAATACCACACAAGGGTAACTTAGGAAGGACAGGTTTATTTGGCTCACAGTTTGAGGTGCTGTAGTCCATGATGGGGAAGACTATGTGTATAACACAGCTGTTACATGGCATCCTCATTCCAGAAACACAGGAAATACATGCTTGAGTTTAAAGCTATGTCTCATTGATTTCCTCCATGTCTTAAAGAATGCTGTGGTCTCAAAGAGCTAAGCAGCAGCTGATTGCCCTTAAAAGACAAAGTACTAAGCCAGCGTTATATAATGCCACTAAGATCTTGTTTTTTTGGTCATAGAAGAGGTTAGGTGAATTGGTACATAAATTCAGGAATTCACATACAAAGAATCAGAAGAGCAAGTAACATCTCAGACACAAGGATTGTGCATTTGCTCCAGTGATACTGAAATCTGGGATTGACACTTCGTTTTATCTCCGCTTGGACAGCTGGCTGTATTCAGATAGTAGCTGGCTGGTCTCAGCTATGACAGTTATGTTGACCCATACCTCCATCCTTGTTTTCTATTATCCACGGGTAAGCCATATAATCAAAGCTTTTAGAACATTATGTTCTTGAGCTCCAAGAGGGTAAGAAGAAACTGTTGGAATTCCCAAAACCTTGTTTGAAAGTGGTACAAATCTTATTTTTGATGCATTTTATTGTCTCAAAGAGATCATAATCCCCAGAACAGGTTCAGAGGAAGGGCAATGAATTCCGCTTTTTTCATGAGAAGTGGTTAAAAGAACATGTAATTATTTTTATTTTCTATAATCCCCTGCAAAACTCCTTGTATATACTAAGATTTGAGTACACCGTTGCAGAACACATGCATGGATGCGTGGGAATTCTAAAAAACAAAAAGAAAATGTTGGCACAGCCTCTGTAGGAAATGAAAAAGGGAACCAATCATGGATAAGTAAAAGAATTGCTGAATGGCACAGACCGTCCAGCTGAACTTGAAATTCATAAGTCTAGGTTGGAGCCAATTCTCTCCAAATGCATTTGGTAGCTTGGGAGCAAGCCCATAGAAACAGATGGTTGGGTTGATCTAGGTGAGGGACTGGAACTCTACAGACTAGCAGCCATGGGATATATCACAGCTACCCAGCTTGGTTCAATGCCCCCTCTGCTCTCTGTTCACAGGAGATCTGGCTGATTTTACTCCATGGAACAAGTGAAACCAATGACCTGAAATAGTATAGTCTACTGTCAGATATGAAACCTGAACACAATATTTCAGATCAGTCAACTGATACTGTCAACTATGTGATTGGTGTCCCAAGTAAAATATAGGACACAGGGACACACAACATCACACACACACACACACACACACACACACACACACATACACACACCACTCCATTGGCTTTCCATGAAAACCATGCAGAAGGCTCATCAATTTTTCAGTTCTGTCTTCCTGCCCATGCAGTTCTTTTGTAACCTGCTACAGTTTTCTATTTCTCACCCCATCACGTTCTGCTGTCACTCCAGCCCTTAAGATAAGCTGGTCCAGGTGTATCTCATGTCCCCAGCTCTAGCCTGAGGCATTCTTTTCCTGGATCACTAGATCCTTCTTTCCATTCTTCACCACAAATATCAAGAAGGGATGGAAGCCTCAGGCTATGTTAAAAGCCTGAGATGTAGGTACAAATGGAATGTGAGAAGTGAGCACATTTGTAGACAGCTAAGAGAATGATGCACTCCTTGATTACTTTGGTTGTAACATTTAATATAAATTTAACATATTATAACATTTAATATATCTGTCAGACTAATCTTTTCACCCACTTTTCTTGATGTTTTATACTTACTTCCCCTGGTCTTTTGCTGGCAAGCATGAGTTACCCAATTTTTATTGTCACACAGCTCACAGACAATCCTTACCCTTAGTCCGCTTCTGCCTTTATTCATCCACATCTTCAAGCATGGGAAAAGAGCCAGTCATGAGAACGTCAACCAGAGAATCAAGTCCCCAGTGCTTGAATAAGAGACACAGAAACAGAAGGGATCAAAGACTTGGTGAGTTGGCAGTGAAAGTCCCAAAGATGATGAGTAGAGATGATAGGAAAGGAAAGCCAAATTATGTGTCAGTGACTGAGCACTAGTGGACGGTGAAGGACTGAGTAAGAAGAATCTCAGAGGACAGAGGGCTTCAAATGATGAAACAATGGAGAATTGGTGGCATGGGACCAGCTGCTGGGGAGAGCAGTTGAAAGCTCAGTCCATGCTCAGGATGATAGTCCAAAGGTCATACGAAAGAGTCGTATTATTCTTACTTGTTAGAGGGTTACTTTTAGTCATTTTGAGATTCAAACTAAACCTTTCAATGAAATTTTTAATTCATTTTTTAATCAACTAATGACTAAAGAACAGAATTATATATTGAGATATAAAGATTCATTAAAGAAGATTCATGCCATTAAACATGTGCCTTCAAAGGCAAAACTATACTGTTAATTTTAATTAAAGCAAAAGTCACAGACAGAGGTAAGCCAGGGTTGTGTGGGGTGTAGAATTAGGACCAGAGTTGGGACAAGAAATGGAGCCAGATAGTAAGAAGTGTGTGTATGTAGGGAGAGGGCGGGGGAAGGCAGTGAGTGGCTAAATAAGAATGAAGTAAAATGCTACAAATGATTGGAAATGTTATAATAAAATCCATTATTTTGAATACTGAAAAACTGCTACAAGAAAAAGATGTCAAAGAGGGATACAGAAGGAAAGATGAAAATGTTTCTTAAGATAAGAGCTACACAGGTATTAACGTGTGCCTGTGAGTTTGTGTGTGTGGTGTGTGTGTGTGTGTGTGCATATGTGTGTAAGAGAGAGGGGGCAGGGAAGGAGGAAGGGAGGAGAGAGAGGGGGAGAGAGAGAGGGGAGGAGAGAAGGAGAGAGAAAATGAGAGAGAGAGAGATTGAGAGAGAGAGAGAGAGAGAGAGAGAAGAGAGAGGAAGGAGGGAGGGAGGGAGAGAGAGAGAGAGAAGGAGATGGAGAGATGGCTCAGCCATTAAAGGCTAGTCTCACAACCAAAAATATGAGAGAGAGAGAGAGAGAGAGAGAGAGAGAGAGAGAGAGAGGTCCAGGAGAGTGGGTATGTAATGGTAAAGTCAATTAATTTCAAATCAATTTTGTAACAAAAGTTTAGACCATTTGTTGAAGTTTAGTTGAAACTTCAGTTTGAAAATACGTTCGTTCTTTCCTTTTATAATGGAAGTGGAGCCAAATCCACGCTCACATTCTGGTAAGTGATCCTGTGTAAACTTTGCTGCTCCCTAAGCTAACCCTCTCGGAAGCCACAAGGACACTTGTGCAATCAACTCTATTTGATCACAAGGCAGCTTGAAGGAAACCAGCATCAACACGGCTCTTTGGACACTTGGAAATAGGCTTTCAATCCTACCTATTTATTTGAAAGGATTTGGTGCCTTAAATGTCAGGACAGGCTAGTTTTTACAGTGATTTTATTACTGGGCGAGCTGTTTAAAAACATCTCACAAGAAATGACTGGTCTACCTCTCTATTTTAGTGCTAACCACATGTGGAGAGCAGCATTGTGTAGCAGACATTTGGGTGGGAATATTCAGTGTGTAAGGGAAGGCTTGGCTGGTCACGATGTTCTGGTCAACTTGGATTGTCAGAACACAATTTGTGTGACTTCCACGTATATTACTGAGATGGCAAGTTCTTCCCTATTGAAACTTCCAGAATCCAGTGAGTGGATTGCAGTGGGCAGCTCTGCTTGTGCTCAGTTATTTCTGCCTCTTAAAAATATAGAAGGGAAGAAAGAAGGCCTTTTATCTGGCATTCATGATCTTTCTAGACAAATGGAAGAATAGTTTTAGCTAGTAGCCAACAGCATTTCGGAGACATGAGAATTGAACTTGTGAATTGCAAACGACTAAAAAGAGTGAAAGACAGAAATGGGTAAGAATTTGATTAGGAATTTGTTTTTTCCGTCAATAATTCCATCCTTAAAAGATAAAATATGCAGTCTCATTAAAATCTGAATCAAAAGGTAAAACCAGATAACATTACAAAATGGATTGTGATTATGAATGTAGACTATGAAGGGTAAGTACCATATTTTGAGAGCCCCTGTAACAGGAAAGTGAATATTAAGATTATTTAAATAAAGACACATGTCTGTGCAATGTACCTGGGGAAGGAAAGGGTTTAGCTCTTTGGAAGAATTCAGTAAAAGTGTATGTGCTTCCTAGAAACAGAGAAGAGGTATTAATAGATCTTGTATGTGATGCTCACTATATTTTGGGCAACTAGGAGTAGTTTCAGTTCTTAGTTGACAGTATTTGTGGGACACTGGATTTGAACTTTCTTCAAGCAGTTTATTATAACTTGATTATATCAGCAGATATACCACAAGTATATGTTTTTAATGTAGTCTTAGATTACTAATAAGTACACTTCGGATGTTTCCATTTACATTTTATACCATTCATTATTTTTTTATTTTTATTACATTAATCTATTGATAAATTCATTAAACTATTGATAAATTTATACCCTTGCAGAATACATGCTGGGTATTCTCATTCCAACAGTAAATCTATGTTTGGACAGGGAAACACTAAAAGAAAGACAAACTTATTATTGCCTGCTAGCTTTGCGAGTATTCAGAAAGTCGAACAACAGGGATGAATTCTGGATTGATTTGAAAATGTTTGTGGTGTTAATCAGCTGTGTAACCACAGCAATGTTGCCTTTGTGATGTCATAATTACCTAAAAAGAGTGATGTCAGGGGATGTGGGGAAGACTTTTTTCTCATTTCTTTGGCTGATAGTAAAGAAGATAATCTCAAGGCAACAGAAGGAACACATCTTTCTTGCGTTCACGCACTCTAACTGGTAAACAGTTGCAAGAAGCACATCTACTAGGTTCAGCTATCTGCTGGGGAGGTGTTAGAAGCAGCGGTTCATGTTTTTGTTTCTGGCAGAATGCTGAATAACAAAATATAATTAGATAACTATTAAATTAAAGAAAAAAAGTGATGACCTCCACCTGCGTTGTAAGTCAGGTGAGTTTCAAGGCACCTTGGCGCAGGATCACAAAAAAAAAAAAAAAAAAAAAAAAAAAGCAGAAATACAAATACGAAGCAGAGACTTTTCATGTCCAAAGAAGAAATGCAATGTCTAAAGGCCGAGGATTATACCTGCAGACCTAACTCAGCCCAGCACAGATGCGAAACAATTACACTGAATAAAATGATTGCATGCAAAGGGCTTCACACTAGAATAAAAACCAACAGTCCAGACTGTTAAATACACGGTGGGCTTGCTAGAATTTGTTGTTTTAGCTGGTAGTAAACTCCAAACTCACGTTTCCTAGAAGGATCCTACTATAAAATATTGTCTCACATTTCAGGTACACTGGTGCTTTAGACAACCATATGTCTTTCCTCTATTTTAAGAAATAGCCATATTTGATATAGCTTCTATATTTGATCGCATCAAAATTCTCCTTCTCTGATATACCAGTAGACTTTCCCTCTCTTCCTCCTCTTTTTCTTCCTCCCATTGTTTCTCGTATTGTTTCATTCTGAAAACCTGAATACAAATCCCTAGGTCCTCAATTTATGAATTAGTTGTTCACTACAACTCACATCCCTTTCTTTCTTGAAGAAGACTCAGTCCTTACATTCTTAATCTCTGAGCCTTCCTAAATCCCGCTATACATATTCATAAGTGACTGTGATTGTTTTTAAAGATTTCTAATCCACCACACCAATGAAAAGGGGCTTGTAGAGTGAAAGAAATCTCACCTAAGTTTTTCTGCACATTACTCCTTGTTAAATAGCTTAGAAAATAGCAGTCAAGCCATGTGCTAATTTGAAATTATAAACAAGGGTAAAAATGATTAAGCCACATTTTTATTACATGTATTCAGTAGCTGGTTTAGTGTGTGTGTGTGTGTGTGTGTGTGTGTATGCATCCATATGCAACTGTAGCCCACACACTTAGGCACACATGTACCGTGATGTAAATGTGGAGCTCAGATGACAACTTGGGGGAGTCAGTTTTCTTTGTTCTACCATTTGGGTATCAGAGACTAAATTCAGGTCATCAGGCAAGGTCCTTTACCTGGTGAGTCATATTGTCCTCCCTGCTTTGCAGTTCTTCTGTGATGCTCAGGGGAAGAAAAGTTGCTCATGAGAAGCAACAAGCAGGACCACTGATAGGAAGCAGATGATGAAGAGTGACCAAGGAGCTAAAATTTTAGTATACCCATTAAGTCATGTAATCACAGGGTCTGTGGAAAGCAGTATGCTCATAGCCAGTCGCTGCAGCACAGGATTTCCTGGGGACGACAGTGACAGGGTATGGAGTCAGTGGTCGAGGCCAAAATGTTTTTTTATCTTTGACAATTCTTCTGTTCATAACTGTTGCTTTTCTAAGGTCAAAAGCAGTTGTTGGCTTTTGGTAATTAATTCATGCTGGCAGCTGCAGGAATTAAGGAAAAAAAAACGACTTGACTTAAGTGCTAGGGAACTTTTCTCTTGGTTCAAGGACCTTTCACTGGCCCAGAAAGAGGCTTGAGATTTGTTAACTCTTCATGAACCAGAGAGAAAAGAAAAGAAGAGAAAGAAAGAATGAAGAAGTGAGAAAATTGATGCATGTAGAAAATACTCACTCATTCTGTATGAAGCTGCACCATCATTTATTTTTGGTTCTTAGTTCTTGCACTCTCTCGGGATAACTCATCACATGGGTTTCCAAACAGCTTTACATTCCATAAGTTCACAACAAGCTGAAGACAATAGTTCATGTCATAAAATGACAAAGAGTTACCGCACTAATGTTTACATGTCTTTCCATTAAGACTAGTACCTGATTAAGCATTCATTAACTGTTACCTCCTCCATAAGTTCATTATAAGTTTGAAACAATAATTCTTAGTTAGCATGGTTTTGTCAAGAGACAAATCGTCTGCCTTGTGTCTCATTAGTTGAAATTTTTTTTTATAGGTAGACCAGTCAATATTTTATTTTCTCTCCTTATGCCTACAATAAATTGTCCATTCTCAGTTATGACCTTTAGTTACCTGATTGTGGCCTTGTTCCTATCCTAGAAAGAATGTTCTCCTTGATCATAAATTTGTTTCCAAGCCTGCTTTTTTTTATCCTAGTGCAATTGACCGGTGATACATAAAGGTTTGCAGAGATCTCTTTGTAGCTTTCCTGTTGTAGAAGGCCCAGAATTAAATTTAGAAATTCTATAAAATCATTATTAGGAATTGTGAAATCATTAATTTGGCTACACAGCTTTACTATATGAGAGTGCACCTTTTATGTTGATCTGCAGAAAGTCTCCCCAATCCAGTAGGATAATGGCCAGGAATCACTTTGTAATAGAAAAGGCATACAGTAGCAAAAAGCAAGAAGCAATTCTGGGATGGAATCTCTTGGGAACCTGCCTCAGAGTTCACCCATCACAGGCCATGCAAAACGGTGGACCATCTCGATAAAAGACACTTGCATGCCTCTAGTGTTTCCTAGATGGCTTCTGTCAGCAGCATTCAAACCTATAGTGACATTGCAGATAGGGATACTGAAGATTCAGAGAAGTCAGAAAAATTCCCGAGTTGTTTTGCTAATAAATGTAAAAACCAGAATACCTAGGTGTTGTAGTAATTATTTAAAACAGCCTCTGCATCAGGCTGACTATCTAAGCTGCAGCAGCTCTGCCTAACCCAGCCGCCATGTTTCTCGGCCTAAGGCCAAGTGTACACTGCAGGTAGAACTGGCCGCTAGAAACACCAGCCCTGCCACTCACTAGATGCCAGCGTGAGAGATGGCTCTGCCAATCTTCTAAGCTGTCTCCGCAAGGCAGGGCATTACCCAGACCATTCCGCCATCCATGGGGCCCAGTAAGAGAATGAGACTCTAATTCTTATAGATTAATCGAAGCTTATATATTTGGCAATGATCAGTAACAAGATACCCATAAAATCAGAAGTGTAACCCAATACCCAACCTAGGTATACCAACTACCTTTGACTGCTACAGACACGTGAACACGTCTCCATCGCTCCTACATCTCTGCCTTTCTCGCTCCTCCTCTTCCTTTTCTCTCTTCCTCTCCTAGCTCCTCCTCTTCCTCTCTTAACTCCTCCCACCTTAGCTTCTCCTACACCTAGGCCTCAGAGTCTTAACTATGAGCCACTAACTAACAAGGGAACATTTGAATTAATCAGTGATCAAGAGACCTCCTAGCACATTGACTAAGCATCCTTACTCCTTGAGGCATCTCATCCATCTTCCATTTCTCTATTGCATCATTCTGTGGTTCCTTTCACCCAAGCTGGCTGTGTTGTAGTCTAGAAAAATCACAGGTTCATAGTAGTGTCCTTCTAGGGTCCACGTTCTTTTAGAAATATAGCAATAGTATATGCAGATAAAACAAGAAATGTGTTTCTGGTATAGGCAGAACTAGCATGACATATAGATAAGCAGATTTCCCACAAAAGGGGGAGATTTAGGACAGAGATGCTCTCTGCCCATACTGAGCTCTCATAATGACATCAGTTACCTTTAGACAGTGTATAAAACAAGCTCATGCGATCAGACGTAAAAAGCAGGAAATGGTGCCACAGTCAATAAAGACAACACTGGCCTTCTTTGTGTATATTCAAAAAGACTAGAATTTTTACTCTAGTTTCTGTTCACATCTTTTGTTAAATAACCTGAAATCCATGAGGCACTTTTCATAATTTGGACTGTCAGAATTACTATTGTTAATTTTTTTCTCTTCATGCATCCTTGATGGTAAAAGGTAATACCTTCCCTTTTAATTTTCATTTTCTAAATTTTATTATCTTATTTTTTTTTTTACTTTTAAAAGCCCTTTATTTAAAAATTGTATATAGTATGTTTTGATCACATTTTTTCCACTCTCTCAACTTCTCCCAGGTTCTCTTCACCTCCTTACCCATTCAACTTTCTCTGATCTCTCTCTCTCTCTCTCTCTCTCTCTCCTCTCTCTCTCTCTCTCTCTCTCTCTCTCTCCTTCCTCCCTCCCTTTGATAAAGACATCCTATTTAAGACTGAGTGCTTCAAAGCCTCCCACTCTCTGAACATTTTCTGGTTTTGAGTCTGTATTTATTCCCATAGCAAGAAGAAGCTTCTCTGATGGAGGTGGATGGAGGTACTGATCTGTGGGTATAGTGAGATACCATTAAGTGTCATTTTTAAAATGTTCTTTTAGGAGAATAATAGCAGTAGATTTTACCCTAGGCCAACAACCTCAGGTTTTTGGCCAATTTAGAAGTGTAAGAGATAGGTTCCATGTCATGGAGATGATCACTCATCATCAAAGACTCATATTTCAAATTAAGACCATATCTCTGTACATACAGTAGGTTAAGAAAATGGATTCCTTTCTCTGCTCAGTAGCTCATGAAGCTTTTCATGTCATAAGCTGTGGCAGTATTTTGAGAATTCTTACTGCTTGGCTTTTGGTTCAGTTGGACTCTACTCCCTGTCCCCTCCCTCAACCAGAACATTTAAAGAAAACTATCTGCTTTTGCCTGAATGACCCAGGTAACAACCTACTTTAGCTTGAGCTGCTTAGATATTTCGGCTAAAAATGGCTTATTTCCATGCGTCACCCGGATAATTGCCTTAGTCGGCTGGCCCACTTAGCCGGGTGAGCCCCAGGTGTGAGGTACAAGTGTCAGTGAGGACTTTGTTGAAGAATGCAAACCCAATTTTACCTTCTGGATGCTTGGAGAAATACAATGTAGATCTCCTTCAGCCTCTGATGCTCCTTCTGTAAGATGGATTATCTATGTCACCTGACAAGAAAGCCTCCTGTCTTTGCAGGTGCTTTGCATCAAATGTGGGCAAACCTCTGTGCTTTTGAAGGGGCAATATTTCAGCAAGTATACTGGCTAAGCATTTGAAAATATAAAAGAAAATAAGGACAATATTTCTTCCTCAAGAGGGAGGTGCTTATGGATTAGTTTATGTGAACCCTTAGAAAGGGCCTGTTTGCTGTTGACCTGTTTGCAAGTGTAACCAGCATTGAAGAAGGACAAAACTGTTGGAGAGATCCAACAGGCAGGCTAAACATATAGGTGGATTTTCTTTTCTTTTCTTTTAATTAATTAACTAATTAATTAATTCACTTTGCCACCCAATATAAGCCCTTCATCTCCCCTCAGTATCCCCTCACACAAGTTCTCCTCCCCATTTGGGAAGTACTCCCAACCACCACTGTCTTTCCCTATTAAGTCATAGCACCATGAACCCTTTCCCACTGAGGCCAGACATGGTAGTCCATTTAGGGGTACAGAATCCTCAGGCATGCAGGCAACAGACTCAGGGACAGCCCCTGTTCCAGTTTTTGGAATACTTGCATGATGGCCAAGCTGCTCATTTGCTACATATGTTCAGGGGTGGGGGTTAGGTGTGGCCCTTGCTCAGTCTTTGGTTGGTGGTTCAGTCTCTGGGAACCTCCAAGAGTCCAGGTTAGTTGACTCTCTTGGTCTTCCTGTGGAGTCCCTGTTCTCTTCAGGTCTCTTAATCCACTCAACTCTTCCTTAAGACTCCCTAAGCTCCATCTAAAGTTTGTGTGTGAATCTCTGCATCTCTTTTCATTGGCTGATGGGTGGCACCTCTCAGAGGACAGTTATGCTAGGTTCCTGTTTGCAAGAATGACAGAGTATCATTAATAATGTCAGGGATAGGTTCTTGCTTGTGGGATGTGTCTCAATTTGATCTAATCATTGGTTGGCCATTCCCTCAGTCTGTTCTAATTTTGTCCCTGCACATCTTGTAGGTGAGACACATTTTGGAACAAAGGTTTTGTGAGTGGGTTAGTGTCCTTATTCCTCTACTGGGAATCCTGCCTGGGTACAGGTAGTGGTCACTTCAGAATCCATATCCCCACTGCTAGGAGTCTCAGCTAGAGTTGCCTACATAGATCCTCTGGGGCCTCCTCCCACTCCAGGTCTTTGGTGGGTCCTCAAAATTGCCCCCCAACCCCCTGTCCATCTCCCTTTTCTCTCTCCTGATCTCCCTACACATGATCTTCACCTCCCAATGCCCTACTTCCTTCCTCATCTCCTCTTCCACCTAGGTCCCTCCCTCCATCATCTCTGATATCTGTTTTGTTTCCCCTTCTGAGAAAGATTCAACCAGTATCCTTTGGATCCTCCTTGTTATTTGGCTTCTTTAGTTCCATTGATTATAGCATGATTATTCTGTACTTTATAGCTAATATCCACTTATAGGTGAGTACAAACCATGCAGGTCCTTTTAGGTCTGGGTTACCTCACTCAGGATGATACATTTTAGTTCTATCCATTTGCCTGCAAAATTCATGATGCCCTTCTTTTACATGGCTGAGTAGTATTCCATTGTGTAAACAAACCACATTTTCTTTTTCCATTCATCAGTTGAGGGATACTTAGCTTGTTTCCAGTTTCCGGTATTATGAATTAAGCTGCTAAAAACATAGTTGAACAAGTGTCTTTGTGGGATGGTGGAGCATCTTTTGGGTATATGCCCAGGAGTGGTATAGCTATGTCTTGAAGTAGAACTATTCGAGTCTTCTGAGAAGCTGCCAAGTTGATTTCCAGAGTGGTTGTACAAGTTTTTTCTCCCACCTGGAGCATAGGAATGTCACCCTTGCTCCATATTCATGCCAGCATGTGTTGTCATTTGAGTTTTTGATCTTAGCCATTCTGATGGGTGTAAAATGGAATCTCAGAGTCATTTTGATTGCTTTTTCCTGATGACTAAGGATAGTAAACATTTCTTTAGATGCTTCTCAGCCATTCAAATTTCCTCTGTTGAGAATTTCCTATTTAGTTCTGCACCTTATTTTAAATTGGGTTATTTGGTGTTTTAGAGACTAACTTCTTGAGTTCTTTATATATTTCAGATAGTAGCCCTCTGTCATATGTAGGGTTAGTTTCTCAATATGTAGATTGTGGTTTTGTCCTAATGACAGTGTCCTTTGACTTAAAGAAGCTTTTGAGTTTTGTGAGGTCCCATTTACTAATTCTTGATCTTAGTGCATGAGCCATTGGTGCTCTGTTCAGGACTACTGTATCAATGAGTTCTAGACTATTCCTCACTTTCTGTATTGTATCTGGTTTTACATTGAAGTCTTTGATTCATCTGGTCTTGAGTTTTGTGCAGGACAATAAATGAGGAACAATTTGCATTCTTCTACATGCAGACATCCAGTTATATCAGCACCAATTGTTGAAGGTATTCTCCCTTTTCTATTGTATGGTTTTTGTTTTTTGTTTTTTTGTTTTTTGTCAAAAATCAAAAATAACTGGGCTTATTTCTGGATCGTTGATTTGATTCCTATGATCCATTTGTCTGTCTCTATACCAATACCATGAAGTTTTTATTACTATTGCTCTGTAGTACAACTTGAAGTTAGGCATAGTGAAACTTCCAGAAGTTCTTTCATTGTTCAGAATCTTTTATTGTTTTAGTTATCCTGGGTGTTTTGTTTTTCCATATGAAGTTGAGAATTGTTATGTCAATATCTGTAAAGAATTGTGTTGGAATTTTGTTGGGAATTGAACTGAATGTGTAGACTGCATTTGGTAAAATGGCCATTTTCAGTGTGTCCATTTTACTGATCCATGAGCATGGGAGGCCTTTCCATCTTCTGATATCTTGCTCAATTTCATTCTTCAGAGACTTCAAGTTCTTCTCATACAGGTCTTTCACTTGCTTGGTTAGAAGGACAAAAAGTATTTTATATTATTTGTGGTTATTGTGAAAGGTATTATCTTACCGATTTCTTTCTCAAATCATTTATTGCTAGTGCAGATGAGGACTTCTGATGCTGTTGAGTTTTGTATCCAGTCACTTTGCTGAAGGTGTTTATCAGCTGTAGGAATAGGAATTCTCTGTTAAAATTTTTGTGGCCACTTATGTATACTACCATATCATCTACAAACAGTGATATTTAGACTTATTCCTTTCTAATTCATATCCCCTTGATCTTCTTTACTTGTCTTATTGGTCTAGATAGAACTTCAAGTACTACATTGAAGAGATAGGTGGAGAGTGCACAGCCTTGTCTAGTTCCAATTTTAATGGACATACTTTAAGTTTGATGTTGGCTATTGGATTGCTGTTTATTGCTTTCATTTTGTTTAGGTATATGCCTTATATCTGTTATATCTCCATGGCTTTTAACATGAAGGGGCGTTAGATATTGTCAAATACTTTTTTGGCATCCATGAGATACTCATGTGGTTTTTTTTTTTTTTTCTTTCAGTTCGTTTGTATGGTGGATTTCATTGATGATTTTCCTATACTGAACCACCTCTGCATCCCTGAGATGAAGCTTACCTGATCATGGTGGATGATATCTTTGTTTTGTTCTTGGCTTTGGTTTGTGAGTATTTTCTTGATATTGTCATTTTTTCATCAATGTTCATAAGAAAATTGGTTTCAAATTGTATTTTTTTTTTGTTGAGTCTTTGTGTAGTTTAGGTTCTGAGTGACTGTGACTTCATAGAATGAATTTGACAAAGTTCTTTTTGATTCTATTTTGTGGAATAGTTTGAAAAGTATTGGCATTAGCTCTTCTTTTAAAGTCTGGTAGAATTCTGCACTAAAACCACCTGGTCCAGGACCTTTTATGGTTGGGAGACTTTCAATGACTGTTTCTATTTCCTTAGGGATTGTAGGACTATTCTGATAGTTTACCTGGTTTTGATTGAGCTTTGGTAATTGGTATCTGTCTAGAAAATAATCCATTATATTTAGTTTTCAATTTTGTGGGGTACAGTCTTTTGAAATAAGACCTAATGATTCTTTGAATTACCTCAGCATCTGTTATTATGTTTCCCTTTTCATTTCTGATTTTGTTAATTTGGGGACCATCTCTGTGTCTTTTAGTTAGTTTGGATAAGGATTTGTCTATCTTGTTGATTTTCTCAAAGAACCAGCTCTTGGTTTCATTGATTCTTTCTATTGTTCTCCTTGTTTCTCATTGATTGATTTCAGCCATGAGTTTGATTAGTTCCTGCCATCTACTCTTCCTGGGTGTTTGCTTCTTCTTTCTAGAGCTTTCAGATATCTTTTAATTTGTCAGTTTGGGAACTCTCCAATGTTTTCTAATGAGGGCACTTAGTGCTATGAATTTTCCTCTTAGCACTGCTTGCACTGTGTCCTAAGTTTGCCCATAAGTTTGGGTATGTAGTGCCCTCATTTTTGTCAAATTCTAGAAAGTCTTCAATTTCTTTATTTTCTCCCTGACCCTGTGATCATTGAATAAAAATTGTTCAGTTTCCACGAATATTTAGGCTTTCTATTGTTTCTATTGTTGTTTGAAGTCTAGCTTTAGTCCCTGCTGATTTGATAAGATGCATGGGGTTATTTTAATTTTCTTGTATCTGCTGAGGTTTGCTTTGTGACTGACTATATGGTTATTATTATTTTTTTTTTTTGAGAAGAAGCTACATTTTTTGTGTTTGTGTGAAATGTTCTATGGGTATCTGTCAGGTCCATTTGAACCATAACCTCTGTTGATTTCCTTATTTCTCTGCTTAGTTTCAGTCTCAATGACCTGTCTATTGGTGCGAATGGGATGTGTGAGGGATTCCATGTGTGATTTAAGCTTTGATAATATTTCTCTTATGAATGTGGCTGCCCTTGCATTTGTGACATGGATGTTCAGAATTGACACATCCTCTCAGTAGATTTTTCCTTTGATGTGTATGGAATGACTTTCCCTATCTTTATTGATTGCATTTGGTTGAAAGTCTATTTTATTAAATATTAGAATGGCTATTCCAGCTTGGTTCTTGAGTCTGTTTGCTTGGAAAATCATTTCCCAGACCTTTAGATTCTAGTCATTAAGATAATGTCTATCTTTGTTGCTGAAATGTGTTTCTTTTAAACAGCAGAATGATGCATTCTATTTACATATCCATTCTGTTGGTCTCTAGCTTTTTTTTTTCCTTCTGGGGAATTGAGTCCATTGATGTTGAGAGATATTAATGTCCTGTAATTGCTACTTCCTTTTATTTTAAGGTTGGCAGAAGTTGTGAGTGTGTGTGTTTGTGTGTTAGTCTTCTATTAGTTTTAATGGTGTGAAATTGTTTATATCTTGTGTTTTCTTGAGTGTAATTAGCCTTATTGTGTTGTAGTTTTCCTGCTAGCATCCTCTTATGGCTGGGTTAGTAAAAATTAGTGGTTAATTTGGTTTTGTCATGGAATATCTTGGTTTCTTCATCTATGGTGATTGAAAGTTTTGCTGGGTATCTAAGTAAGGTTTTACTGCTGTGAACAGACACCATGACCAAGGCAACTCTTATAAGGCCAAAATTTAATTGGGGCCTGATTACAGGTTTAAAGGTTCAGTTCATAATCATGAAGGCAGGCATGGTGCAGCAGGAGTGAGAATTCTATATCTTCATCTGAAAGCTTCTAGCAGAATACTGACTTCCAGGCAGCTAGGATGAGGGTCTTAGATCCCACACCCACGGAGACACACCTACTCTAACAGGGCCATAACTTGTAATTGTGCCAGTCCCTGGGCTGAGCATATACAAAACATCACACTGAGTATAGTATTCTAGGCTGACATCTGTGGTCTCTTAGAGTCTGCTAGACCTTTGCCTAGGCCTTTTTAACTTTTATAGTTTCAGATTAAAAAAATCAAATGAAATTCTGATAGGTATGCCATTATATGTTAGTTGGATTTTCTCCCTTGCTGCTTTTAAAATTCTTTCTTTGTTCTGTATAATTTAGTGTTTTGATTATTATGTTGAGGGAGGATTTTCTTTTCTGATCCAATTTGCTTGGTGTTCTATCAGCTTCTTGAATCTTTATAGGTATCTCTTTTTTTGAGGTTATTTAAGTTTTCTTATATGATTTTGTTGAAGATGTTTTCTGGACTTTTGAGCTGGGAATCTTCTCCTTGTTCTATTCCTATTAATATTAGGTTTGGTCTTTTAATAGTGTCCCAAATTTTCTGGATGTTTTCAGTAAAGAACTTTTTAGATTTTGTATTTTCTTTGACTAACATATTAATTTCTTCTATTGTATTTTCTACACCTGAGATCCTCTCTTTTTCTTCCTGTAGACTGTTGGTAATGCTTTTGTCTGTAGTTTCTGCTTTATTTCCACCTTTTCCATCTCCAGGATTGCTTCCATTTCAGTTTTCTTTATTGGTTCTATTTATATTTTCAGATTTGGGACAGTTTTGTTCATACCATTCACCTGTTTGACTGCATTTTCCTGTATTTCTTATATTTATTTACTTCCACTTTTAATGCCTTTACCTGTTAGAATGTTTTTTCCTATATTTCCTGTAGAGATTTATTCATGTCCTCTTTAAAGGCCTCTATCATTTCTATAAGATTGGCTTTTAAATTCTCTTTTTATGCTTCAGTTTCATTAGGATATCCAGGCTCTGTTATAGAAGGATAGCTGGGCTCTGGTGGTGCCATATTCCCCTAGGGCCTGTTGAATGTGTTCTTAAGCTGTCCTTTAGGCACCTGATTTTCCCTGGCATTGGCTGGATGATCCTCATGGCAGCAAGACTTCTAGGAAAGGTGTGGAGAGCTATGAACCTGACAATGGCGGCCTGGGTACCCAACTCTGCTTACTGTGCCTCAGGCAGTTCCTGCAAGCTGTGTCCCAGTCGAAACCAACTGAGATGGTAGGTAGATCTGACTGGGATGGGAATGGTGAAGCAGAGTCCAAGATGGCTAGTCTTGGGATCCCCAACATTTTCCCCTGGAAAGCAAGACACTCTTAGGGTCCTTCAAGGGTCCTCTGGACCAAAGAGTTTGCCCAGACCTAGACAATGGGTGTCAGAAACCACATGCAACTCACCTGGTCCCCAAGTGAACCAACTGGGGTGGAGGTTAGATCTGACTGGGATGTGATTGGTCAGGCAGTTTTCCAAGTTGATTAGTTTTGGGGTCCCAATGGTTTCCCATAGGGAGGCAAGACTCTTTTGGGATTCCACCCAGCTTCTCATGAGCAAAAAGTGAGCCCAGAGCTAGGCAATTCAAATTAACATAATTTGGGCAAGTAAATCACTGTTCTCTGGCTATTCTTGATCTTGTTTTCTTACAAATACATAGTTAATTTTTATGAAATGTAGTCTAGTATTTCAGAAAGGTATTCCCAATATAATTAGCTTGTTTATGTTTATCTCATTTAGAGGACAATGTAGAATTTGTGTCTCCACACCGGAAAGACATAGATAATGTTGGTTATAAAACCACTCATATTTAGAAAAAAAATACTGTTATCTTGGTTTCTGAACTGAGTGTATACACACATATGCATAGGTACATCTATATACATATATGCATATTCCTGTATGTGTAGAGAGGGGAGAGAAAAAAGAGAAAGAGCAGAGAATTTCAGAGACAGAAACAGAGAAAGAGAGAGAGTATGTGGGATACTTGCATATGTGTATGTGTGTCATGTGTTCACCCAGTGCCCACAGAGGCCAGAAGAGGGCATCTGATCACCTGGATCTGGAGTTAAGGTGGTCATAGAATACTCTATGTAGGGTGCTGAGAACTGAACTCAGATCCTCCGCTAAATCTAACTTCTGAGCTATATACTCAGTGTCATTGGGAAAACTTTTTTTAATATGCTTTTAAAAATGCATGAACCACCAACCAATGAACATGCCAGGGCTGGACTTAGATGTCTCCCACCAGCATTTGTAGCAGATATGCTGCTTGGTCTTCATGTGGATCCCCTAACATTTGGAGTAGAGCCTGTCTCTGTTGCCTGTCATGGATTGCTTTCCCAAACTGGCCTGGCTGGTTGGACCTTAGTGGGAGAGGATGCACTTAGTCTTACTGCATCTAGATGTCCCAGGGTAGGGTGGTACACAAGGGGGAATTCCCCTTCTCTGAGAAGAAAGGCAGAGAATAGTGTGGGGGAGGGACTTGTAAAGGTGGTATTATGAGGAGAGAAGGGATGTGGGGGTGACCAGGATGCAAAGTGAATAAATAAATTAATAAAAAAAACCCAGAATTCAAAATAAACAAAAACACATATAGGAAACAAACAAACAAACAAAAATCCACATTATAGAATGGTGACCACATTGACAAACTGAAACCTTACATGACTTTTTCCAGGAGCCTGTATGTGCAAAAAGTCTTCTTACTGCAATTTTAAACCTTACTTGCTATAATTTGATGTCATAAAATAGCAAAGGAAAAATTTTTTTTTTTTAACTTTCTTCTCCTTGATGATAAAATGACAATATTTTAAGATTTAGTGGTGAGACTAAGGTGGTTTATTTTTTTGTTTTGTTTTCTGGTTTTTTGTTTTGTTTGTTTGTTTTTGTTTTTGGATAGAGATGTAGGTTTTATACTTGGTTAAAAGGTTGTTTCTAGGTTTACACAGTCAAAATTCTCCAGGATAAAACTTTCCATCTTGTGATAAATGTCATGAACACGATTTTGAAGGTCAGGCTGGTGAGCCACCAAAAATTCCTGACAGCTAGGAAAGGGGCTATTTACATCTGGCTCCTGGCATTCTGGTCCCTGCTAGGATGTAGTCAGGTTGGTTAAGTGGATCCCTGGGAACTGAACTCAATTGAACTTGGCATTTGACCCCTGAGGCCTTTATGTCTCTTTTTATCCTTTCTTCTATCCTGCCTCCCACTATGTGAGCAGAGCAGCCATAAAACTCGGCTGGCTTCCTGCAGGAACACTGGCCTGGTTTCCCTGTAATACCTGTTTATATATGAATCAACCTAAAATTAACTTCGCTGACAGCAGGATCATCTTGACCTTCTGAATTCAAGTATGAAGTGCTCTAGAACATACGACTAGCCAGATTTTTTGGTAAATGGGTTGTTCTATTTATTTGAGTTCCTGGTTATTTAAGGTTAAATTCCATTAATACTTCGTTACTTTTATCTTTGTTATTGAAGAGTCCAGAATGTGTCCTCTTTCACATCATTGTATGGCTATTATAGGCTACTTGATCTTTATTAGTATTATGATGTCTCAAGATCATCATTTCAAATATCCAAAATCTAATAAACTTGTCAATGAGTGCAAGGCTTCTGGGAAATGGGAAGGAGTTGACATTGGCAAGAAGTGGTTTAACTAGGATGAATCTGCAGAAAAATTCATTATAACTGATCTCAAAGCTTTTAGCAATATATTCTATTTTATATAAATCAAATTTTAATTGCAAATCATAAAGAATCCATGAATTTTTTGTGCAAACTCACCTCTTCAAAGAAGCAGAATATACTTCCTTCTGTTCCCAAATTCATTTCAATAAAATAAAAATACATGAAAACTAAGTTAAAGAATCTGAAAGAGGATTATAAAACATGTCCCTATTTTACGTGGGACATGTGGAAGAGTTTCCACACCACCATCTTTAAAAACCATGTTTAGTTGGGCCCAGGCAGAAAACTCAGAAACCCACAGATGTTGTTATCCTTTTGTGGAGAATCTTTACTTTTATATTAAAAGATAAATTAAAATGAGTATCACTGATAAACGCTTGAATGAATGAAAGAGGGAAAAGGGGAAGGCTCTTCAAACATAGTCTTAAATGTATAAATAAATAAATAAATAAATAAATAAAATGCTATTTAGTAAAGAACTCTGAAAGTATCTACTGTGAGTGACTATTGAAAACATACGATTTTTATAGTTAAGATTGTTATTTGTGTCTCATGTGATAGAATCATTCCATTAGACTGTTAATTATAGGAAGTGACATTTACCTGTAAGGAATTTTAGATTCCTGTGTGTGTGTAATGTATGTGTGTGTGTGTAATTTGTATGTGGTACATATGTATAACATTATATATGCTGTGTGTGTGTGTGTGTGTGTGTGTTGTGTGACAAGCACCTATGTGTACACAGATGCCAGAGGAGCATGCTTGATGTCTTCTTTATCATAGCCTACTTTGTTCCCTTGAGGCAGAGTCTCTCTGGATTTGAAGACAGGCTGGCAAACAGCAAACCTTAGCAATCTGTCCATCTACACAGTATTCCTACACTTAGCCATCTCCCCAACCCACTGCATCCTTCTTTTTAAAGGCAGCAAGGAACATTGGAAGCTATTTAGATTCAATAAATTCTGTTTCCTAAATCAAGCACAGACAAGTAGCATCAAGTTCACAGGAAGATAAGTAACTAGAAAAATAATGAGAAGCAGTGTCAGGAGGAGGTCAAGAGCAATGACTTTGGAGACAGACAGATCCAAGATCGAAAATTAGTTACGCTATTTTCTCACTCTGTGACCTCGGGTCATTGAGGTTGGTGAATTTCATTCTGCTTCTAAGGTAATATGAACTAACGTGGCTGTGTGGCTGGCTGAGTCATAGCTGTGTAATTCTCTGTACACTTACAAGTTGGAACAGTGCACTCAATATTTCATTTTATTCCAGCATCGTGGATTATAATTGCAGAAATGACAACCACACTTTTCCAAAGATAGAGAGTTGGCCAATGTAGATTAACAAATTGTGACATTTACTGATTCAAGTTGTTGATTCTCTGGTGCTATCACTACAGTGTCCATGATAGACAGATGCAAGCCTTAACTGACATCTTTCTCCTGTTCCAATGATGCTTCATGACATTTGCAGTGAGAAATTCTCTGAGGCCAGGGAAGGGAAAAAGAAAAGCATAAATTTAGAAATTTAGAATGCTTCTGAATTTCATTAGAGATAAGAAGCGAAGAATGATCTCATTCATGGTCTGGTGACATGAGAATGAATCGGAGTGGGGTTTTGTTGTTGTTGAGAAAGTAGAATTCACACAGAAAGCTCTGAGATTATGAGACATGAACTCAAGGAAAATGCTAAGAAGGTGTTTTGGTCAAAAGTGTTTAGGAAGTTTTAAATACATGTATTTCCTATCCAGGAAGAAGTGTTTATTATTTGTAGAGTGGGCCCATGAGCTTAGTCAGATGTGTCTAGGGGCAGACAGGATAGATACATGGTGGTTAATCTTGCTAACTTTGTAGGATTCAGACTAAACTTAGAACACAGACCATCTTGTCCATTCTGTGATGTAAAATAATTCACCTTGAATGTGGGCAGCATCAGCCAATGAACTGGGGTCTTGGACTGAATTGAAAGGAAGAACTGAGTGGAACATGAGGGCTCATCACTCTCTGCTCCGAATACAGAAGCGCTATGATTCACTGCCTTACATTTATGGCTGTGTGCCTTCTGTGACATGTGGGCTCCGTGCTTCCAAAACTATGAAGCTGAAACCCTTCTTCCCTTAAATTCCCATTGTAAGGTATTTTGTCTCAGCTGCAAATAAAGCAATTCATGCACGATATGTCCTGGCTTGCATAAGCTGTCCCCACATATTTCTGTGTTGACTTCACACCTAGAGGGTCCGAATCTACTTTCATTTCATTTCAAAGAATGGACCAATCTATGTCTTTGAAGGGAATGTCTTCTTTCTATTTATCTCTCCTTCCTCCTTTGTTTCCTCTCCTGCTTGCCATTACTAAGTTGCTTTGCAACACTCTGTGCTTCACGTCCTGTGGCTGTCTCAGCTGAAGCCCAAAGCGATGGAGACTGTGGACTGAGGTTTGTGAGGCAGTTAGCCTAAATCAACCCTACCTTTTAAAAGCTGTTTTCTTCCAGTATTTGGTAAGGACAGAGAATTGTCTTACTGTGAAGGTATAACTTTGACAGGATATAGAATCACTCAGAAGATAAAGCTCTGAGCTTGTCTGTGAAGAGATTTCTAGAATTGGGTTGTTAAGATGGAAAGAGCCACCTTAAATTCGGGTGACATCCTTTCATGGGCTAGGAACCCAGACCGAGTAAAAGAGAAAGCTGAATACCAGCAGTTATTGAATATTTTTTCCTTACTGAACTAAATGTGACCAAATGCCTCCTGCTCTTGCTACCAGGCCTTCTGCATCATGATGGACTGTACCTGAAACTCTGAACCCAAATAAAACTAGCTTGCCTGATGTTCCTCCTGGCTTCCTTGCTCCTTCCCTACTTTTCTTCTTCCTTCCTCCTTTGTTTCTGCTTTCCTTCTACCTTCCTTCCTCTCTCCCTCCTTCCCTTCCTGTTTTCCTTTTAAAAATTGCTTGGCAACCTATTTTGTCAGCGCAATGAGAATATCCACAGGGAAAGAAAACATTTACAAAAATAATTCAAGAACCATTTCCAAAGCCACCAGCTAAACACAAATCATTAAAGTTTCGTGTGTGATGGAGGTTGTTGTTAACCTTGGCAGTAAAGAACTTTATTTTCATTTGTCCATGGTTCAATCCTGTTCTAATACAGGTTATAGACATTTTTGGACCCTGTACAACCAATTCACAAATGAGTAAGAAGTGACTACGTTTTATCATTATATGCAAATCACATTGATGCTTTGGGACACACCTTTTAAGATACTACTTTTAAGTTCTAATCTATTGATTGTTTAGTTCTTTCTCCCTTCACATACCAAAAGCATTGTGGGAATGAACTGCCATGGGCATACTTGTTAAGGTTCTATGCCCTATACAACTTTATGTTCTTGTTTCTGTCATCATCTCAATAAATGGGCAGAGAGCTGGAATTTGGTTTCTTTCCTGAAAGCTTTTCCCCCTTGAGATCCTGTTTATCTCTAGAAAAGTGATCAGCACAGACTAGTTGCTCACTTGCAGATGTTTATATTTGGAAAATCTGCTTGAGCCATCTTTGTGGGTAATGGAGTGGGGAGGAGTGTTGTTTCAATGGTTTTAGTCTGTGGATTTAGATGTATAGTTATATGTAGGAGGAGCTAAGGTGGGAGATTAGGAGAGGAAGAAGAAAGGAGGAATAAGAGGAGAGGAGGAAAAGGAAGAGGAGGAGCTAGGAGACAGGAGAGGAGATGAGAAAGAGAGAGAGAGAGAGAGAGAGAGAGAGAGAGAGAGAGAGAGAGAGAGAGAACAGAGAGATGTAGGAGCATGGAGACAGATGTTCACATGTCTGTAGCAGTCAAAGGTAGTTGGTACCTAGGTGGTATTGGTTACACTTTGATTTATGGGTATCTTGTTACTGATCATTGCCAAATATATAAGCTTGATTAATCTATAAGAATTAGAGTCTTATTCTCTTACTGGCCGCATGGATGGCGGAATGGTCTGGGCAATGCTCTGCCTTGCGGAGACATGTGGAAGATTGGCAGAGCCATCTCCCATGCTGGCATCTAGTGGGTGGCAGGGCTGGTGTTTCTGGGGCCGGTTCTAGCTGCGCATGCACGTGGCCTCGGCCAAGAATCATGGCGCTGGGCTAGGCAGAGCCGCTGCAGCTTAGATAGTCGGCCTGAACCAGAGGCCATTTTAAATAATTACCACAACAGTTATATTACTAGGATTGTCCAAAACATGCATACTTGTACATACCTGATAGTTGAATACCAATGGTTGCTAAGATAAACCATCAACAACTATATTAACTAAGAGTTTCTGGAAACTCTTGCACAAATGACACATTGAATCCCAACACTTCTATTTCAGGTTCTCTGCTTTCTGAACTTCATCTGCCATTGCATATAGAGTAACAGTGGTCTTCTGGTAAGGACTTGCCAACATGTGGCCAAAGGCAAAAAGGAGGAGGGGGCTCTTGTTAAAGATTTTTCTGATATTAGTTTTTCTAAAGAGTTTGAAACCGTGGGCACAATGACCCACATTAATCCCACACTCTGATTAGGTTCCGCTAATGCGGTATATAAAAGTAGAAGGTCTTGGTAAATGACTTGAAAATTCCTAAACAGGGGAGTGGAGGGGGGGGGGTTGTTAAAATCTTGATAGATTCATATTAAAGAGTTGGTCTGGTTAGATGCACTGAATAGGTTGCACTTTTTAAAGTAACATTTAAAACTAACAGGGGGAGTGAGGGTACCTCTGACTCTTTTGCCTACTCTTGGGACCCTTTGCCTCCTACTGTGTTGCATCATCCAGATTTGATATGAGGGCTTGTACCTGTTCTCTTTGCATCTTGCTATAATGTTTGGTTGACATTCGTGGGAGGCCTGCACTTTTCTGAAGGGGAAACAGAGGAGAAGTGATAAGAAGGAGGAGGGTAGTGGGGGGCTAGGAAGGGAGAGAAAAGGAAGGTTGTGGTAAGGATATATTGTATGAGAGAAGAAAGAAGAACAGAAGTATTTAGCAAATACACATCGATATATTCATATTATATTACAGGATTTCTAGGGTCTGATTTAAATGTCTTCTCAGGGACTGGTTATTAGATGATAGTCCAGAGGGAAGTGAAATTAAAAACTGGAGTGTACTGGTGGGTCTTCAGGTCAATGACCTGTGTTCTGTAAGGAGATGGTACAACCACAGATCTGTCTTACCCCTGTCTTAGTTAGGGTTTTACTGCTGTGAACAGACTCCATGACCAAGGCAACTCTTATACGAACAACATTTAATTGGGGCTGGCTTACAGGTTCAGAGTTCAGTCCATTATCATCAAGACAGAAGATGGCAACATCCAGGCAGGCATGATGCAGGAGGAGCTGAGAGTCTACATCTTCATCTGAAGGGTGATAGCAGAAGACTGACTTCCAGGCAGCTAGGATGAGGTTATTAATGCCCATACCCACCATGACACACCTACTCCAACAAGGCCACACCTACTCCAACAGGGCCACACCTAATAGTGCCACTCCCTGGGCTGAGCATATACAAATCATAACAACCCCTCTCTGTTTTTGCTTCCTAGTTAATAAGTTTTCTACTGCAGTATTCCCTCCACAATGCATTGCCTTCCTGCAAATCGAAAATTAATGAGCCCTATTGATCGTGGACTAGAATGTGCAAAGTTGTAAGCTCAAATAAAAGTTTTCTCTTTATACATTGATTATCTCAGGAATTTGTTACAGTAACAGAAATCCAATTAACAAAATGATCATGGTTAAGATAAGAAAAAATATTGTGGACTTATATAGAGGTGTTTGGTGCATTGGTTATAAATGCTAATTTCACTGAATACTTCCATCTGAGCTTGCCAGTTCCCTTTGAGAGTAGACTTCTTAGCACAAACATCCAAGTCGTACCCAGAGGAACTCTGAGATTTACTTGTCTGCAGTAATTTATTGGTTACTTAGTTTTGAGCTGGTAATATTTCACATGTTGAAAAGAAATTGGTTTCCTTTCCCGTTATGACAGAAACTCTCACTCTCTGTAAAATGCAAAAATCTAAGCGTGGAATTTATTTCTCTGCTATTCAATATTTTCTTTAAAATATTCAGAGAGCAGACAGATTGTGGATGATGAAAGATAAGTTAATTTTTCATTAGTTCTGTCATCCACTAGTTTCCTTTTCTGGGGTCGTTTCCTTCTTGTTTGGCTCAGCATCGTCACACACAGCCTTCTCCCTGGAACTGAAAGAGGAAGATCTATAACTAGTTGTTATTTTCCACCACCATGTCAGAACTTGACCACTTCCTGAGTTATATAGCCATGTATGCTGGATACTTTATTGATTAACTCTATTACTTCAAAATACCATTCCATTTCAGTTCTCCTAAGATCAAAAGAAAGAATTAAGTAAGGCAATGTTTAAAATGGCTTCAATACTCTGTGCCACTATGAAAGGACAAATCCTGGATTCTCTCCCTACAGTGTACCAAAAGCACGTAAGGAATGAACAGCGTGCTGCACCGTTTGAGTCTGTGGCCAACCTAGGTTCACATTCCTTGTTTGTTTTCCAACCTTGTTTAATGGGCAGATATCAGGTCTTTGATTCCTTTTCTGCATGCTTTTTTCCAGTACTCAACCCTTGTTATCTAAAAAGGCAATCAGCACAGACGAGTTGCTCGGTTGCAGACTTTTATATTTGGAAAATCTGCTTGAGTCATCCTTGTGGGTAGTGGAGTGAGAAGGAGTGTTCTTTCAATGGTTTTAATCCGTGAATTTGGATGTGCAGCGCTATTATTAGAATTGTCAGAGGGTTAAAAGAAACCAGCCTTTTCCAAAGACATTGCAGGGAGTGACAAGATGGGGAAGCTTGTTCAAGTCACACAGCTGGTAAGCGTGAGACGGTGCTCCTTCCCCGAGGACTGTGTTGTCAACACTTGCTATATCATCCCGTGGCCTCATCATATAAACTCTCCATCATTCTATTTTTCTGTGCTCCCTCATATTTTAATCTTACTGCCAGCATAGAACTTGTGATATTATATTGCTGTTTGTATGCTCAACCTCCAGAATGATATATAGTACATGATAGATGAGACTAACTTGGGCTATATAAAGTGAGTTCCAAGGCAGTCCAGGCTATATAGCAAGGTGTTTCTCAGATATATTTCCATGTCATTCCTTTGCAGGACCTCTTCCCTTTGCTTGCTTATTAAAAAGCAATGTGTATGTTTTTAGTCAAATATTTAAATCTGAATATTGTCTTTACTTATTCCAAAGGGTTATTTGCTTCTTAACTGATGGGTAGGCTTTTGTAGGTTGTTATGTCCCTTAGCACTCTGATTGTGGTAACAAATCTCATTTGTAATGAAACTAGAGGCTTCTCAAATGCACTCGAGTGCTGTTTGTATACTGGTCACATCATCAACCTTGAGTCACATTTTCCCTGTTGTTTTTAGGTCATTTCTACTTCTCTTCCTTTTTCCTTTCTCTACTTTCTATTTATTTATTTTTTCCTACTTCATATTAATGATTTCCATGTCATTCCTTTGCAGAACTTCTTCCCTTTGTTTGCTTATTAAAAAGTAATGTGTATATCTAGATATCAACAGGATAGATACATTTGACACTAAAGGATGTAAGATTAACATTATATCATACATCACACATTTTGTGTATGTATAGTGTTGCTTAGAAGAATGAGTAATGGCCTAAAATCTTGTGCGTGAAACCTTGAGGAACATGATTGACACCTCAATATCTTTCAATATTTAATTTCTGACGGAGACAATGTTCACAAGAAATGGTGAGCACAGCAGATGTTATTAATTAGTGATTAGCATTAATACCAACAAGGAAGGCATAAACACATTTCAAAATCGAGTTATTGTTTCATCTGTTCTGTATGAGTAGCCCCTATGTATAGTTGTTACTATATTTTGGCTAGAAGGATTGCATCTGATTATAATAGTGTCGAACCAATATTTTACTCTGATGAAATGAGTCTGAATTCTTAAATAAACATCTTTGCTTTCACTATATCTCAAATACATATAGTGTTATGAGGGTTTATATTTCAAATGTATATAGGGCTCTGGGGACATGGCTCTCAAGTTTGCTGTAGATTTGAAATATTAAAAATGGTGCAAGTGATCTGGGTGGGGCAATGTTTGTCTACAAACATTGTCTACAAATGTTTGTCTACAGAACACTTAGAAGACTGAAGTTGGTGTATTCAATATGCATGAGACTAGCTTGGGCTATATGAAGTGAGTTCCAAGGCAGTCCAGGCTATATAGCAAGATGATGTCTCAGAAAGATTTCTCTTCATTTTCGTAAGTGCCACACACATTTCAGCTTATCTGCTCATTTTATCATTCTAAAAATAGAAATGATTTGTTTACTTTCCATCCTTTCTCGTTGGGACTTAGCTTATCTCCTGGGAGGAGTTATGCTTTTTTTTATTACATACTGTTTTAAAAATTATGAATCCATATAGACATTTGACTTACATTACTGCTTTTTCCACACATATTTTCTTTAGGCTGCTCCTCTAAACATAGAAAACGTTTTCTCAGTCTTACCTGCCCCTTTTTTCATTACAAGGTCCCCGCTTCTATATCTCTTCCTCTAACCAGCTTTATCAGTTGAGGGGCTTTGGGAAATTCTTCATTGTAGGGATCTTCTGGGAAGAAAATGCATATTGGTTGCATAGTAATTGTAAAAATAACAAGTGTCATAATTTTACATAATTGTCTCTGCAATGGCTTATATATCACTTCAGATCCTAACCAGAATTGACTTTCTCTTCTTCCTGTCTGTTCTAATCCATCATATTAGACAGCTCTGGAGTGATTGTGTCATTCACAGACTGGATTCCTAGTGGACTCAATTTTGGAAGACATGGGTTTTCATGATCTGTAAATACACATCAAGACTGTAACTATTTACAAGACAAACCCTACCAATTAATGATCTTTCAAGGCCATAAATTCCCATACTAATTTTCAATTCCCTTGGAAATATTCATTTGAACAGCAGTGCATTTTGATAGAAGTATAGAATAATTCACTGGCAAGGACCTCAGATATTTAGTCTCAGCTCTCTAACTTATTAATAAAATTTCAAATGGAAAATATATTCATATAAATGTGATTATATTCCATACACATACATATATGCATACATAATACACATTATATGTATTTATCTAGTGTTTTTGGTAGCCATGGTGGTTGTTAATTCTGTACAGTAAAATTGTCTGAAAAGTGTTTAAATATTTGTATCTGAACCTCAACACTGTGGACTTGATTTAGTTGGTTAAGGAGTTGCTGGACTTTCAAGAGAAAAGAAAACCTTGCTATACATCCCTGATATGTATGTATATGAAATATGCATGTTTGATTTACTTCAGAAATATGATAGCTTCAGAATTCAGGATTGGAATATAGAAGGAGCTATCTTACCTGGCACATTCTAATACACATTTGGTGGGCTGAAATGATGCCAAGTTTGTATATGTATAGGGATAGTTGAAAGATATAATTAATATAGAGGGTTTGTCACAAGTCTGTCTCCTTGGCAGAATCACCAGCCTCATAGGCTACAATCTTAACATGGCAGTCATAAACTCATGTCCAAAGTTTGCTTTTTTTTTTTTTTTAAGGTTTCAACAACCAGAGAAGTGTTACATATTTTGCATACCTAATATAATTTCAGAGGTAACATGCTTTACATCTTACACCAATGTCTGCTCTCATATTATATGGCTGGTTTTGTGTGCCAACTTGACACAAGCTGGAGTTATCATAGAGAAAGGAGCCTCCCTTGAGGAAATGTCTCCATGAGATCCAGCTGTAAGCATTTTCTCAATTAGTGATCAAGGGAGGAGGGCCCATTGTGGGTGGTGCCATCTCTGCACTGGTAGTCTTGAGTTCTATAAGGAAGCAGGCTGAGCAAGGCAGGGGAAGCAAGCCAGTAAGTAACATCCCTCCATGGCCTCTGCTTCAGCTCCTGCTTCCTGACCTGCTTGAGTTCCAGTCCTGACTTCCTTTAGTGATGAACAGCATTGTGGAAGTGTAAGCTGAATAAACCTTTTCCTCCCCAACTTGCTTCTTGGTCATGATGTTTTGTACAGGAGCAGAAACCCTGACTAAGACACATATCTAGCCTTCCTAGAATATAGTAGGTACTTCTGATACTCTTAAAACTCAGAGCATCCACTATGACTATCCTGTATACCATTTTAGTTTGATAAGTCACATTTATCAAACAATGAATTTGGTTACAAAACACAGCTAGTATAGATTCTGCCCCTCACAATATTTCTCACTAACTTCTTTCAGATCCACACACAGACAAGTCCCCATTACTGTTAATCTGATTAACAACCTCCACAGACAGTAGGAAACTGATTTGTGGCAGACACCATGGCTTCTGCTTTGTGTTTCTTCTGCAAAATGGCTGCTTCCAGTCAGGTTCATGAAAGCCTCTCTGGGCTTTACCTGGAAGTGTGCATTTCTGGGAGTGTGTCTACCCTAAGCAATAGGTACCAGATTCTGGTACTTAATGCAGAGTATATTGTGTATGCCCTGTCTAAGGAGACTTTGATGAGGCTCAGAGCTCTTCCTATATCATTAATGTGAAGTTCAAACACTGTGGGCTTCAATCAGGTATCTTTTTTTAGGAATTACAGAGTTAACTTTTTGTTTCTAGAGGAAAAACAAGATTAATTTATCAATCCCACATTCTAATTCATATGCAGAAAATGAGCAGATAACATTGTAACATGATGAATTCTAAAAGTGAAAAAGATTCAGGAGAAAAATTACAAGTGGGTAAAAATATTTCAGTTGATGCCAAGGGAAATGATTAGAGAACAGTCCCTTTGGGAATCCCAGAAAGATGCTGGATATTAATACAATGTTGTCATATTAGTATTCCCTGAAGTACCAAAATGTTTGTCTCATTAAGTTGGAGCTGTAGCTCTACCTATTTGCTTTAACAAATATTTGTCAGCTTAATAATATCCTTCAGTCGCATGTTGGTGAGCTAAGAATAAACATCAAGTTTTTCAGCACTTGGTAGGTAATGAGTTTGCTTTTACCTTAGTGAAGAATCAGATAGGGGATATGCAAAACCATTTTCTTAAGAAAACATCCATACACTAGAAGCTCAAGAACAGCTGGGGCTCCTCCGGTTTGTGCTCTATCAGGATTTCACTAGGTTTAGACTTCACTCTCTTTTTCCCATCAGTGCCTTTAAGAGATGTAAAATTGTTTTGAAGGCATTCACTTAATGGAAGCAAGGCTTCTTAAAAGATGTGACAGGGAAATCAGGGTCTCTTGAAAATCACAAGAAACGTTGCTTAGTATGAATTAGTTGGGGTTGTCTAGGTTATAGTGCAATGAGGAATGTCATACCCTTACACAGAAGAAGTTTATTGCTGGTCACCAACGATTGGCTAGGGTCTTTGTTCCTCTGTCAGTATTGGCCACATTGGTGATTCTTTTTATATCCAGAACATCACCATTAAGTCTAAGTGGACAAAAGAGCAGTGGAAGCATCCATAGTGTTTAATAAACCTTCTGCTTGGAAATGACTCTCATATTACATATTTGTTGGTCAAAGGAAATTATATGGACACAGTTGAGCTCATTATGATGAGGAAATGCTCCAGTCATATGCAACTGGGAGGGTATGGGAATAAGTCATCTTATAGTCCTGGCACTCCAGGTACTTAGAAGAATGTCGTTCATTATGAATTCTAAATATAGCATCAAATGTAATTACTAAAATATATTTATTAACTTTCACCCTGTGCTAATCTAGATGGCCTTGATTTATGAAAATGGATACAGTAGTGCCTGATTTCCAGTAGTTTGACATGTGATCTTTCAACTCCATCATGGTAGGAAAGTAATATGCAATACTTAGAAAGAATGCCTTGAATTGTGATCTTTGCTTGAGCTAGCAATATATAGTACTACACTCTCTTGGCATAGTACTAGTTCTCTTGGGAAATGGTGACAGGGAACCTTATCTCCCCAGAGCTGTGCAGTCATAAGGGGAAACCACTGATAAACTGTGATGCTCTATGTTGCTGACCCAGCTGCACTGAAAACATTTGAACTTATAGCATTTTCAGTTTTGAGATTTATAGGCATGTGCCCACATTATATGTTGGTAGGTAGTGCATAACCCTTGACTTCTCAGCCAATAGAGATGGTACTTTTCTAGACTCTGGAGAGTCTCCGGGGCAATAATCCCTCTTAACTGTGGTACAATCATAGAAAACAAGTTAGATTAGGGTTGCTTGCCAGAAAACTCCATCAAAAAATAAACCACAAAATGGGACTGATATTTTTGACAAGCTTAGCAGTGGTGGATGGGTTATTGACCGAGAGCATAAAGGGGGGAAGGGATCAAGTGTGAGGAAATAGGGCATTTTATAAACAAACACCCAAGTCGATTCAAAAAAAATTTACTTATGAAAATGTAGTTTATGAGTATGTCTGAGTATCAGAAAAAGACCAGTCAGATTTATTGAAAACCTACTAAGTAGGCCTTCACTATTTCTCTTCAAACTGACATTCCCTCTCTCCGTTTATGCCTCCACAGGCAATCATACATCATTCCCTGCTCTTTCCAGGAAGTGGTAAGCTTTTCTGCAGTCTGTAACCAAGTATAATCCTGCTTCTAATTTTAGGGTTTTAAGTCCTGGCTTCAAAGGTCCTCAGGCAGTAGACTGAGGAGATTGAGGGAGTGGAGAGGATTAGCCTTGGGCAGCTGTATGACAAAGCTGTCTATTCATTCCAGATAAGAGCGAAAGAGGCTACGATGGATGATTCGTTTCACATACATCTGTCTTCCAGACCCCTTCGTGAACTCAAAGGGCTGAAAACGACTCCCTGACAGTAACACCCCACTTTTCATTCTACTGGCTCCTTTCATTTCTGTTCTGGAATGTGAAGGGGAGGGTCTAATCTGTGTGGTGATACTCAGTGAGGCTGGGTATGGACAACTCTAAGAAATTTCATCACTGGGATTTTCATCATGGTGTGTCATCATCCAGTTACACCCAGTGACACATCAAGCCATTCCACCCCACCCAGTGGGCGGGAGAGTAGCTCCCATATCCTTTCACGCTTTGAGGAAAGTCCTCAAAATATCTATATCTTCATATCTATATCATCTATCTATCTATCTATCTATCTATCTATCTATCTATCTATCTATCTATCTATCTATCTGCTGGAATGACTCCCAGAAGATGTTTTTATCAGCACCATTCAACTGAGCACCCTGAATTTTTTGTATTTGAAGTCTAAATGCAAGTCGCTGTGCTTTTGACTGAAGGTAGCCCCCTCCTTGAGTGTTGGATCACCTGTATTCTGATTTACACTGATACTCCCTTGGGATTTCCTTTTTGGGATAGTTATTTGGTAAGGAGGAAAATGGCCTTAATTATTTCCTCTCTAAAACTCTGTTAGGCACCTGCATTGAATAATAACAGGTGTTTTGAATTTAATTTACTTAAAGAAACAAATTAACCATTACTATTGCCGTTTTTATACTAAACTTTATTAAAGTGAGAGAGCATGTTTTTGTGGTCTCAAGTAGTGATGGCAAAATCATTCCCTTAATTCCCTTAATACAAAGCTTAATATTTTGTCTCTGTCTCTCCGTTCTCTGTGTCTGTCGCTCTCTCTCTCTCTCTCTCCCTCTCTCTCTCTCTCTCTCGTCTCTTTGTCTCTTCTGTTTTCTGTTTCTCCCTCCCTTCAAATTGTTTGTTTCCTATAGCTTTTTCTATAGAGATGGCCCCTGTGAGTTTCTCCCATCTATACTAGGATGTCAACTCTTATTGAAATGTTCAGGTCCTCTTTAGGCAATCATGTTATTGAGAACTCATGAGTGTTTTCCTGTCATAGTTAGTGAATGTTATCCAAAAAAGTGGTCAGCTCAAGAAACATATCCATGCAAGGAACACTGCACACACTCATCAGGGTGTGTGTGTGTGTATGTGTGTTTGTATTAACAATGGTTAAAGAACAAGAGGCTGTGACTGTGAATTAAGAAAGGGGTTGGACATAGGAGAAGAAGGAGAAAGAAATGTCGTAATTAGATATATAAAAGATTTATATGTCTAAAGTGAACACACACAAACACAGGCATTCATTAAAAGTTCATGAGCTATCAAAGGCTTACAGAGAGAGGGCATTTACAATTAAATGAAAGCTTAAACTTAAATACTCTAATACTGCATATACACATCTACGGTAGTACATTACACAATGTTACAATAATGTGTTTAGTTGTCTTTCCTCTGACTAGGTAGAATGCAACTCATGAAAGTACGCAAGTGTGTTTCTATGTTGTCTTAATATATCCATATAGGTATCAGATGAGAACAATCCTCTAAAGACACAAAGTTTTCGATGTGCTTTTATCTTCCAACTCCCCATGTATAATACAGGAAAATGCATATTTTTGAGACAGCTCATTTGTACTTTTACCATTATTTCTATAGTTTAGATAATAAAAGTGTAAAGTGCTTCTCAAATAACTGATTTCAGGAGCAAATTCTAGTCGACTCTACACTGAAAGTGAAATGTGTTTTATTTTTTATGTTCGGTTGGCACTGACCAGGTAAAATATTACATAAAACTAGAATCACAACAAAATCCACACAATCAGAAATAGTCATTAGCTCAAAAATAGCTCTGCTAGCAGGGCAGTGGTGGCGCACGCCTTTAATCTCAGCACTTGGGAGGCAGAGGCAGGCAGATTTCTGAGTTTGAGGCCAGCCTGGTCTACAGAGTGAGCTCCAGGACAGCCCGAGCTACACAGAGAAACCCTGTCTCAAAAAACCTAAAATAAAAATAAAATAAAATAAAATAAAAATAAAAATAAAATAAATAAAAAAAAAAGACTCTGCTTATTTGAGATGATAGTTGGTAATAAAACAGCTAATGTGAATGGAATGCTTACTATGGGCCGGGAACTTTACAACATTTTAAATTACTTTTTCTCAAAAGAGAACGTCAATATATAAAAAATATATAAGATACACACACACACACACAACACACACACACACACACACACACACACCACACGTATAACCTGAAGCATTGATTTAACCATGGTCTCCTAGCGGCCAATTAGCAGATGGAGATTCGGATCCAGTAGTTACAGTTCTGCATCACTCACAGTGGACACTTCACTATCCCACTACTCTGCAGCCACAACAGCATCGTGTTCAGGCATACCTCTGAAGTTCCTCCAAGGCCTACCACCTTTGGTTTCAATCTCTGAAGCTTGGATTTAGAATCGTGATGGTCGGGGCCTGGACCTTTGGTTTTGGGTCTTGATAAAAATTTCAGAGCAAAATCCCCACTCGCATCAACTTTTCAGTTCTGAGGCTTAAAGCTCTGAGACACTGGGCCTTGTGCTTTCGTGACTGAAAATGATTTCAGTATGATTACCCTCTGTAACCACCACGATGGTTCCTGATATACCAAATAGGGAAGCTGGGAATTCATCACAATAGACTGCAAAAATGGCTGGTTTACACTTGGATTTAGCTGATAATTCATTACAATATTGTTCAATGGATTGACCAGAAGGAATAAAAGAACAAGGACTCCTTTCCATGATTATAACAGATCAGGGATATCACACAGGAGGATAATTAAGGTGTTTAGTTATTAATTAATTAGAAATATAACCCAAGAAAAGTAAATTATAAATTTACAGAGATTAAAACGATGAGAGAGTCACCAAACTGATATGTCAGAAATGATAAAGAACCCTGGAAACGGTGGCTTATCATGGCAAGATGAGATGATTTTGGCTCAAGATAGGTAAGCTGATGCTATTTTCTAGAAAAAATGACAGCTCATATGTCAGAAAATCACTAAAAATGAGCTGATATGAAAGCAACATTTGCAGGCTTTTATATCATTGGATAATAGCCTTTTAAAAAATAGAATTCAAATTATGAATTCAGTTGCTGAGGAAGATCCTGAAACCTTAGCCCGGACCTGTGACTCTCTCTCTCTCTCTCTCTCTCTCTGTGTTGGGGGAGGTGAAGCTTAACTTGTGGAGTAATTCTATAATTCTATGCCTAGATATTGAGAACATGAAGTGAACCATCGTGTATGATGTCAAAATCACCTATCAATATTTTTGTGGTAGAAAAGAAACCTATATACTTTACACAAAACCTGTGATTGAGGAAGAATGAGCCAATGGTAGTGCTCTATGTGTATAGAATGGGAAAGGGAGAGAACACAGCGGCCAGTGTCCACTGTGTACAGAAGGCCATGCAGTATTCTAAGCACAGTGTTTACTTAACCTTCATAGGAGATAGTGAGCAAACACATTTGTTTTACATATCATGAGCAAATACACAAAGGTGACTTAGGTGTTTGTTCATGACTATATAATCAGGAAGGCTGCACATGGCTTCAAACTTTAGCTTTCTTTGACTTGAGTCTATATTTTTTTTTTTGCACCCTTACATATTAACCATGGCATAGGCTAAACAGAAAAATCTAAAGAAAAAAGGAATACTCACCATGAAGCTTAGCTGCAATGAGGAACAACAGAAAACTTACTTTAAAACATGTGAAGTGACAAAAAAAAAACCCTATTTCTCTTGCACAGCCCCATGCTTCCTATGCTTTCTCACAGAAGACTGTAATTTATTTGTTTCAGAATTGCATTTAGTTTGTCTTTAACTTGCTTTCCCTTAGTGTGGAGAGAAACTTGAGCTATCTAGGGTGTCCTTAGATAAGCTAGTAACTTGTGATGTACAGAGAAATCCTCCCGTTTCCCCAAGGCAGAGGTTCAGAAACTGGTAGAATATTTTTCCTCCTTGGGATGTGACCATTGTGTCTACAACTCATAACACAAAGAGTCAGGTCTGTCATTGGAAAAGTGAATAATGACATCATGTTTTCTATGTTTCAAGGTCTGGGACTTTCTAGATGCAATAATTGTACCAAGCATAATAAATACTAGCTTATTTTCCCTATAAGAATATGATGAAGTATTTTAATGTTGTGTTATTTATTCTTCAAAAGGAAAAATTCCAGCTGCTAATAGTATGCAGAGAAGAGGGATGGGGGGTGTGTGTGAAACCGAATGACATTTCTGAACTTTAAGGGACTGTTTTTTTAATAATACTCTGTCAAGTTGAAAACTGTCCCTACATATCTCCTGAAGATTTCCTTGTGCTAATTAATCTCTGAGTCCTGTGACTGTTAGCTTTCCAAGAGGGATCTTTGCAGATGTGGTTAAGGTGCTCCATCCAGATGACTAGATCCTGAGTGGATTTTCTAGATAGACTTTTGATGTCACCAATTTCTTCCTTGTATGATTTTTAATGTGTATGTATGTACACTACTATGTGCAAGTGTAGGCACATGTGCCATTGCACATATGTGAAGGTCAGAGGTCAACCTTGAGTCTTGGTCCTTGCTTTCTTTTTTGAGCGGTGTCACTTTTTGGTAACTTGCATTTGAGAAACTTAGATGGCCTGGGGATGTCTGGAACATTTTTATCTCCATGTCTCTCATTTACTGTAGTCAAATTGGATTATAGATGGGCATTCTTGTCTCAGTTTACTTGGATTCTGGGGAACTTAACTGTGTGGTTTTCTACTGAACTGTTTCTATGATGGGTGCAAGTTTAGGTCATCAGATTAAGAATAAAAAGCATGTGACTCATTTTCACTTTTGAGTTTGTTGATACATGTAGTAGGAGCTAAGGTGGGAGGAGTAAGGAGAGGAAGAGGAAAAGGAAGAGGAGGAGTGCGAGGGCAGAGATGTAGGAGGATGAAGAGTCACATAGGTATGGAGAGCAGTCCTGAGTAACAACTTATATTTAGGTTAACTAATTGGTAAACACCTCTAATTGTATGGGCATATTGTTATTGAGCATTACCAAACATATAAAGCCTTTGATTAATATTCAAGCTTTAGAGTCTCATTTCCTACCAGGCCCCTGTGGATGGCGGGATGGTCTGGGCACAGCCCAGCTTTGTGGAGACAGCATGGAAGATTAGCAGAGCCATGTCTCATGCTGGCATCTCATGGGTGGCAGGGCGGGTGTCTCTTGCCGCCTGAGCAGATGGCCTGAGCTGAGCAGCAGCTCATGGCAGGCCTAGGCTAGTCAGGATCATGGTGGCTGATTAAGAAAAGCCAGATTGAATGTAGCTGTTTTAAATATCTCCTGCAACAGACACATCCACAGATATTCTAATTTGAATCAAGTTTCCTTGAAGGATCATTTTTTGATATGTTAGTTTTCAAGGTTGGATGAAGCTGCAAAGTTTGTACCTGAGTCCCATTCTGCTTCCCATTTTCCATTGCAAATGAACTTTCAGAAAGACTCTGTTTTCTTCTTTATGTTTCTCTGGGAGTTGGCCAAGAATGGTCAAAGAAGTCCCTTTACTAATACATAACATCAGTTGTGACCCAGAGCCATGTTGGAAATCCAAGACCGAGGCACTAACTGTCAGTTCTCAATGGCTTTACATGTCATTCAGTCAAACACACTTCCTAGAGGTTGCTCAGCCTCTGTTTTTAATTCCAGTTTCCATTCATGTTACAGAGGAGAACCACACTGACATGTCTACTGGGCATTTGGCTTGTGTGAGTTGAGATTCATGAGTTTGTTGGGTTGAAAGGAGACAGCGGGCTAAAACCAATGCATACATTTTGCTAATGCTTGAAACAACCCTAGGACCAAAAATGTTTCTACTTGGGTTTCCCTCGGGAGCAGGGATTGAGAAAGATAGAAAATAGTTATTCTTGGAAATCCAGCTACGGGGCAAGTGCCACAGGGCAAGGGGCTGAGAAAAACTTAAGGTCTCCTCTTCTGTCTAAAAGCAGAGCTCATTCTGACTGGAGCTGCCAAATCAGGCTTTAGAATTCTTGATGGGAGTTGAGGGAGGGAAGAGAAAGAGAAAGAGACAGACAGAGAGACAGAGAAAAGAAAGGAGAGGAGAGGAAAGAGGAGAGAGAGAGAGAGAGAGAGAGAGAGAGAGAGAGAGAGAGAGAGAGAGAGAGAGAGAGAGATTGACTGAGAGAGAGGTACTGGGAAGAGAGAAAGAAAACTATAATGGCTCATGGAATTTAATCCCAGAATAGCTGCCCAGTTTAGCTCTCTCTTGTTTCCTGGAAGCCCTCTCTTCAGTTGATGCTTGGTTATTCTTGTGTATTCTTTTTCCTAGTGGAAATTATAGATGTTATTAAAGGATAGGTTCTGTCTTGATATTTTTAATTGCAACAAAGTCTAGTGGTTTAGAATTTGAAACATTGTTTCAGTTTCTTTAAGAGTGTTGATAAAAATTCAAGTGCTGTAATTACCTGGTCATGCTGAGAACATTACAGAAACATCCTGCAATTGTAGGTAATTGCTTTGACACCTTTCCTTTGGAACTTGGTTAGTTTCAATGACCACTTCTCATTTTCTTTGTCCTATCTCAGTATGATGTTATAGTGAAAGTTTTATCCTCTGATTAGGGAAAACTTCAGTTTTCTAAGATGCTATATTTGCTGCTCAGTGAGTCACATGGAAAACCCTCAAACTCATAAATGCTGTTCAAAAAAAAAAAATCAAGGGAAAAAAGCATGATAACAAACTGTGCCACCTCTCAGAACCTAAAATGGGACAAAAAGATGGAGCATCTTTGTTTAGGACTCGTTTGAACCTGAGCTGTTCTTTCCAGGGTGACAGATGGTTGGAGAGTGCCCGTTGATTTTTCCTGGGCAGAAGAGTAGCTGTATACATTGGCTCATGTGCTATTGAAAAACCTCTTTTTTGGCTTAGGAGATTGCTCAGTAGGTGAGAATGCTTGTTGCCTTAACCATGAGATCCTGTATTTAAATCCCCCAAATGCATGTAAAAAGCTATGCATCATCACACATAGCTGTAACCAAAGGAGGATATCCTAGGCTGGTTGGTTGCCAGTTTAGCTCAGGGTTCAGTGAACTACCCTCTCTCAAGGGAATAAAATGGAGAATGATAGAGCAAGAGACTGGATATCCTCAGCCTTTTCTTCTAGGAACATACATCATACACACTCCACACACATACCCACATAAAAAGTAAATTTAAAGAAAGGATGAAAGCAAAATCACATCATATTTGGTAGAGAGGGAATATCCAGAATGTTCTTTTGTATAAACATATTATTCACAATATCCACACACACACACACATACATACATACACACATAGATGCAGATACACAAACACACAAGACATACACACCAACATAGGCATATACGCAAACACACATACACATACATACATACATACATCAGACAGACAGACAGACAGACACACACACACACATTCACACACAATTCATGAAGCCTGGACTATCCTTGATTTCAGGATATAGCTCACTATGTAGCTGAGTCCTTGAACTTCTAATCATCTGGTCTCTACTCTTTGATTGCTGGGAATGTTGGCATGCTCCACTATGTCCAGTTTTTAACAAGATTGTCTACCTGTGTGTCTTAAGGTAGTAACCCAAGGAGAAAGGAAGATAGCAATATTTGAGTAGATTTATTTCAAATGGTAAAGATGGAATTAGACAGTCATGGTAAAATGGGTAGAATTAAATTAATTAGATAATGTGCTTACATACCAGTGTGCAGTAGATAGGCATTCTTGAAATGATCATTTACTTGAACTTTATATTGTAGTAAAGCCATGAAGTTATTAAAACCATTTGGGAGTAAAAATGGGAAGTATCACGAGGTGAAATGACTATGCTGGTAGTTTTCTTGTCTTCAAGTAGAAACACTTTAATCATGGCCAAAAAATGAAAGAAGAAATGTGTGTCGATTGCATCACAATCTCAAGTCTTGGTATGGTTTTGTTGGAAAGTTAAAAAGCATAACATAAAGAAAAACTCATCACTTCAAGTACCTTTACTCTTTCCCCTGTGAAGTCCCCCAAAATCCAAATGACACTGTAACTCAGAAGAGAAGAAAGGGTTTTCAGCAATCCATATGGGAGAAACTACTGAACATAAGCACGCACGCCCCTTAGTTGGGAAACTCCATGTAGGGAGATATTCAGAGACTGTTGACAGCCAGCCTTCAGAATAGGGAATGCTTTGTGGTACTCGTTCCCCAGGCAGCAGGAAGGATCTGGGGAGACATTCCTCTTGGCTTTATCTTAGACAGCTGACACTTACTGAAACTTTTCCCCCTTCTTTCTATAATTCATGAAGGAGTCATATACATCCCCCCATTCTTCTTTCATCACAAAATTTGGGTTCTAAAAGTTAGAGGAGAGACAGATGACGGAATGTTGGCATCTGCTTGGGTTAATTCTGGAGTGGGATAGTGTTAATGCTGACAGGGAGCTGAAGATAAGGAGAAACGTTAGAAAATGACACATTGTAGCTGGAAATAAGCTTGACCCTCTTGCCACCCAAATTGCACAGCTCCCGTTTTAATCATTCCTTGACTAAACGGTAGAAAGCAATTACGGTAAGTGCCCAACTTCACTTTCCATCTATACACAGACCCTTGAGGCTTCGCTTATACATTTCATCAAATTATTCATGATAATCTGCCTTGAGGAACCGTATCTCCTGAAAAGATTTGTAAATGGCTCTCCTCCTCAGTTTATGGTTTGCTAAAAATCATTGTTCTGTATTTCTGAGGGTTTCTTTCTTTCATTTCTTTTTTCATTTCGAAAAGATGTTCTTTTACTTGGATACAGAACACATTTATGGCACACAGGTATCCAAGTTAACTTAAAATTATATGGCATCTTCCCAATTACAGTTGAATGTATCTCTAAGCACTGAAAATAAAGCAACATCCTCCACAGGAAGACACAGAGCTCTTCTGTTACCTGACATCACATTGAGAGTGCATATAAATCAGAGTTATGCATAGATTTAGTTTCCTTAAGTTAGGCAAATAATTTAATCAGTCACTATGAATAAATATTACTCTTATATCACCTACTTCCTATTCTGAACAATTATCAATTTATTCAGAGAAACATTATATCCAGTCAGAAAATGACACTGCAAATGAAATTATTGTCATATTCTAGATTATTAAAAAGTCTATTTATAAATAAATGTTGTATTTAATGACCTATCATAGCAAAAAAGCAATTTAGTTCTCTGTCAAGAAATTTATGTTCTTAATATACTTTATGAAAGTTTGAAATCAAAAATAGAAAAGAGACATTAGGATTTAAAAAAAAAACCCTTATCAATGTTTTCAGAATGACTTGCTAATTACAAGTCATTGTGTGTTACCAATAGTACCAATACCCATGATACATCTTAAAACTATTGTATTCAAAGCAAAGGAAATAAGTTTTTTTTTTCATTATGAAAACTATTCAAGAAAGCAAATTTTCATTTGGAAACAAAATAGCATCCTCATGAACGTAACCAGATGCCTCTCATGTAGACAGGGATCACCTTGGGAGTCTCGCATTTTAATAATCATGACTTGTACCTCCACACTTCAAAGTTTCACTTCAAAGTGTGGAGGGTTTCTTTCAGTCAGTTATAAAAGCAACACGGTCATTAAATGCTGCAGACCATAACAGCAAAGGTTTTGACTTTTGAGAAAAAAAATGATTTTTCAAATCAAAATTATTATCCTTATAAAATTGGAAATATTATGATCATTAAAGAAATAAAGAAGCCAACTATGATGTGAGTGTTCTGACTGTGGATCCAAATTTAATAATGAAAATATCTGTCTATAAAACTCATAGATTCCTGCCAGTCAGATTCTAACACAGAACTTTCAGAGATAGTCTACTAACCAAAGTTTCTACTAACCAAAGTTTGGGTTTGGGAGAAAAAAAAAAAAAAGGAAAAAGATCATGTAAGAATAAAGCACACTATGGTTTTACATACTACAGGAAGCTTGTTTTATTTATCTTGGAAATCAAGACCACAGCTTTACGGAAGGAGAGGCTGAGGAGAACTCATGAATGCAAGCACAAGCCCAAGGGATCTCATTCCAGGGACAAAACCCCTGTGGTCAGCTTTATTGTAAATAGCTTTTGAAAAAAGATGGCCTTTAATCCTAGTTTTTATTGCTGTCAAGATCTGTGACTTCATCTTGTGACCAGCCCCTGATTGTGTCCTCCCCTGTGACTGACAGTCCATCCCATGTCAAGCTGATTTGCACATTCACTCAATTGGCCCCAAGGAGTGACTAACAGATGACTCCGTATAAATCCATTATCACTCCTGGAAAATGTTAGCTCATGAACGCATTCTTTATTCAGAGATATTTAGTAGCATTTTATAGGAAGGAGGTCGGCATATTATCTGAGAAAAGATTCTGTCACATTTTGTTTAAAGATTTGTTTCATTATTTCAGAGTCACATTTCAGCAGGCCAGAGTCTAATAGCTTTCTCTTGGCCCTTGAAACGACTCCTTTCCTTGCGCTTCATGGAGAATCAAAATGAGTTGTTCACAGACCCCTGTGAGCATCAAGGAAAAATGACCCAGTTCTTGAATAATGCCAATATTTCCTTCTTTAGTCATTCTTATCAGGGTAAGTGGAAGACATTTCTCTGCAAGAAACTCTACTGAACGTTCTTTCTGCCAGTTCACATACTCAAGCCTTCTCAGACTCTGGTTTCACGGAAATATCTTTATCCGAAAGAGTCTCTTTTTTTTCTCTCCCAGATTCACTATCACTGCGGTAGTTGATCCATTTTTATTCCATAGAAGTCTGTGTTCCTCTTCAACCCTTACTAGGATCTGTAGATCATCTGCACTCTTACTTTAAGATTTACGATAGGAGGGCTGGAGAGGCAGCTCAGCCGTTAAGTACACTTGCTGCTCTTGCAGAAGGCCAGAGGTTGGGTCTCAGCTCACAACCACCAGTCGCTCCAGCTCTAGGGGATCTGGTGTCCTCTTCTGGCTTCATGGTACCAATCACAGGCTAGTACACATATGCACATGGAGGCACTGACAGATGTGCATAAAATAAAAATATTAAACTTAAAAAAAACCCTTTACACTGAAGCTAGTTCCCTTTTATCTTCAACCCAGTCTAGTGCTTAACAATGATAACATGAATGTAACAATGACTAATAAAAAACGAGACCACAGGTTTGAAAAAGAGCAAGGAAGGGTATTTGGGAGGGTTTGGAGGAAGAAAGGGAGGAAAGAAATCATGTAATTATATCATAACCTGAAGATAAATAGGCAATCTTGGGGCTGAGGATATGGATCATATTGTAAAGCATCTATTGTGCAAACTCAAGACCTAACTTTGGATGGATTATACCCAAGTAAAAGAATATATGCAGCTCATGTATATGTGTGTGTGTGTGTGTGTGTGTGTGTGTGTGTGTGTGTATACACATACACACACATACACACATATTAAGAATAAATAGGTAGTCTAAGGTCATTTGAACACAGAGTAGCTAACCTATTACTGGTTGCTACGTATGCCAGATATGGTTGTAAGGCTTTTTTTTTTTTCCCATATTAACCCCATTCAACTCTACGATATTTTCTCGAACAATGTGTTAATAATAACTCCATTTACAAGTGGAGAAACCAAGGCAGGATAAGGTTTCATAATATGTTAAAGGTCTCCTAGGTAGTATATTGTAAAGCAAGCCAATTCCTAATATATATATATAAATATATATATATATATATATTGTTCTCTCTCTCTCTCTTCTCTCTCTCTCTCTCTCTCTCTCTCTCTCTCATATATTGTGGTGTGTGTTGTGTGTGTGTGTGTGTGTGTTGTTGTGTGTGTTGTTTCAATGTGACACAGTAGCTGCTATGCAGCCTGTACTAAACAGGACATACTATGGAAGACTTAGGTAATCAAATATTTAGCATCTGCCTGTCTTGAAAGGCATGTTTTCAAGAAACACTGGTTAATACATTTACTTCATAAACAATATGTTGTGCTAGTCTTTGGAATTTCATTAATAGAAACTTGCTATATAAAGGCCATTCAAATTTGTAAAAAAAAATTTTTTTCCTTGCATGAAAAAAAAAGATAAATCTACAAAACCATTTTCTCTCTAATTGAGGCTCAAATCAGCAGACATACATCCTAAAAGTGTTAAGTTATGTTATTTTTGAGAAATGATGTGACATGCCCTAGATTTCAAATGCAGATGCTGCAGACAACCCAGTAGATTTCTGAATCAAAATCGCTATATAGGACATTAACACGCAGGAATGGGGTGGGGAGGCAGTACCCAGCTCAGTGGTTGGGATCCTATCTGGAATACTGCCACCTAGTGATGCTGGTCAGCCATCTGCCCCCACACACTTTAGAAACGTGCTCCTCAGAGTAAATGAGTTTCACTGTGGCTTCTTCCCCCCCTTTCCCAGATATCCTAGTAACGGATTGTTCCTGCAGCACTTTAAGGCCACCCACCCGTGCTTTAAAAACATAATTTACAAAGGAGGACAGACGGGTAGGATTGTGAAAGAGAGGAATGAACAGCAGAGGATTTGTCAAGAACTCCTCAGCACCCAACAGTCATGTAGATCGTCAGAAGAACAGAGGAGAAAAGCACGGAAGTTAAGAATAATGAGGAAAGGGAAAATAAAAAAATATTCAAAGAGAAGACAGGATGATGGGGGACTTGTCTTGTAAAATGAGAAATAGAAGTTAAAAATGTGGAATTATGAAGTTAGTAAACAAAAAACCATAGGGACAAATACCAGTACAGAGAAGGAATGACAGAAGAAAGCAACTGAATAAGCAAGCTTAGCTGTTAAAGAGAAGACTTGACAGGTGTTTTTTTTTTTTTTTTTTTTTTTTAACAATAAAAACGTGTCACATTTGTTTCTCTTAAATACAATTGGACATTTCCAGTATCCTAGATAAACAAGTCATTTCTCTCATTGTCTCCCCTGTGTAATACTAATGGCCTTTTTGGATTTCGGCTCTTGTTTCATTAAAATACCCAGCACCTTTTGCTCTCTTGAGTGGCCTTAGATTCTCACACATGGAACCCAGTGAATGTAGGGCAACCCCCCCCCCAGAGAATTTATTTAGGGAGTTTTGGTTTCCTAGCATTCTTTGTAATGCTATTAAACAGCTAGCCATATTTTGGGAATACACATTGAGGAAAAGTATCGGCATTTAGTTATCTTTATAATTCAAATCAGGGTCACTGATTTATAAAAAATGACAGCAATAGCAGTTGTGATAATGTGTTTCTCAGTTCATGTTTTAGAAAACACGTAACTCCACATTATCTTCTGTTCTCTGAATCATCACACTGTTTTGGTCAAGGCTGGAGGAACCAGTTTTTTTCTAGCTATGGCATTAGAACTTTAAGTACAAAGGATCTCTCCAAAGTTCTTAGCTACTAAATGTCTTTTTTAAAAATCAGATCACAAAACTGGGAAATGGTCTGTCGTCAAAAATCAAGATGTAAAACTACTCTTTTTTCCCCTAAAATTCAATAACAGAGCTAGAAAATGACATGCATGATGCTGGGAAAGAAGCATTGTCACCTCCTACATGGCTGGGAATGTCTTTGGAGGAGGGCTGCTTGCTGCCCTCTGAGTTATTTCATGCATTAGAAGTTTTCTCTTTGGACTGTAGAAGCTGAGAAAAAGTGTGTTTTTCTATGGTAAGATTCAGTTGTTTTTTACCCTCTCCAGTGTTATACCTGTGTGTAGTTATAATTAAAGTACATCAGTCATATAAGTATTTGAATGTCTTGTCTGGCAGAATAAAAACCCTCCCGGGATAGAGGATAAGCCAGATACTGAAAGAAGCTTCATTGATAAGTTCTTTGAAATTGCACATTGAAAAGAGTCCTCTCTTTCAACTGTTGAATCAAAAAAATGATTTGTTATCAACTTGGTGTCAAGTCATGTATGCTAAGTGTTGAGAATAGAAGTCGGACACCACCCTATTCCCATAGAATGTCTAGCTTCGAAAAGAATGCAGGAATATCCACTGAGATTTTATGCCACAAAGGCTTCTTACAACCACCCGTGGATGACTCAAGATCACAATTACCTTTTATCTAGTTCAGATGAAAGTAGCCCTTTGGCAGAACCTCCAGTAGGGGACATCTCCATAACGTCTACAATTGAAATCTAGGACACTTACCTTTAGTTTTCAAAGGAGTACGGTTTGACTTCTAATAACTTTCTTTAGTGTGAACCAGGAAAAAATGACCTAGTTGACTGGTTTAACCAAAAATAGATGGAAAGAGTCATGTAAATTTATAGGAAAAATTTTTGGTCACTTCAACTTGCTTTTCCTGGACTCTGGCTCTCAGAGCAGCAGCTGTCAATCACATGTCCCAACTTCATAGATGAGAAAACTGCTGTATAGGAGAAGGGAAAAAGAAGCAATGAAGAGATAAATAAGCAGAATTTTTCGGTAATCCAGTCAAGAAGGTTAAGGACTCATCTCAGGTGGCAGCTGTGAACATTGAAAGAAGTTAGAAGCTAGCAATAACCAATGTAAAATTTACCGTAATTGGAAATGATTTTGAGAAAACTAGGGGAGAGAGGGAAGGAGGGAGGAAGAGAAGAAGGAAGGGAGGGAGGGAGGGGTGAAGGTGAGAGAATGTGACTAGTCTAAATTTGGTTACATTACTAAGAATATTGTCCACACAAAGAAGAATCATTTGAAGAGAGAAGAAAGTAGGAACGCCTGTCCTCATAACCCAACAAGATAAAACTGACGTTCAAAAGTGAGCATGATATTCTGTTGGAATCTAAACAGAGATGGGGATAGTAGAGCCAAGGACCCTGTGAGGACTAGATGGATCTTTGGTAGAGAAAGAACAAGCCAGTTCAGCAATAAAGGAAAGCAGGGCTGGGATGGGGATGGAGGGATGGAGGGATGGAGGGATGGATGGGGGAGGGATGGAGGGATGGAGGGATGGAGGGATGGAGGGATGGAAGGGATGGAGGGATGAGGAATACGGGATGAGGGGTGAAGGATAGAGGGATGAGGAAGGCCTTCAGTACACTAGGAATGCTGCATCTGCCATGGAAGAGCAGCAAGGTGGAGTGGGAGCTGTTTGAAGGCAATCTCTTGGTAGCTGGAGGTTTTCCCCTCCAACCCGAACAGAAATCAGAAAATGCAAATTATTATTATTACAGTAATTATTACTATGACTTTGTGTAGAATATGATGAGCAGGCTACAGATAACCAGAGCCTGTGAGAATCCAGCTACTCAATCAACACAAAACATGTGAGACTAGACATATTAAAAACGGATTCCCTGACCGATAGGGCTAGGGTATAACTTCAAATATCAAACATATGTTAATTAGGAAAGAGATTAATCATCCTCAGAAAGCCTTCCATAATTACCATATCAATCTTCACAATAGCCCCAAGGTAAGTATTAGTATTCTCCCTTAAGGTTTTTTATATAAGGAAACAGAAGGGGAAGTAAAAATACTCGTTCAAGGACTAAAACCTGCTCAAGGTCACCAGTTTGTTCAAGATCACAAACTTGTTCAAGCTGGAACTAAAATCCAAATATATTACATTTTCAAAAACTGCACAGTAAGAACAGTAAGTAGAAGATGTGGTATGTCTTGAAGAAATCATTCTCATTGTTAAGATAGGGATAGCAGAATGTTCATCTCTAATTTATTACACATGGATCATTTGGATGTGCACCATTGTCCTGATTCTGTAATCATTCAGTAATGTCTGGAACATACTTTGACTCTTCAAGTCTGTTTTCCAGCACCCCATAGATAGGATTGTTTTGTTTCTATGGTATTTGCATCTATCTTTGGAACTATAGTTAGGACACCATCTAATGAATATAGGGGCTGATAGTATCAGTTGATATGCATCCACTGATGGTGGGTTTAAAGAAAACAAGGAATACATAAGGAACCAACATAGTTTCAATTTTTAGCACATAAGAAAGGCAAATGGTACCTTTATGTGTCTTTGCTTGTCCTATTTTATTTCTCATGACTGGTAGCTAGTACCAAGGGATAAAATGTTTACAAAGAAAGATACTTTTCTTGTACTTATGACCTAGTCCTTTATAGGAACTACAAAGATGTACAGACATTGACTAAGTCATTCCATTACGTAGTAATTCTTGTAGTTCTAGGCCCCGTGGTATGACATAGAACAAATAACTTGACCTGAAACGGAAAATCAGAGAACGTTTCTCTATTAAAAAATTTCTGCCTTGTATTTTGATGTGATTTACTTTCTTGGAATCTAATAATGTTTTTTTTTTTTTTGTTTTTTAGATGTTAAGGCTTTAATTGGTGAATAAATCTAAATTCCCAGTATGTAGTTTTAAAATGAGTTTGTAGAACATGGAATTGAAAAGGAGAGCAGTGTAGAAAGGAAGGAGAATTGGAAATTGTGTGTGTGTGTGTGTGTGTGTGTGTGTGTACACGTGCGTGTGTGAGTGTGAGTGTGATTGTGTGTGTGTGTGTGTGTGTGTGTGTAGAAACAGGAGATGTGGTGATGAAAAAAAGACACAGCCTTGACCTTTTGGTGTCCTTGACACCAAAATATAGAGAAAAGGGAAACTAAGAAAATGAACAAAAAAAATGTTCTAAGGGGAAATATAGAATCAGGTCATTAGCAGTATATTTAAAGGAAAACAAGATTTGTAAAAAAAAAAACCAAAACCAAAACCAAAACAAAAACAAATGAAGGTAGGAAGATTGTTACAAAAGTTTAACTCTATGGACATGTGAATTACATAGAAGAAAATAAGTCAAAGTTAGCTAAGGCTATAGATTGAGAGGCCAAATCTTTTACATTCAGATTTCATTTTAGAGAACCTGACCTAAGTTTGAACTCAGGTAAACTAACAGGCCAGTACCTTGCATTAGTTTCCGAGTTACCCCCAACACAACCTGAACTTAGCTCCAGTCTCTAGGCTAATCCCCAACAAGACCTGCATATCCAGGTTACACTCCCAAGACGACCACTGTCTCCAGGTTATTACCTCAACAGATCTGTATCCCCAGGTTACAAGCCCAACCCCTGCCTAATGACCACCAATGCAAAGAGAAGCAGAAATTAAGTTTATGATATGATTCCCAGCACCAGCCAATTATGCTGGTAGTTCTCCAATTAGATGATTAAACACTGCACCCCACCCCACGCTTGTAGCTTTCTATAAAGCCTTGCCCCAGTAACGATTCGGTGCTCCCCACCACCAAAACCATAAGGGTGCATCAGATCCGATCCTGTCTGTTTTTTTGGGACACTTTCCTGGCACTGCAAGATCAGTCTTAAAGTGTTTACCCTGTACAAGACGTACATTGGATTCAATCATATAACCAGTAACTCTCCGTCTCTCTCTCTCTCTTTCTCTCTCTCTCTCTCTCTCTCTCTCTCTCTCTCTCTCTCTCTCTCTCTCACACACACACACACACACACACACACAAATAAAATAAAATAAAATAAAATAAAATAAAATAAAATAAAATAAAATAAAATAAAATAGGAATTGGAGGTTTGGATGAGTGAATTCTGAATTCTGGATTCTTGGTTGGTCAAAGGTGACATTATTCCCTTTCTTTTTAATCTCATTGTGGCTCCCTAAACAGCTCTAACCATCTGGTATAGAACCCCTGGGAAGGCCCTCTTACAAAATATGGGACATTTCTTATTTCCTTCATTTACTGGTGGCTTTGAGTGTTGTTGTGATGCTTGGGGATCCAGCCATCACTTTGGATGCTAAGAACTGGGGACCATATTGTAGTACTACAAGGAACTTGTAGCCTGAAGTATTTTTCTCCGTTTTCTCCATCCTAAATGAAGGAGCTATATTTGGATATGAGATAACAAGGTACCAATTAAAAAACATTGAGGCTATAGACAATGGATACATACTGAGGAGTTAAGATATCACTTCGTCCATTTTTTTGCATGAACAGATAAGATGATTAATTTCTAGTTTTCCAACATTTAAACAGTCAAGCAGTCAAGGCATTGTGAAAAGACAGTAGAATCAGTTGATATTTGTAACTTCCAGGCAATCCTTATCTAGGCAGGTACAAGAAATGTGTACCTTTGTACCCAGAGCTAAGTATCACAGTAGAGCACAGGCATAATAGAGAGGGCAAGAGTATGGATGCTGGACAATTGTCTCCAGGTATTTTTTTATTAGATATTTTATTCATTTACAATACAGATGTCATCCCCTTTCCCATTTCCCCTGCCTAGAACCCTCATCCCATCCCCCATCCTCCTTTTTGCTTTTATAACATTTTAATTACATGCATGTATTAAGGTCAGTTCTAGGTTGAGGGTCTAGCAATACAATAGATTCAGATAGTCAAGGAACAAGCAAGACAATAAATAAAAATAGTCAAAGAACAAGCAAGGCAATAAACCCAATTATATGAACACCCAGTGATCACTGTTTCTAAGGGTTTATCAGGATGACCAAAGTATCTGAGCCTACTTCCCTGTCCTAGCCCCACGTCATTTTCATGTCTGAAGCCTACTTCCTTGTTCTAGCCTAAAATTTAGATTCCAGTTTGAAATTACTTCTTTGTTCTAGCCTAATGTCCAATTCCTGCCTGAAGCCTAATTCCTTGTCCTTGGCCAATGTCATATTCTTGCCAAATAGCCCAAAAGGCTCTCTGCCTTTGAGACTTTTTAGCAGCAATTTAATATTACCCATATAACAGGGATTCCTTATAATTGTCAAGGACAAGAGACTGTGGAATGGGCCCATGGAAATTTAAAACAATATCTTCATAAAGTAAAAAAGGGGGAGATATATCCCTGCACACCACAAATTTATTTAAATCATGTTCTTTTTATTTGGATGCCAAGGAACTTTCTGTTAAGTGTCTATGACATTCTACAACGAGGCATACTTATGCATAGGTGAAAGGGAAGAATCCACTTACTGGCATAAGGCATGATCCCGATAAGGTGTTAAATATGGGGAAGAGGGCATGTTTGTGTTTTTCTGCAGGATGCTGAAGGAGCATGGTGGCCACCAGAGTGATGGGTGAGACATGCTGATGCCAGGACAAAGAATGATACTGACCTGTGAGCTTGCTGAGTGCCCTGACAATGGTGACTGGAAAACTGTATTGAATGTATGTTCCTGACCTACTACTGCTTACTTATACCCCTGGTGGGAAAAGTTGCCTTGCCTCAAGTTTTTAGACTTTGTGGAATAGAGAATTAAAAAGAGAAGTTATAATGCCTCTTATATTTTGATTAAATGTGACCAGTTAGTCAGACTCAATCATGAACTGGTCTAGAAATCAATCCAATATTGGAAATAATAGTCTCCAGGTATTTAAACAGTTGGGTTTGATTACAGCTCTGGAGAACTCAGCACTCATGGTGGAAACTATAGGAGCTGGTCCTTAGCTCTCCCACTGATTAATGAATTGGTAGCAGGAAGCAAGCATCATCACTACCACCAAGGCAAATTCTTTCCTTTGTAAAATGAAGGCCTTGTGGAATCATTAATTCATTCAGAATATACATCAAATGGGAGTCATCACAATGCACAGACCTAAGAATATTCAACAACTAAAAACCCGTTCTCTGTCCTCCAGGGAGCTGAGGGGAGTGAGGTCTCAGTGTAATTAAATAGCAGTCTTCTAAAAAGATAGTGTAACCCTGAATAAAGTAACCCTGAATAATGGACAATAGGAAATAACAAGGGTGCCTGCAGGTAAGCAAAAGCTCTGCTGAGGCCATGCTAAGATGATCAAGAGTTGCTAAGTGAATCAGGTAATGATGGAAATTTCCAGAGAAGGACTAACCATGTAGATGCCTGTCAACGTCTTTCATAGAACTGATATTTTTTCTTTGGTTCTGTCTTCTTTGGCGCTGGAGAGGGGCTTGAGCAAATGAAGGGTAGGACTGTGAAAATGAATACATGAAGACAAGATAGAAGGAACTGCTTTAAACAATGTAAATGAATTTAAAGTGAATTTCATGGAGGAGGACACATGGCACATTGAATAAGGACAACATCCATTGTCTGCTTTATGCTGATACATTTTTTTGCTAAGGTCTTAGAGATGCTTTAAAAATGGCTTGGCAGGATTGCAAGACCTCCTTTAGTGGTCCCACCAGGAGTAGGACTGGAGAACTTGAGCTTTGTAAAGACATCTGCTTACTAGGGGATAGATCTTAGGCAAGCTTAACTACTTTTGAGTCTCGATCCCCTCATTTGCAAAACGGGATATGATAACAATATTTATTTCCCGGTGTGAAATTGAAATCTCTTAAATATGGACAACCAGGCTGGCACAAACAAGCACCAGGATGTTGCCTGTTTACCCTGCTATCTGCATATAATCCTCCACCAAACTGAGTTGTATGTGGTACTATATAGTTGCACAGTGTTCATTAGCTTAAGATTCTCCCTCATCTAAGTAATGACTTAGAATCCATTTTCTGTAATTAGAACATGAAAGTATGTCCAATGAGACTCTATTCTGGACACACAATGAATAAGAGACAATGTGCAGCAATTTCATTATTCAAGTATGTCTTAAATATCAAACGAGTATTAGGAAATCTATGGAGGCAGCTGTGGTTACTGCCTGGCTTGTCCAGGGGCCATTTCTGCATAGCATTCCAAGTGTACAATGACAGACGTCATAACAGGAATTTGACTCAGGATTTGACTCAGCTGGTTTATATACCCCCTTCGCCTCCACAAATTTTTCTCCCTCACCATTTAACTGTTATTTTCAAGAGAAAAATCTGAGCCAGTAACCAGGATACCAGAGGAGAGTCAAGGTCAGAAAAATGCCCTCTGTTATTAGCCACTAGCAAAAATGGTATTTTTAAACAAAAGCAATTTCTTAAGTTTCCATTAAGGGACTCAAAAGGATTTTCTAAAATGAATCCTGCTTTGAAGCTGTTCTTCTTCTCCTGTGACTTCATGTAATTTGGACAAACCAGTGCTTAGAGATGGTACTTTTCCTGCTAACGTCACCACATGGCTGCTTCTTCCTAGCAGGACTTAACTGCACCGGTGCCCAGCCCCTGGAGCTGCTTACCCTGAAGTGGCAGTGATTTTTGAAAAACAATAAAGCTATCTACACTCAGTCTCTCTTGATTATACTGCGGGAACAACCTGTGTAGGGAAACAATATCCTGGATCCCGCTGAAGGCTCGCACAGATGGAACATCAGTGGGAGGAGCTGCCAGCGACTTCCCTGCCAACTTGTTAGTGCTGGAGACATTATCCTCTTGTTTTGCCAGTTTAATAGAGAAGCAGTCGTAAAAATTCTCTGTAGGGTCAGCAACATAATTATTATCTATGGTCTCTGCATTAACTGTGAGGAAACATCGTGGTCTGAGTCTGCCTCCTTTTAAATGCCAGCCTGTGCCCACATTTAGCCCACAACCAACCTGAAAAATTTAATATCCCCTGAGCACAGCTAAGTCTGTCATCATGGCGGATGGTAAGTACGTGCCTGCCTAAGTCCTGCCGCGTTTAACAGTCAGTGTGCTCTTGCGGTGTTTGCTTCCTTCCCCCTGACCTTTTCCAACATCAGTGCCCTTGAGATTGAAAATTATTAAGTAGGTAAAAAAAAAAAAAGAAATCTGTGTCACATTTAGTTCTGGTACTCAGTCCAGAAGAGCCAAGCCCCTGCAAATTTGGAAAACAAACTCCTTAACAGATGGGCCACATAAAGTTTACAACATGTGCAGTGTGGGAGGTGGTATGGTTCTAGGCGAGAAACAGAAGACTAGAAATTTGGGACCTCAGAGTTGTTGAATTTGCTCTTGTTTCCTTTGGTTATAGCAGATCACATAAGCTTATGCCCTTCAGTTCTCTCACATTACCTGATACCTTAGCCTTATAAGCAAGGGAGTAATAAGAAATCAGGAAACTTTGCTTTTCTTAATATGATGCAGAAGCAAGATGCTTCCTGTTATTGCCAGGACTGTGCACAACTGGTATCAATCTGCTAATAAAAACGGGGCTGCAGGATTTAGAAAAATCCCGTGCTGTAATTTTAAATTTGAAAAACAGTTCTCTTTCACGGAGAACAGGTGTCTTTAGTCTAGAAATGGTAAGTATAGTCACCACAGAAAAGAATCATTGAAAAATCGCTGGTTTACGACTTCCAAATAGGCCTAACAATATGTCTCACAAGTGACCTCTGGAAGCAAAAGGTGTTAGAAATCATCTGAACTGAAATGTTAGGATATGAACTTGATTATTGTGTGACAGGCAAAGGTTCTGAAATGTGGATGGTCTTTGGTATTATTTGGTGTAATTTATCTAAGGACACAAATGTCTCAGCCACATCACAGGTCTACCGATTGGCAACAACTGCAAGCAAACCTAGGAATTGTGCGCTTTGAAAAGAATCCTAAGCTGATACCAATGACAAATCTCAGTTGGTCTCTGTCATAATTTCTAAAATGACGTGAAGATTATGACTGAAATTCCAAAGCCAAAGACAGAAATACAGGAGTTATCTTTTAAGAAGAGAAGAGTATTTGCCTAAGAGATGATGGGAGACAGAAAGTGTAAGATCAGGAAGAGGAGGACATGTTTCACTCACAAGAAGGGCAGAGGGGAAGCAATTCAGAGGAGAAGGAATCCTGAAGGTGAGCAGGAGAGAAGTTCAGGAGAGAGAGAACAGATAGTGGCTAGGACAGTGTGGGTGCCTCCCTGCTGAACTGGTCTCATGGGTGCTTCCCTGCTGAACTGGTCTCATGATTTGCTTCTAGTTTGACCATGCCTTTATTCAAACAGAGAACATGTGGTAGTCTGAAGGAGAATGTGAGAATGTCCTCCATAGGACATTTATTTGAGTGCTTAGTTCCTCGCCAGTAGAACTGCTTGGAAAGGATTGGGAGGTGTGGTTTTGTTGGAGGAGGTGTGTCACTGTGGGTGGGATTTGAGGCTTCAAAGCCTGCGGCTCTTTCTCTATTCATGTTTATGGATCAGATCAAAGTTCTCAGCTTTGGCTCCAGTGCCATGCCTGATCTGTCTGGTGCCATGCCCCCCACCCCATCATGGACTCACCCTCTGAAACTGTAAGCATCAATAAACTCTATCTTCTATTAGTTGCCTTGGTCATGGTGACAAACTAAGACAGTGTATTTTGAAAATTCTGCTATATACATGATGATGGCCTGTCTATAGTACTCCAGTAAGTATTTGGAGTTTGCAGGATTAAATACACCCAACACTGTCTCTGTAAATTGGCTTGGGCATACCTCTTATGAAAGACTTTCTCCTACTGGACTGATTACTAACTTTTTTGAAGTATATTAACCTTTTGTTGCTCTTGGAAGCACCAACTTTATACCCATGCAGAATCTTCATACATGTTTCTTATTCCCATAAAAATCTGTCCTCCAACTGTCTTCATTCAATCTGTGCTTTTAATTTAGGCGGTCAGTTCTCAACCTGTGGATTGTGACCCCTTAGGGGAGTCAAGTAACCCTTTCACAGGGGTTGCATATCAGATATTTACATTACAATTTATAAGAGTAGCAAAATTACAGTTATCAATTAGCAATAAAAATAATTTTATAGTTGGGGGACATCACAACCTGAGGAATTGTATTAAAATATCATAGCATCAGGAAGGTTGAGAACCACTGACTTAAATTTTCTGGCCATTCCTTACGATTTCTCTGATTTTTCTTTCAAGGTCTTGCTTTGTAGTCCATCCTGGCCTGGGATTCGTTATGTAGCCTGGAATGTGCATTACATTGGCTCAGCTTTCTTAAGTATTACCATTGCAGGGACTCACTCCCACTATTTGGTAAGGACCATGTAGTCTAAAGTAGACCTCTTTATTAGAGTTGCAGGGCATTTCTTGTTACTATTAACCATAATTTAATGACACCCTATTGACTTGGATGCTCTTTTAAAAATCTACAATAGAGATTAAGCTTTCCAAAAATAGTCAGTTTTGGTCATTTTTGTGTATGTGCTACCCACCAAAGTTTCAGCATAACTGTGAAAGTTCAACAAACAATTGTCTACATGTTAAGCAAGCATGTGCATCATAGGTGTTCAGAGATCCAAGGAATCTTTTAGTATGCCGTTATGACAAACAACTTGGACCATTTTCAGTACTTGGGAGATACAAAGATGAGTCATGCAGATGTAAAAAAGATTCTTATTTAAGTGAAAATGTAGAATTGGAAGAATCAACCGAGTTGTGGTGAAGATAAAAAAACCAAGAGAATAACTAAATTTGGTTCTTAAAGTCAAGAAAGATGGGCTATATGGTGTTCCATACTGGGCCTGGGGCTATATGGAATTTAAATAGTAAATTATAGCAAACAGCAGAGTTTCTGACTTACAAACACAGTCTTCTTCCATCAGTTAGATGTAACCACCCTGTTGTATCAGGGAAGGAACTTAGAGACAGGGAGGAGGGATGAAACAAGAAATTGTCGGGTTTTCTAGATTTGATTCCTGTAGCAAGTCCCAACAAGCAGTAGCTAGAATCAACATCTGTCCTCAGTAATCCCTTAGCCCCATAGTCAGCTGCTCCTGGTGAGATGCCTCCCCATGAACAAATACCAGATAATGACTCCCCAGTCAGTTCCCCCAGGCCAGCATAACAGCAACTTTTGAGTTCTGTGTCATCCCTGAGCCGTGGTCATACTTATTTTGACACTACCTAGATCTCGGCCTTGTGGAGAGGGGAGTCTTCCTCATATGTGGTCCTTAGCTCAGGAAGTTTTGGCTTCTTACTACAGCCATTCTGATAGTCTACAGAATTCATTTTACTGGTTTCCAGTTGTTGAATCATTGAGTACCTTGTTATAGTTAGTAAGTTTTCTTTTCTATGAGACTTCATATTACAAGACAAAATGAGAGGGGCAGGAGAAAGGGTGGAATGACCGAAACATACAAACAGTGTTGCCTGGCAAAGTTCAGTAGATATAATATTGCAGACAATATGTGATACTGAGTAGGTAGTTGGAGCTGGGAATTAAAAACAAAACAAAACAAAACAAAAAACAAAAACAATGTGTATCCTTCTGTGAAGGTTTCAAGGTGGAAAGGGTAGGTCTACCTTTGTCTTGTTATTGAGCATCTCCCTTTCGAGCAATATGAAAGATAAATTTCAATAGAGGATAAAGATTTGAGCCAAAATGTTGCTTGGGGTGGAGAAAGGATAGAACTGTATCCTGGGAACATATGAGAGAGACATAAATCACAATAGTGAAATGACACGGAATGGGAAATATTCAAAAGATTCAGTGGCCTTTCTGATAGACTGGAGAATGCCATACACAGTGGCACGGGCCCTTGATTCCAGTGACTTTCAGATTAAATCAATGGGGGAGGGTGAGCCCACAATTTAGGGGAAAAGTTGATGGAATTGACAGGTTGGGGACAGATGGAAGAAATCCTTGTTGGTTTGGGGTACATTAGTTTTAAAGAGGCAAAAATAAAAAGCAGTGGCTATAACTCTGTTTCCAGTATACTTTACACAAGGTTCTCTGTTCAGCTAAGCTTGAGTAATTATTCATGTAATCCCAACAAATCTAAGCCAGGCTTTCCTCCCAAGGTAAATATATTCAATGGGCCTGTTTTTCTAATGCATGTTCTGCTTTGAATAGCTTAATGGGAATTTTGTATTTTTTTTTCTTGAAACTTCTTCCAGATGATGGAACCTTAATATATAGAAGACGATGAATATTTTATGTTTAAAAATGTTTATATTTCACTCGGGCAGAATGAAGATGAAAGGCTCAATAAATAAAGATATAGGAATAATGTCTCCCTTAGGCTATATATTCCGATGTTGGCTTTTGTATCCTTTCACTTGAAAAAGTAGTTCTCTCAGGGTAGATTAATTCTGTTAGGTGTCTGCATTTCCAGAAGGAGGTGTTATGTCTCCTCATACTTTGGTCTGATAACGATGGTCTGGTAACTTCTCTTGTAGCTTCAAGGGATTGAAGACCTAGAAAAGATCACTCTGAAAGAATGTTACAGAGGCACAGACTGCATCCAGGAATGCTGTATATAGCACCTGTTGGAAATGACATCTACTTTTGCTGCTCAAGACCTGGTTGCTGCCTGTTGCCTGAAGCAAGTAACTGACAAGCAAGCAAAGAAGCCTTTCAATGCTGACTTAGGATGTTTCTATCAGCCAGTTATGTAGAATGCAAGCCAGCAGCGTTCTCCAGAACATACCAGTGTAGGATGGATGGAGCGCCACCCTACTGTCATCCGTGATGTAGTAGAGATTTAGAAGACTGTGACTTGTGGAGCATTAATGTGATTTAACTTTAAAAGGTGGCCCATAATGAATCCAATGAGATAATAATGCTTTTTCTGGTTTCTGCCAGTTTATTTAAGTAACCAATCACTTACATTTCTAATGTTTGTATATACTCCCCTACACACAAATTAAAAAAAAAAACAAATCTAAAGTCATCACACACCTTAAAATCATAATTATCGAAGACAGGAGAGATTCCACCCCCTGTAACTATGTGAGCCTAATTTTGAAGTATGTTTTCTTCTTTCTGAAAAATAGAATGTAAACAAATGACTTACAGTGAATCTGTATTTTCTGTTTAGTAAGGTGGGGGTGGTGTGTTCTCCATTTTGTTAGTTCTTTTCCTTAGTACTATATGCTTAATCAATTCTCTCTCTCTCTCTCTCTCTCTCTCTCTCTCTCTCTCTCTCTGTGTGTGTGTGTGTGTGTGTGTGTGAGTGTGGTGTGTGTGTGTGTGTGTGTATCCCCTTGTTCCCATAGGAGAGAGATATTAAAATCTAAAAGCTCAGTAAATTTTTGACAAAGTAAATGCATTGCAGAATCTGATCCAGGATTTCCCTCACCTGTTCTTCCTGTAGACTTGAATTGCTGTAGGCTACATCTATCATTGCAAAGAAAGGAACATGAAGAAATCCAACCAGCCCATTTCATGTAAGTTATTAGTTCATTGGGAATAAACTTCTGTCTTATTTTGGTCATGTTAATTTCATGATCTATACCAAAGGTACTTTTATTATTTCTTCAAAGTCTTTAGGTCCTCTACATGGATATTATAGCTTTCATCTTAGTATTTTTATGGGAATCCTGAGTGTGAAAGAAATGACTCTCTTGTTCTTGTGCCTGCTCTTTGGGGTCTTCTTCTGTTGGTTTGCCTTGTCCAGCCTTGATGTGATGGTCTTTGATTTACCTTATTATTTTCTGTCTTTATCATGCTTATTTGTTAGCTCTTAGAACCATGTTCTTTTTTAATGAGAGATAGAAAGATCATGATATATTCTATGAAAAAAGAATATATTTTCTTTGAAAGTAAAAAATGCAAAAACTATTATGTTATTTATTTATTCTACCAATGCCACCATTTGTGTGTGTGTGTGTGTGTGTGTGTGTGTGTGTGTGTGTGTGTGTGTGTACAAGATGCTCATGTGGCAATCAGAAAACAACTTGTGGGAGTGAATGCGTCTATCCTTTCTGGGGATTGAACTCAGTTTGTCAGGCTTGGAGGCAAGCAAACACTTTTACCCACTTAGGTATCTTGATTCCCTCTGTCTGAATCTAGAGCTCATCGATTCAAATAGGTTGGCTGGACAACGAGCTTTAGGAATCTAACTAGTCTCTACTGCCCTCCTCTTCATCGCTAGATGGGAGCTGCAATGCTAAGTTTTTGCCTAAGGGCTGGGGATCTGCACTCAGGTCCTCACGCTTGTGTGACAAATGCTTTACCCACTGATCCATCTCCTCACTACTCTTTGTGTCAGTGAAACGATTCTGCAACAGTGCTGTGCATCTGGATTTCTCTTCCTCATGTTTGTTCCAAGCTATAAATAAAATACTTGAAACTCAGCTTATTGCCTGTCTTCTTTACTGCTTCCAGCATTGAAAAGGAAGTTTTCTGAAATCATTTAAGTTTGGTCATTTCTTTTTCTCTAAGGCATGGCACTGTTTTCTTTCACCCTTACAGTTTGGTTAAAGCATCTGTAGGCATCAGGGGAACTAGATTATCTGCCTTTCTAAACAGCAGAGTAGTTTATGTGTCATTCTGGTTTCTTACATTAATATCTGCATTTTTTTTACACATTTTAATGGACATGTAAAATCGACACTTCATTGCATGGTTTGTTTCGGTAACAAGTTAAAATAGTGTCTGTGTGTGTGTTTCCAGATTTCAGATTATATAGTACAAATACATGGCTAATTATTGAACACGAATAGAAGTGAGATTAATTTGTTCCATAAAATATTAAATCCATCAGTGCATCAAGCTGCTGATGACAATGATGATGATGGCAAACTAGGTCAACATTCAGGAATGCTAATTGTGTGTGGGTACTGGATAATGCACACAAGGGGGTATGTGTATTTAGGTAAGTGAATTCTAAGTCCATCATGTTCTTTCTCTCTAATCTGAACCCAAGAGGCAGAGTGGCCATATTCGGTTATAGGTTTGTTACCCTAAAGTAACCATTCTACATCATTCTCAATAGAGAATCTTATACAGAGATCACTTCATGGAACATGACGGACCTTACAAATAAAATGTGTTTTCCAATATCTCCATCATAAAAGAAAGGAGCATGTTGTGTTTCATTTGAGGGTTATGATTTACTTAGAAAGTAGAGGAATGGAACCAAAATGGCGATGGTATGCTGAAAGACTTACCATGTACACACATGCACATATACATGCAAACACACACATGTGTGTGATGATATAAACACAATACTTATATATAAAATTCTCCAGATAAAAAGAAAAAAAAAAACCAAAATGGATCTTCAAGGAGGGATTCTGTAAAAATGGAATAATTCTGACTACAAGAATATAATTTCCTATGGTCTTGTGTGACGTTAGTTGCCATGACAGAGAAAAGAGCTTTCACAGTGACCAGTAAATGCTCATCCTGAAGTGGCACTTTACTTCTCTCTACTTACTGGCTGGAAGTCTAGGCCTTGATCCAAATGTAACAAAGCCATAAAGGACTCTGTCCTGGCCTGGAAGTGACAGAGACTATGAAGCAGTTGGCAGTTAGCACTGATGAAATAGATAGGATGTTCTTGGTATTGGCAAGCTGTCCTTCTGTTTGTCCATTTGAGTACTACAAACTTCAAATGATAGAGCCGAAATTCATATCTACAGGGAGAAGGTTTTAAAAAACAAGTTAAAGTACAGTCTCTTGTGTTAGCATTGAAGGAGCTCTGTGTCAGCCAAGTCATGATTAGCACTGGAAAAATCTGAATTGAAATTCATGTGAAGACAGAAAGCAGGGTCTTCTCCCTTAAATGAGGATGGAGCTAGAGAGATAGCTCACTTGCTAAAGTGCTGATCTCTAGAAGCTAGGTAGGAAACCAAATGGTGGAGTGTGCTTGTAATCTCAGACTGGAAAAGGCAGCTTCCTGGGGCCTGTTGGCAAGCCAGGCTGTACCACTTGATGAGCTCGAATCCAATTATAGTCCCCATTAAAAGATTAAAAAAAAAAAGAAAAGAGGAAAGGTAAATGATACCTGAAGAACAACACCTAAGGTTTCATCTGACTGCTACACATGTGTTCACAGACACCCTCATCCACACGAACATGAACATACCACACACACACACACACACACACACACACACACAGAGAGAGAGAGAGAGAGAGAGAGAGAGAGAGAGAGAGAGAGAGACTCATCCACTAGACTTTACCTCTTTCCAAGAATCTACAAGTGTGAAGAATACTAATGGTACAGTTGTAAGAATCAATGGCCAAGGACCCATCACAGAGGAGATAGGAAGGTACGAAAAGCAAGGCTTTGTGTGTAAGGGTCTTAGGACCTCATGCATGTTCCACTGGACCATTGGACACTGTTTACAAAATGTACCCCAAATAGAAACACTGTTACGGGGAGCATGAATGTCTATATCAAGAATCCTTTGTGTTCTAGACCTTATAGAGTGCTGCCCCTGGTCTGCTTCTCCCTTGGGGCACATAGGCACCATTGCACACTGGGTTGGACTTGATGGAGTGAAGCTCAGCCAGGGAAAATGGGTTAGGCAGGATCTTGGTTGGTATGAGTGTGAGAGAAATAGCCATGTCTGGAGACAGTTTTAAGTGAAACAGCTCTCTTTATTGGGGGAAGGGAACAGGGGCTGTATAAACCTTAGAGGTTGGGTAGGGGTTTTCTGGGGTATGTACATCTTCGGCTAGGGCAGAGGTTCTGTAATGCTTCATTTGTAGGAGGGGAATTCCAGGTGCTTGCTGGATATGTCCTTATAAGGAGAGAGGAAGTTTAACTTGTATCCTGGCCACAGGCTACGTGACTACCTCAAGAGTGGCAGTGGTGGGGGTCACAAGGCTACATGTGCTAGGACACACAAGACCAGAGCGGGAAGGAAGCATTCTTACACTTGCTTGTCTCAGGATTTTCTGGGTTTGGACTTATCTTGCTCTTGCTCAGGACTGGCTTCCCATTCTCTCTACCTTCTGGCTCTACAGTAGAGTTGCGTTAGTTACATGATCATGAGAGTGGCCTAATGGGAACATCCACACAAAAAGGCAAGGCTATGAAATAACTATCTCAATTTAGCAGTGTTCTGTAGCTTCATAAAATTCCATTTCTTCTTTCCAAACTTGAGACTGTAGTATATAGTGCCAGTTAAGGTGTAAGTTTCATACTCTGATGCTTTTGGATCCAAATATTCATCCTGGTGTGGGACACTATGTAGATTTGAAACTTTGAGATAGCAAGTGAGCTGAACTTTGGAGTTCCAAAGTCGATGGTGGGCATGCGACTATGAAAACATAGCTCTGGTCATCATGGTTGTCACATGTAGTATCTGTGGGCTTTGGACAGCTGCCTTGTTCATCTGGGGCTGCCATCGCCATTTAACCCCATACTAGGTGACTGACATTTATGGAGGCTGGAATTCTGAGAGTAATGTCCTCATGGTATCATGGCATCAGGAAACCTTAGGAATATCTCAAGTCTCCATCTTTACATACTATCAAATCAGAAGTTCACTGAACATAGATAGAGGCTGTCCAGACATTCAAGCCACAGCAATAACTATTGGTTCTTATGTTTCTTATTATCCTAGTTGTTATAGTTGTAGACTCTCACTTTGAGGCTGTCTAGGGCTTTATGGTTAATACATGGTGGCTAACCTCCCTGCCTCTTGGAATCAAGACACATTGAGGTATTAATGACCACTTAAGAGGTCTGATAGTTTGTTTTCTTCTATAAAAAAGGAACATGACTAGACAGAATTTTTCCCACATCATATTTTAAGTTGTAATAAAGAATAGTGTCTATGTTTCTCTTGCAATTTAATATTGTTATAAAAAATATAACTGATTTTCAACTCTTCATTATAAAGCATAGCATTTGGATGGACACCCTTGAGGATCAAACTCAATTCAAGGATTGACCTTACAGCTACTAGATTTGACTACAGGTTACGGTCCTCTCTCAATCTTCATTTCTTCCTTGTTTCCTCAAGGAAACACCATTTTAACAGAGAAATCTTTCCTCATTTTTTTTTTTTTGTTTTTACTTTAGAACGGTCATAAATATAACAGAAATATCCCACAAATTAGTTCAAAGCAACACAAGTATCGGTTAACTATTAGGTTATAGAAAGTTTCAGCTGTTCAGAATAGCAAACATATTATTTCTGGTTTTGTGGGTCAAGAATCAGAGCAAGCATATTGGGTTTTAAGGGATGTCATAACAAAATACTGAAAACTAGGTCACTGAAAAAGAAAACAAGATATTTGTTCTTTTCCTGTTTCAGAAGTTAAAAGTCTCACAGGAAGAGGTCAGGAGGGTTACATTTCCCCCAGAAACCTGCAAAGGGTTATTTCCTTTGGCATATCAGAAATCTCTACATGTGTGCTTGCCTTTGGCCACCTAACTCTACCCTCTGCCTTCACCATCCCATTACTCCTACCGCTGCATCTGTGACCACACGGCCACCTTTCTATACAGACTCCTACCCTCTTCAGTATGACTTCCTTGCGGTTTATTGTATAACCTCAATCCAGCTCATTGCGCCTACAGCAATGCTCTTTCTACTTAGGTCAAGTCCTGAGTCACTAAGATTTGGAACTTCAGCTTACCTCTTTTTGATAGACAGAATCAAACTCACAGTAACAAGCAGGAGAGAATAGGAGGGAGTACTGAGACAGAAGTAATGTCTTATAATCTTGTCTCTTGTTGATTTATCTTGTGCACCAGAAGTGGAGAAGTGAGTGCAACCCCTATTCAAAAGAAAGGCACTGAATACCACCCAAAGATCAAGAGTGAAGTCGTATCTAGGGTGCTGACTGCTTCCTGTGTGTCACCTTTTATTGTTTCCAACAATATAAAAATAGAACATTGCATGCATTTCAGAACTTGACTGTTCACTCAATTTATATTTTTTTTATAGAAGTTAGCTGTAATTTTCATCAATTACTCTCACCAGTACAAAAATTACACTAAAATTTTTACATGAAAAATTCTTGTTCCCAGCATTATTCTCGACATTAAGTACAATTCTGTTTTAAATTTACTCTAATTCATATAAAACTATCCAAACTAGAGTAACATAAGATTTCTTTATAGCTCTGTTCATCTTTAGAATTACCCTGTCAAGGATCATAAAAATAATATTTTGTTTCTCAATCATACAAGATAATTCATTTTCCTGTGTGGTTCTGAATGTAACTTATTATACAGTTAAATATATTTATTCTATTTATTTTCTATTATTAGCATTGCCTTTTCTTTGATCTTCTTTTTGGATATGTAAAACATGATAAAATAAAAGTATACAGCAAACTGACATTAACAGAAGTCTTTTCTAACCAGGATTCCTATGTCTAATGCCACTAAACCTAACCATTTTAGTTTTGGCTTTCCATAATAGGTTATTATTTTTATGAATACTAGCATGCACATGCAAACACACCCATATGCACATATACACATTCCCCCACTCACATTTCATTGTTTTCTTTCCTCTAAGATTTTGTGCAGTTTACCAAGTGATACATCTGACCTGTACTGTTTTATATTTAAAAACATATCCAGAAGCCCATGTACTGTCAGGAGATAATGATCGGGGCCAAAAATCAACTATGTTGATATCTGGTATCACTTTATTCATACTGTGAGTTACTGTGCCAGTTGTTTATCAATAGAAGGGCTCTTCCCAATATTTTCCCACCACATAGAATACCATATTTAATTATTTGGTATAAAGATTTTTGCTGTTGTTGATTTTGTTTGGCATGAGCAACTTTTTAATACTTAGAGACAGGATTATTGCATCGAATTATAAAAACATTATCAACTATATAGCTAGATATTAGAAAGCTCTTCTCAAAGGTGCTTATGTCTTTCATACTCTTCTCAGAAATATATAACAGAGACTGTTTTCTCACCTTCAGTACAGATGCTCTTAAAACTGGGTTTTTGTTTATCTGAAGTGATAAAACTAATCTAGATTTTTTCCAGGCTTGGGAATAAAAGTTTTATAGTCATCTTTCATGATCTTCTAGTTTTTATTGGAGTCAGTTATTCCACCCATTTTGCTATTTTAATATTTTACATTTGATTCTTCTCTATCTTTTAATTAGTTTCACTAGGCTAGATTTTTTTTCTCTGTCTCTTTCATTTTATTTGGTTGGGGTTGTTTAGTTTAGTTTTTTTTTTTTTTTTTTGTCTTTGAAAAGAACCAACTTCTTGATAGAATTTATGTTCTTTAGTATCCATCTCATTAATTTGTGTCCCAATCTTTATTATGTCTTGTCATCCAAGACCTTTATGTTTACTTGTTTTCATTTTTCTAAAAACTGGACTTATGTTATTAATTTATTTGAGGCCTGATTTTTTTTTTTTTTTAATTCTAAGTAGTCTTAGGCAAATACTCTCTTCCTAGACCCGCCATTGCTATATCCCAAAGATTCTGGTAAATTTCTTTTGTATTCATTTGATCATGGGATGTTTTAAACTTTAGATTACTTTGATATCTCACTGTTCAGAAGAAAGCATTGTTCACTCTTGACATATTTCTATAGTTTCTCTAGTTGTCTTGCTATGATCTGGTGAGATACAAGAAATTATTTTAAATCTTTTGAATTCGTTGTGTCTTGCTTTATCTCCTATATTGTGGTTTATTTAGAGAAGATTCCATAGGCTTGATGCTAAAAAAGTGTGTATGCCTTAGTTTTTGATAGCATGCTCTGTATCAATCCACTCATTTTTTTATGAGACTGCGAAAGCTCAGACTCCAGTGGTGCTGTTAGTTTGATGTGGTTGGATTGTAGCTACCAATGGCAAGATCATTCAAGTCATTGCCTAAGCCAAACCTCATACAATTTATTCTTCATGTCAGCCCCTGGTCATCCTGCTCTCCATGATGCGTCCCACCTCCATCTCTTATACTGGCATTGTGGTGACAGATAATTTCAGATATCCTGATTTGTAGATGTTCGCATGGTGCCTGATTACTGTCCTCTTTGAATGACAGAGTGGGATTCTTCTACGGTTAGCCCCTCTGTCAGAGGAATCATCGTCTTATCTAAACTGTAGAGAAATCATCTTGTGTATTGTATGGATGCCTCACCTGTCAATTCAAAAGACTATGGCTTATGACTTAGGCAGGAAATAGAGATGGGATATCAGGAGGAGAAAGAATTCTGGGGGAGAAGGAGGCAAGGGAGTGTGGAAAGGAGGTGGAAAAGTTATGAGAAGAGGAACCCATGGTACTTGAGCACAGATAACCAGCCATGTGGCAAAATGTAGGTTAAAATAAATGGGTTATTGTTAGTTATGATCTAGTCATGGTAGAGCCTAGCTATTGTGGTATTTGTAAATATAATTTGAGTCTGAGTCTTATAGTTGGATACTTGGGGCAGGGAGGCAGAACCAAGGTATAACTACAACAACTAAACATACAGCTGACTGGGGAAAGAGTGGATTATTAGTTTGTCTTCAGGATAGGAATTTCCCCACCAATGCTACCTTTCTTGCCACCATGTTTGTGCGGCCGCAGTCTCTTTACATGGGAGCTGTATGGTCACAATGGCTCAGCCTTGTTGCTGTTTGTTGTTTGCACACTTCCTGATGTAGGTAAGTATTTCTGTCACTCCCTTGGTGGATTCCCAAAGCTCTTCTTTCTTCCATTTGTGGAACAGAATGTCCCTATTTAACATGGGTGTTTCTTCTTACTGGGGTCATGTGTATATAGCTTCTAGTCCATTATGTCACTGTGACAATTTTGTAAATTTCATATATTTGCTTTTAATTGGTGTCAGGAAATTCCTCTCCATATACGACTCAATAAAAGATTTCTTTATTTTAGTTGTAATGGTGGTTGAATTAAAATAATACATTTCCTATATTTTGGAATAATCTTGTATTTTTGCATTTTTAGTCTGGTACTATAATTGGTAAGTGTTAAACAAACTTTGTGTTTTTGAGTTAACTTCATTGAACCATAGTGTACTATTCTTGTTGTTAAATTAAGCTAGCTACTATTTCTGTAAGTATTTTGTGTCTACTCAGGAAGAGCATTGGTCAGAATGTGTATTTTGGCTTTTTATTTTGATCAGTATATTTACAAGTTGATTAATCTTGCTTATCTTTATTGTTTCAAGCAATCAAACTTTAATTTTACTTTTTCTAGTTTAAGTTGAAAACTTGGGTTATCAATTTTATTCTTATCTTCTTAGATGATGAGAGCACTACCCATAATAAATTTCAACTGAAACACTAACAGAATTCTTCAACTCTAATAGCCACTATTTTTATCTTTAACTTCAAAGGATTTTATAGTTTTTCCTTTTAATTACTTTTTGACAAATGAATTATTTAGAATCCACTTGGAATTTGTCTCTTTAAATTCTAAAATATTTGTGATTATTTTAGGGAACATATTTTAATCACTTGCATTTAATTACACCATAATCAGAAACATGCTTTAACAATCGAACCATTTAATTTCTTTTGTTTTTCCTTTATTGAAAAGAGATTTTTATATAATATATTTGGATACAATTTCCTTCCCTCTATTCTTGACAGATCCTCCTCATCTCCCACTTCGGTGTTTGCTTAATCCTCGGGAATGGGACAGAGAGTGAGGCGAGGCCATCACTAGTAGTCTGCTGTAGAGCCGAGGATGAGACTGGAGAATCAGATTTGGAAGAGAGAAGAGAGATGTGAAATTTGAAGCTAACCCACCTGCTTCACCTGCCTACTTGTTTCTTGGAAGGCTAAGATAACAGGGTCAAGGTACGTATACATAACTTAAGACGTCCTGCAGAGAACAGATAACTTAGCCATCTCATTCATCACATGGTTTTGTCCCCATGTTCAGTATTTGCCGAGTATACCAGAAATGCAGTTCTTATATTATTAACCTGTAAATGGAACTTTCACTTCTAAGTTTAATATCTTTTTTATAAACAGAGCATCTTTTTGTCACCATGTGACCCTCTATTTTTCTATTAATATTATGTATTGTGAAGATTGTATCCAGCTATTGTTTTTGTCATCTTAAGTTTATTTCAATCATATTATCATTTTTTCAATAATTTACTTTCAACCTCCATATCTAATGACATTTATTTACTATTGTTTCTTCAGTTTTCTTTGGGTATATGCATTGTACATACTACTGTATTGCATGAGTACCTTTTCACACACACACACACACACACACACACACACACACACACACACACAGAGTTTGTTGACCATGTTATTCCTATGGCTCTATTTCCTCTCATTTGTCACTCTTCCCTTTTCCCATTGTCCCTTTGCAGTTTAGCTTCTCCTTTGATGTCATATATATCATGTATAATCTTGGAACTACAGATAACAGAAAATAGAAAGCATGAATTACTTGTTGCTGTGAGATTGGCTTACTTTCTTAATATGATCATCTTAAGTTCAATATATCTTTTTCTGTAAACAATATGACTTTGTTCCATTTTTTTGTGATTAAAAAGTTTCCACTGTATATATGTAGTCACATGAAACCTGTGTTTTTTTTATTCATTGCTCTGTTGTTGAATATGTAGTCTGTTTCAATAAATAACTGTTGAGAATATGGCAGAGGAAGGCATTGATTTGCAAATATCTCTGTCATAAATTGACATCTTTGTCATAATTTGACTCAGAATCCTTCATGTAAAGATTCCAACGTGGTATATTTGTATCATATGGAACAGTCACTGGGTCAGTCTGTTAAAAATATATTTTTAACAAATACTATTTTTAAATTGGAGTATGTATCCTATAATTATTTGCTACAACTATTCATATTGTATTGATTTAAGTCTATAGGTCCCATTCATTCATTTTCAATCTATCCATAACTTTTGTGCTGTTTTAATGACTGCTTTTAGGATTGTAGCACAGATTCTAATTTTTCATATTCTATTCAACTGTTAGAACACAGCTGTTATGCATATATTATAAACTCATAAACTAATTATATTTGCATTGAACAACTATATTTTTGAAAGTTGGATATAAATAGTCTTTCATAGTTACCATGCACTGAACACTCCTGCATTTCTTTCTAATGATCAAATGTTCCACTTTCTTTGAGTTTATAGTTGTCTTTTAGGGCTGGAGAGACAATTTGGTGGTTAAGAGCACAGGTTGCTCTTCCAGAAAATCCAAGTTTGATTCCAAGTATCAATATGGTGTCTTACAACTGTCAGTAACTCTAGTTTTAGGGGGATCTGATAGCTTCTTCTGGCTGTTGTTGGAACTGAATATTTATACAGCACAGACATCCATTCAGGACACACACACAGACACACACACAGACACACATAGACACACACACACACACACACACACACACACACACACCACACAAACACATCTTTTATTTTTAAAAAAGAATTGTCTTTAAGCATTTTTTTATAGCACATGCTACAGTGCCTGGTGCATGGTTTTATTTCATGTGGAATGTCTTTTATTTACTATATGTATTAATTATTTTCTACTTCCAGCCCGTATCTCTATTGCTGGTCATCTAAGCTCTGCTTATAACTTAGGTCTTATGAATAATAATTCTACAGTAAACACTCACATTCAAATATCTCTGTGATTTATTGACTCGGAATCCTTCAGGTAAATAACTGGAAGAAGTTTGATTGGGTAACATGTGTGGAGTATGGGACTAATTAAAATTGGACCAATCTTAGTTCTGTGCAAGTCAAAATAATTAATAATAAGTACCCATCTCTCCTTGAGGCAAAATAATGGAAATCAGTCCATAGTAGATCTGCTCTTATGATCCATTAGCAACCCTTGATTATCACTGGCTGAAATACACATAAATATGAGTGACTGGAAAGCAATTTATCAAGGGTGGGCATTTTGAGGGAACAGGGCATGTAGAGGGTGGTGTTTGAGAGATACTTTACTGGACTTGAATGAATTGTGTTCACAGGTCAGTTAAGAAGTAGAGTAATTCAGGTAGTTTAGAAGTAGTATGCAGGCTTTAGTGGTTTTATAGGCTGAGTCCCATAGTTAGATGTGTTATTTATGAGTTAGAATAGTAGACCTGAGTGCTTTAGATCAGCATGTAAATCAGGTCATAAGGTGCTAATGTAATCAAGAGAGGGTAGGAGAAGAGAAGGATGTAATGGGTATGTTTGGATGTTGTTTTGGATAAAAGGGTATGTTTGGATATTGTGTTGGATAAAAGAGTATGTTCGGAGCAATCTACTCTCACTCAATCCACTGAATGTTGGAGGTATCCAGCAACTATATGGTTATATCAGCACCCTAGTTTTGGTTAAACCACTCATGTTCTTGTTTGGAACCATTCACCTACCTATGCTCCTGTAAGTGAATCTAACGAAATTCACTGATACACCAAGCTAGATTTGAGTGGAGTTATCTTTGCGGTGTGTCATTGGCGACTTCTCTGCAATGAATAGAAATTTCGTTGTCACTCCAGCAAAAGTTCATACAGTTCTGCAAGCAAATGATTTCTGGTTGGATTTAAAGCCTGTGCCACAGGTGGGAATCCCTCCCTGTTATTAAGCTAGAGCAAAGAGTCAATGGATATGGAGGTACAAGGCTCTAGTGGTGAGATAATTGCCACTGTCTTGTTAAATGTGTGTAATCTTGTCATGTGACACTATTCCTGAAAACATTTGAGCAAATGTCTACTTATCCTGGATATAGAATTAATGATAGACCAAAGTACAGATTAACAAAATGTCCAGTTTACTGGGACAATTAAGTTTTATTGGGATTACTTATGAGAACAAACATGGCTCAAAGAGAGTCCACATCAGCATGGGTTACAGATCAGAATGCTCAAGGCCTGAAGTACAATGAAGAATCTGGAGGCAGATCAACAGGTTAGAAAGTGTCATTGTAAGTAGCTCAATTAGTGTGAGCCTTTCCAGGGAAATTGAACTTGTCCTCTGATTTTCCCAGGTGATTTGGCCCATGTCTGCTGTTCCTTGGATAATCTGTTTATTTCAGGAAGTCTTGCATGTCTGAGATGGTTCCAGACAGGTCAATTTGACTGACAGTGTCTTTGAGCAGTCCTTACTGCTTAAATATGACAGGGGAGCAAAGGGCCTAGTGAATCTGGTCAGTTTCAGGAACTTCCTGAAAGCACTGAATTGTTTACTACTGAGCTTAACAAACTTCCTTTCAGAATAGAATGTCTTGCATTCCTTGGAACATCCCATTGTTTCATTTCCTGTTTAGCACCTTACATCTTAAGGAGCTTATTCATTAGCACATCTTGTTGTTTCACCTTCCATTAACATCCTGTGTCTTAATGAGCCTCTCTCTAAAATGGAAGACTTTAGTCTCCTAGCAAACTGCTACACAGCAGATGTGTCTGTCAAACTGCCTCATAAATATTTGTTTGTGTTTATTCCCATGGGATACTGCTCCTGTAAACTGCTCCTGGGCAGTAGCAAAAATTATTTTTATTTTTGCAATGGGTGGTAGCTGTTACAGAGACTCAAAACCTGTCAAGCTCTTGAGAATAAGAGACAACTGTTGTGGCAGAGTTGGCTAATTACTCATCCATAAATAGAAAAATAACTGAATATCTACATCACCCCTCTAAGGCTCAGGGAACAATGCAGATTGGGCATAGAACTAAAGTAAGAACTAGAGGAAAAGAGGAATGTTTTGTACTTATTTTTATTTTCTTTTAATTACAAAAGGAAGGTCTATAAGGCTTAGAAATTTAATGAAACTTGCAACAAATGAGAAGGACAGAAAGGTGCAAGATCCATCAGGCAGCTCCTCAACAGTACAAGTCAGTGAACAGTTGCTGGGACAGGGAACTGTCTGTTGGAGCTGGGTGCAGGTAGGACAGGGATTGCTGGGTGCATTTTTAATGAAACATCTAGAAGCTTGTTCATGTCTTTCCAGGCAAAGCCTTTAGGGAAGAAAAGTACACATTTTTTTCCTGTTGTCATTTTCCTATTCATGCCATAAAAGCAGGCAGCTCATTTATTGCAAATTTATGCTTTTAAATCTCAGATTCCTTCTGGAATCTGTTTCTCAACTCTCTCCATTGAATTCAGGTTGATTTAAAGAAATATTTTGTCAAGAGTTTGAACTGTTACCTTTATGATGCACAAATAAGGCAGAAGCACACCCAGCAAATGTGAGGAATTATTGCATAGACTTTTCAAACATGAGTGACATGTTTTCATAATATTGATATCATAGAATCCAAGAGAACAGTTAGGCTCCCATGAACCAAGAATGGCACTATGACTTAGCTTGTCCATTATAGTGAACATGAACTTCTTTCCCTTTGTTTTTCCTCCTCTCCTCTATCACCTGGGACAACAGAAAAGCATTCATCAATCAACATTTGGATTCTCTATAGCAACAATAGTTGGAGCTTGAAAGAGTTTTGAATGGAAATGAGGGAAAATTTAAAACCAGGAGCATAGTCCCAGGAATCTATTTTGGATATTGTAAGTTTCATAAAATAAACTTGTGACAACTAAAATAATTTTCCTCTCCCTTTACCAATTCCAAATACATCCTAGTCTTACGTGGTTTTAAATAACAGAAACAAGTTAAGTTGGGGATATTTTATTGAATAAACTTTGATTTTATTCATAAGTGGGGTTTCCTTCTGGGTTCTAGAACAATTCTTTTTTTCTCCTAAAGAGAAGACTTTCAATGACTAAAGGGGACAGTTTGCATGTACCTAATGGGTAATAATTTGTTAACCATGAACTTAAAAGAAAAGAAATTAAAAAAAAATACAGCAAAAATAAAGGTGGAAGATACATTAATACCCCAAACTTTCATTAGCCTCTCAATATTGAAATATACATTTGAATACATTTTATTCAAGAATTTAAGAACATAATACTACATTTTATTTAAAGTTAAGGTGATAAGAATTAACTGAACTCTATAGATAAACATGGATTTTAAAATGCAAAAAATATCTTTCCAATTAACAGTACTATCAAAGTGGTATATAATATCAGCAAGATTTGAGTGGAAAGCATTCCCAGGACTGGGTTAATATTTTCTACAGGGAACGGTGGTTCGAGGTTCATAATAATTGTGTGCATGGGAATTTAAAGAAAGACACAGTTTTGTTGAGATTACACATAGTCATTTTGGGAGTCAGAAACACCACTTTAATATCCTCCACAAAACTGTGCTTTAAATGTATTCTTTCAGAGCAGATAGAGTTATGGAAGAGTATTACTGCATGTAAAATGATCATAAAAGTGAACACAACACACGGAATCCCTTTATAACTGTTCCAAATAGAGTTGATCCATTTTGATTAAGTTGAACATTAATATGATTTTTGGAATAATAAGTGCCAATGATGAGAGTCATTATCTGTTACTTTTTATTTTTAAGAATTTGAATGCTTCTAAACAGCATATTTTTAAAATGAAGATTTCTGTACTCATTGAAAAACTTTATGTTTTCAGATCCTGTCCATAATTTTTGACAATTATAATAAAATATCATTAATATTTCATTTTAATGCTAAGGTGCACTAGAATGAAATTATAATAGGACAAAATTCCATCTGAAAGTTTGCTGTGCACTCTATCATCATGAAAAATGAGTTAATTATGATTAGTTTTGGGAGCCTAGACATGAAATTAGAGTCACTTAAAAAAAAAAAGGCAAAATTTTACATTTATTCATGTCTACTGCTACTACCGCTAATATACATTTCACTTGGGCAAGACTAAATCTCCACTATACTCTTCCTATGGACATACTTTCTAACTTCATCATAGCAGAGTGACAATGCTCAAGAATTAGCCTCACCACTAAGTCCTTAGAATGGTTTGGTATTTTCTTTTCCAGTAAAACTGCAAAGAGTAGATGCTATGTGTACTCTTCATATTCTATTTTACTCCTGTTGACCCCTCTCACTGTATTGAACAGTAAGGAGTTATTCTACTAAGAAGAGATATTTATTACAGACAAATATTTACGAAAACCTCATTTATGAGTTTACTTACAGAGTTGCCTAAAATTTCAATATATTCAGTCTCCTGACCCATGCTTGACATAAAAGCCTTAACTGGCTACATACTGTTGCCAAAACCTGTTCTAATTACAAAGAGGCAAGATTTAGACATCCATTTATGTATTCACACGAATCTGTTCTATGTGACTCCTAAAGCCATCTTCCTATTAAAAAATGTTATTAGCATCTCTCTTTAATAGATGAGAAATATGCTAAACCACATACACTTTCTTTAAAGTAGGTGTGTCGAAGCAATACCTCATGTGGTATTATTCAAAAATAAGATAGATATATTTACTCCCTATTGTTAAAGACCTCATATATATCAGCAATTTGTGAAATGTACATCACTCAGTGAAGTGAGCCATGAATGATAATTATTTGAATGCAGGTGGAAGTCCCTGCTTGGGTGGGCCCATTTAATCCAGGTTTATCTTGCTCCATCTCTTTCTTTCTTGTGCTGTCAGCTCCTTCAGTACTGGAGTTAGGTCATATGCTGATTATACCTAGTGTCTCTGCAATGAATAAGCATTCTACTATCTATCTGGAGTTAGACCTAGCCTCCATTCCATTTTCTGGGCTGTGTGTCTTGGGGCATGCTATTGAATCTCTTGCTTTCTCGCTCTCTCTCTCTTTCTCTCTCTCTCTCCCTCTCTCTGAAATGAGAGTTGCACAAATCTTTCTCATTGGTTGTTGTATATACTAAACGAGATGCAATCTGTACTATGTGTATCATGTACACAATGTTCAATAAGGTAGCTACTGGCTACCATTGTGGCCTAGTGAATAAAACCCTGCAATTTATTTATTTATTTGTTTATTTATTTATTTATACTCTACAGAGAACTAGTGTGCACAATGATGACTTTATGTTTACCTTCTTGTTTCTGTTAGTGTTGGAGTGAATTTTAAAAAATTTCCATCTACAGCTTTTGGCTTTTTTCCCCACACAGTGAGGCAGTCTTCCAGAAGCAGCTCCTATCCATGGACAGATATCACAAACCTGTAATGTGAGCTCATCTCATTTCTCCCCCACTTTAGAGCATCACTCACTCCCATTGCTTCTTTGGGGTGTGATTTGCTACTGAGTTCTCACTATCCCAACTCACAGTATTAGGAGTGCCTGTATCTTGGCAGTGATTTATGTCCTACCTACTTTACCATAAGTAGCTCATCAGTATTGTCTTTTGCAGACCTACTTATAGGTAGCTATACTCTAATGATTATTGGCTGTAAGGCTAAGGATATACCAACTCCAAATATGGCACTATGGCCTTAGAGAGAGATGATCACTCCTAAATTCTCCTTCTCCTTTCTCCAAGGTACAGTTTAAGCTCTTCATTCCAGAAGCATCCTCCCTAGACAGAGAAAAAGGAAACATCCTTTTCTGCAAAAGCTTAATAATGCCAAGAGAATTTGGATAGAAAGGTCCTACCATGTTTCCCCAAGCTTAATACCAGGATGCCAGACCCCTTTGATACAGTGATATTTCCTTATGCTTGTTCAATCTTTCATGCAACATGAAGTATATTTATCTTCCTAATTCATTTGACTGTTTGTGGGGGTTGCTGTGTCACACAAAATTATATAAATTAATTTGTATGTTTTTCCTCGTTTGTCTTTTCCTCTGTGAACTGCCTCTGCAGTGAAATTTGCAGTGGATAACAAGATTGCTTATTCTTCTCAACCCTAGCATTTCTTGAAGCTGTGTTGTGTGGGAGGCCCTATACTAAGCTTATCAGATGTAATACTTCTTTTAATCTTTGCAGCTCATGGATATTATGTGTGCTGTAGAGACAGAGGAAAAGTACAGATCTTGTTCAAGATAAAACAAACAAACAAAACCTATTAACTCCATGAGTTTATATTTTTCCTACATCAGCCTGTGCTCCATTTTCAATGGTGCTGAAGGAAAGAACATTATCTTCTTTCTACAGATGTTTAGATGACAGAAAATGGGTCAGTTGAGATGGTGCATTTTGACAACAGAATAGATGCTTAATGAAACCTTTATAAGGCAGCCGAGTTGCTTGATCGTACTCTCATAGATCAATAAACAAGAGAACGAATCAGAAAGCTCAGGAATAAATAATTAACAAAAAACGATTTTAAGTGTTCTCTTTTCTACTCCAAATGAAAATATTTCTAACATTTGTAGATAACCTGACCTTAAATAACCTCATCCATCTGCTGGAGATAAAGGGAAAATCTGTCTTCTTCTTAAGAACGATGAGGTTGAATTATAGCGAGGTTTGGAGAAACCTATACAGGGAGCATACTTTCTGGAATAAGGCAAAACCTATATTCTTTGTACCTTGTGTAGTGTGTTTTAATAATGTGCTTTCAAGACAGTTTTAAGATTTATCAATGTACGAATCAGCTTAGCATTTCCATTTACCACATTCACATAGTATTCTCTCTAAAATTAATGGGTTGCAATTAATTATCCTGAATGACAGTCTATAGCTTATCCACATTTCCCTACTTTTCCCAAAGTCCTTTATATAGCCCAACATTATGGCCAATATGCCACATTATAATTTAATTGTTCTATTTCTTTAGGCTTATTTTGCCTATGATCAGTTTTTGAGAATTTCTTTATTTTGAGGATCTTGACAGTTTTGAGAATCACTGGCCCGGTGCTCTATAAACATTATGTTGGGTTGCTTAATTAGAAGGATCTGATATTTTCCCTTAGCATTAGGTGATGCTGGCTGTCTTGAATGACAACAACATAAACTAGTTATCAATGATACAGACAATGATATCTAAAAATACACTGTCCAGGTAATAACGAAATGTCTCCTAGTTGAAGGGAAAGAGACTTGACCTTTATAACTTTATTCTGCAAAGCTCTGGACTGAGAGGAATTTCTGTTTAAAATGCTGGGATTCGCAGGGGCCTCACAGAGAGAAAGAACAGGGAAGATGCTTACAGGGATATTTTAATAAGACTGCTTGAAGACACTGATTTGGAACTGAAGAATGCATGGCAACCATGGTACTTGAGTCTGAATACTTTGTCCCTACAATATTTACCTATAGCAGAAGGTGATGATATTTGGAAGTAATAATTTGATTAATGATGAGATCATGAGTGTGGATCCCCCTATATATTAGTGTTCTTATAAAAAACAGCACAGTGCATTAGCTATGCCCTTCCACTGTGTGATGAATGTATTAATGGGCATTATGTATGGGCCAGGAATGATCCCATCAGACATTTTATCTGTTGGTGCCCTGGTCTTAGAATGCCCAGCCTCCAATGAAAAATTGGTATCTGTTCTCTCTAAGATTAGCTGTCTCGCTAATTGCAACTGGTTGTGACAGCCCAAACATAAAAACACATTGAATGCCTAGATGGTGAATAGGTTCTTGCCATTAGTTAGCACTGTGATTCCATAGTGATTTCTAAAGCAGAGCTTCAGAGAAAACGAAGAGAGGAAGATCAGGTTCCAGAGTCCTTCCTCATCTGAAGTTTTGACTAGACTTCTGCCAATACCAGATGTGAACACCACTGGAAATCAAGACAATGGCTTCCTCATGGTATCTGTGCAAGCACAAAAAAGGAGCTTAAGACTGCACAGGTAAGAGAATGTAAAGTTGGCCTTAGAAAAGAGTTTTTAGTTCAATGATAACAGCTACATAGCACATTCCACTTAACTTTTATATCCTGCTAAGCTGTGTCATGAGTCAGTAGTTCTCTGGTTGGAGGAGATATGTTGGTCTATTCTCCAGGATCCTGTCAGATGATCTGGGCAAGAGGTGGCAATTTACAACTTACAAGGTTTTCAGTGAAGATCAGCTATGGCTGTCGAGGGATATAATCTACCTGCTATTTTATTTTATTCTCTCTGTCCCTTTGTAAGACATATGGTTGGCTTGTTAAGAAAAGTTGCTCACTTGTCTTTTGAGTATCAATTCATTCATTGTTTGTCATAACATCTGAAGGCCCGAGTAAGGACCAGAAAGATATGGATGAATGTCTTAGCTGCTGCATTCATTGCTTAATAATATACTCCTTAAAACTAAGGCATTCTGCAGGACTGACTCCTTCTGTTCCCATGCTTGATCTCAGTTCTTTCCTTTGAACATTGCATTTATTCCTTCTAATATGTACATCTTTTCTTCTCCTGGGAATTCCATAGTATTCAATGTCCATAGTAACCATTTTTTTCTCTACTCAATATGATTCAAATGCAACAAAAAGTATGTTCTCCAGAGCTGAATTAGAGACTTGATGTACCTGATACTGAGGTGACTGATCAAAGAACCCAGATAAAATAAAATCAACTTAAAACGTTGATCAGTTGTGGTACTAGCTCAAGCAAAAGGCTAAAGGTATGAATTGCTCCTTGATTTTTACTTAAGGAATAAGATCAGGGGAGAATCAGACATCCAACTCTTCCGTGCATTTTACTTTCATGGTTCTATTTCACATGAAAATGTAATGCAGCTATTCTTTCAGATCCAAGCCAGATTAGGGGAGAATCAGTGGAGATCAGGGAAGAATCAGTAGACATAGAGGTAAACAAAAACTCTTCTTATGTAGACAGAGAGCCAAATAAAAGCTGATATGTTGATGGAATCAAAAGTTGAGGGATCAAGAAAAGAAAAAAAGGGAGGGGTTAGGACAAGGAATTATGAGTTCAGAGACTGGAGAAAAGAGTATTGAAAGTTCCCAGTTAAGCTGATCACAGCATACATGTCCAAGAAAGGCTATGTGCCCTGTCCAGTAGGGCAGTGAACTGGGATCGGGGGACCACCTGAAAGAGAGGATGAGAGGACAGGGGTACACAAGAAAGCAACAGCAAGTCTGGAAGTCTGATCAAGCTTTCAAATTTTAATTTTTCCACCCGGGGTTATATACACATAGAAGCAGAATATGGGGAGGGGGATGACGTAGGGTCTTCTTTGTTTCTGGGGAGCACAGGTATTCTCAGGGGGAGTACAGATGTTTTCCAAAACAGAATATTGGTTGGGTAAAGAGTTCACAGAAGAAGCAGGGCAGAACAGGTCACTATGTACCTGTCCATAAGACCTATTGGTCATTTGTTCTGATCTAGGCTAGTACTTTCCCACCAAGGCTACCTGTCTACAAGATCTATAGCTATCTGTTCTAGGGTTAGTGCTTTCCCACAGAGGCCAAGACTTTTTTTCAGTAGGTACGTATGGATGACTTAGGCTTATGGCTGACTTAGGCCATTAATGTTTGAGTAGGGTCGCTCCCAACTGCTATGTATGGCCGTGGTCATTCAGTAGACAATTTTTGAATAGAGATGGCTCAAACAGGAACATAGATGCTCATAAGAGCATCATTCTTGCTTGCAGCTCCTTGCAAGCAACTGCCAGGGACTGCTGTGTGCCAAGCTAGTATTAGAAGGACAGCTTCCCCTGTGAAGTCTTCTGCATAAAGTCTTTACAATTGCTTAGGTTAGGCAATTGTTAGATTAGGTTGGACTCTTGGTCTGAAATTGGACTCTTAAATTTTGTAGGAGTCAGTAGATTTAATTGTTTCTTAAATATCTTATGCCGCTCTTAGGTATTAATTCAATGACAGTTTGAGTCTTTATTTCGCTGTCTTCTATTTCTTTGATGCTTGACTTAGTATCTATATTTATTTTGATTTTCAATAAATATTCATTGAAAACATATGTATGTACATACATTCATATTAAATATAGTTAACCCTCCAAGTCTCTGGGTTTTACATCCATGATTTCAATCAACCATGGAATAAAAATATTAAAAATACTGTACCTGTATCAAACATCTGAAGGCATTCTTCCTTAAAGTTATTCCCTGAAAATATAGCATAGCAATTATTTACACAGCATTTATATTGGGGTAGGCATTATAAGTGATATATAATAGAAAGATATGTGAAGGTTACATCTAGCTTGAGCAAAACCTTGGGTTTTGACATCAGTATATGTGTTTGGAATAGGGGATGTAGAAATAATCCGGCTTGGATCTGAAAGAATAGGTGCATTACATTTTCATGTGAAATAGAACCATGAAAGTAAAATGTACAGGAGCTGGGTATGTCTATTCCAAATCAACAAAACACACTAAAGAATGCTCTTTTTGTAATAGTGTCATGCATACCGACTATGACATCATTTACCCGTAATTTCAATGTGGTGAGATTAGTTTGATTTGTGTTATGAGCATACCTATAAAAAAAAAATCATCCAAAGTAACTTTCCATTTTGTAGGTCTCTCAGCATTCATGGGGTACAGAAACACTGATTCCTGGTGTGCAGAAGGAGTTACTGACAGTGATTTGGGGATGAATTTAGGCACATCATTAGCAGCAGATGGAGCAGGTGAATGTGATACTGATTCAAGAGCATCTGATTGACTCTTCTCAAAGAAGTGGACAGAGAATGCTAACAGAAGCTTTCCTCGTACAGAATCAGCTATATATCGTTTTCTGTTAAATTCCTCTAAGGCCACAGATTTTTTAGGTTTTACTTCCTGTACTATTTTAATGCTTATCTGTAAATTAAAAAATGGATATACTTCCTAGTTTTTCTCCTGTGTTTCGTTCAATTTTTGTATAGCACCTTTGTATCTTTTTCAACTGTTTTGAACTCTTGGTCACTATTTTTGGCATGGTATATCCCATGCTTCATATTTTTAAGCTCGTTATTTTCTTCTGCAATTAGTTCAAGAGGAACTCTTATGGTGTAAGAAGTGTCTAACAAAATATTGAGGGCAGTGACTCTCAACAGCTTGATAACATTACTCTTTGACTCAGCTATGCTTTCACAAACAACAATACTTTTATTGCAAATATATAGTATATTGCAAAGGGAAAAAAAAACACATTTGAATGAGGAAAATGGTATATGTATTAATAAACATGATGGAGCCAACATACATATGTTCAGTTCCTCAGAGATCACATAATAATGTGAGCCTAAATTTATTGCAATTTATGAAATAAAACAACCACATTTATCACATATCATTTGCTGTTCTTGTCTTCGAATTTTATATTGTTGTTGCTTTAACAGAATATCACATGCGGAATAACTATAAGGAAAATGTCTTCAGGTGTTTAATACAGGTTCAGTATTTTTAATACTTTTATTCCATGGTTGGCTGAAGTGATGGATGTAAAACCCATCCATGATGGTGAGAGAATTATAAGCAGTAGTCCACTTGGCCCACAGTTCTGGATGCTGAGAAGTCCAGGGATGGTACCTGTGTCACACCAATGATAATGATGTTGACCAAGCAACAAGAGAGCCTGTGCTCTTGAATGGGATTCTGGAACCAAGCTGCTTTGACAGATCTGGATACCTCTTGATGAACAGGTGCTTTGGAATATTTTATATTGCAAAACTACATAACATATCCAAAGATTATAAATTTTCATTAATATTGTTAATATAAATGTAACAATTAAATGTAATACTTGAGTACTTTTCAATCATTTACATTAAACGCTTATTTATTGACTATCCAAAAGTGGAAGGAAAATCACATTTTACAATTTCTTCCACAAATATTCCTTTTTCTTCTTAACAAAGGGGACTGAAGAACATCTGGTATGATTTATAGCTGTTGTACACAGTCCAACATTATTTTTTTATCTTCACCCTCTACATGTTTGTCACAGCTCCTGCACAATCTTTGTTCTGATGGATTTCAATACCTGTTTACTGAGACGAAATATGTGAGTCTGGCTTTCCTGTTCATGATATCAAGTGCATTGTGAAATGCAAATTTACTTTAAGTGTAAAGAAGTACTCTCAGAGATCTGCTGTAACCATTAAAGTTTGGAGTTAAAATATTCCCAGAATGTATTTTAATTTAGGGCATAAATATAGATTTGGAATTACATTCTTTCTGCGAATCACTTTTCTTTCCATTTATTTTTTCCTTCTCCCGCCAATCACAGATTTACAATTCATATTTTAGAGTATCAAAATTATAGTAAAAAGTTAAAAAAATTACAAGGCATATACACTAGATGTCATAAATGCATTTTATTTTTGAATAATTAAAAGCTCATAAAATTTGAGTAGTTGGTATTTATTTCATCATTAGCTAAATAAATAAAATATCAAGTAAAATCTGAGTGCACAAAACAGGACAAATAAAATCAGTAAATGTGTGTCATGTACTGCCAAGCAGTGTTGAACTTTTAGAAGAATATTTCCTTACTTGATGCAGCACATTTAGTAGATATAGTGTCTAACTTTTGCTTAAACTATATTTAATTATGTTTAAATTCCTCCCATTGTTTTATGAGAACAAAGGGAGGATTATTTTTGATATTCCAAAGAGCCTATTTCTATGTTTTCATTGAATAAATTTAGAAGTGTAGATCTCAATATGAGAGTGCTTGACTAGTTGACCAAGAATTATAGAAATTGGAACTTTAGAATAAAAGCAAAAAATAATATACCTGAGCTTAATATCAACATTTTTTTACTTTTATTTTAATCACAATTTTTCAGTCATTGAGGCTTTCCTGGTTAGAGTTATCATTGCTGGGATGTACTACTGTAGAAGGACCGGGCAGGGGCCAAGCAGCTGTAAAAGCATCTTCTGCAGAAAGACATAATTGAGGACTAATTGAGAGTCCAAGGATTGCTGGCACAATGCCAGCCAATCAGGAACTGCTGTTTAGAAGAGCTGCTTTCTTGGGACCAATGGGGCACATGTGGAGCATATTAAAGGAACCTGCAGTATTGTTCAGAGGAGCTTGCTGCAGTGTTTCTCACCTGCTCCCGGAGTCTGTGTCATTGGTTCCATGCCACCTCCAACCCCCAAGGGCAGGCAGGGTTGGACAGCGAGTAGTTCAGGGCACAAGTAGCACACTACAACCAAAGCAATGTAGGGAGGGAGCAATGTATTTGGCATACTCTTCTACATCACTGTTCATCACTGGAAGAAGTCAGAACAGGAACCCAAGGAGGGCGGGAACCTGGAGTTAGAAGCTGATGTAGAGGCAATGGAGGGGTGCTGCTTTCTGGCTTGCTCCCATGGTGGCTTTTCTCAGCTTTCTTTCCTCCCTCCCTCCCTCCCTCCCTCCCTCCCTCCCTCCCTCCCTCCCTCCCTCCCTCCCTTCTTTCTTTCTTCTAATTTAATTTTTTATGTATTCACTCTACATCCCACTTACTACCCCTCCTGTCACCCCTTCCAAAATTCCCCCCCGACCCCCTCTCCCCTCTCCTTCTCCTCTGAGCTGGTAAGCCCCTCCTTGGGTATCCTGGCACATCAAGTCTCTGCCGTGCTAGGTGTATCCTTTCCCACTAAGGCTAGACAGGAAAGCCTAACTAGAAGAAGATATCCTGCAGACAGGCAACAGTTTTGGGGATAGCCCCTGCTCCAGTTGTTTGGGACCTACATGAAGACCAAGCTGTGTATCTGCTACATATGTTCAGGGAGGCCTAGAGCTAACCCATGTATGCTGGTTGGTTGGTGGTTCAGTCTCTCAGAGCCCCAAGGGTCCAGATTAGCTGACTCTGTTAGTCTTCCTGTGGAGTTCCTATCTTCTTTTGGGCCAGAAATCCTTCTCTCTATTCTTCCATAAGAATCTTCAAGCTCCATTCACTGTTTGACTTGGGTGTTGGCATCTGTCTGAAACCAGGACCGACCCTACTTCAGGGATGATTCCAACCACCATGGATTTGACTCTCCCACATTAATCACTAATTAAGAAAATGACCCAGAAGACTGCATACTGCCCAATCTTATGGGGACATTTTCTCAATAGAGGTTCCCACTTTTCAGATGACTCCAGCTTGTGTCAAGGTGACATAAAACTAAGCGACACAGAGGCTAAGTAGCCAACCTTTTTTGGATATAATGTGTGATCAACTGAAATGCCACATCTCATGGTGATTTAATGTGCCAGAATTAGCAATTTAATGTTGCTAATTGGTTGGTAGGGAGTTGGGAAACCATGTGTATATGTGGCTGAGATAATTAAGATAGATGATTCAAGATCTCATCAGTCACTTGATATTAGAATCTTGCCTCCCCCATATATATATATGCAACAAATAAAACAAAAATAAGGTAAAATATTGATATTAAACATCACTTAAAATGTATCATATAGGCAGGGTTCTCTAGAGGAACAGAATCAACATAATGTATACATATGTTATGAGGATATCTATCTGGGTCAAAGGAGAGGGACTGAATAGTTCATGTACTAGAGAGAGAGGCATCCTGGTAGCTTTTTAGCTCAAGGAGCTGAATTTATTAGCAGTCCCAATCTGTTACTGAAATACTGGAACATCTCTGAAGAGTTGTTGACTTTGAGTTCCAGACTTTAAAGGAAGGTGGGATTCGTTGTAAACAGATTCATTCAGTGAGAAAAGAAAGAGGGCAGGTACAGGCCAACTGCTGTTTTCTCAGATCTTTTAATATTTGTGCACTTGCTGGAAAGTTCCACTCACATTTGGGGTGTTTCTTTCTACCTGGGTTAATTATCTCTGGAAATCCCCTCAAAGACAGACATGGCCAGGAATATCTTTTGTGCATTTCTGAATACCTATGTTATATATTTCTAAATACCTATGTTATGTTCTAAGATAGTTGTGCTTAAGTCCACAAGACTACTGTGTAGTTTATTGCAACTACCCAGATGCAAAGAGAACTGAGGTCAATATGAAAAAAAAACCCTTTCTTTGAATACAGTAGTTTTTGCTCCAAATAGGTGTTTCTGACTCATAGAACATTTTTTAAAAAAACTGATCTTCCTAGAGATGGTTCCTTGCAAACTACGTAGAAGTGCTGTACAGGCTAGAGGAAGCCTGTAAGATAGAAAGACTCATAGTGAGCACTTAATTTAGGTTTTTAACATCAGAGGGACTCATCATCCAGGAGCATGGAGATGACTGTGTTTGTGTACATTTACCATGGACCTGGATTCAGCTATGAGAGTGTCGAAGCAAATGGATAAAAACAGCCAGAACTCTATAGAGATATTTTGTTTTGCCTGTGCAAATTGTCATATTCTTGGGCAAGTAAACCCTTGCTTTCTGGTTATAGTTTTTCTTTTGTAGAGTGGTAATACTAATACTTGGTTCAGTGGCTTTTAGTTAATGAGAAATCTGCAAGATATTTCACCAAACCTCACTTGTTACAGACAACAAAGCAGGGGCATTATACAGAGACCAAATCTGATTAAACTATGGTGGTGGGTTGAGGGACCAAATTTTAATAGATTTTTATTTAAGAATAATTTCAAAAAGTTTGAGGTAGACAGTCATGGACTAAACAGGAAAGTCTCTGTTCTCAAAAGTTTTGCCTTGAAGTTCAAAGAAAGAGAAATGAATGAATGAACTATATTAGCTACTGTGACTAAGGCTGGCCTATCCTTGTTGGGGAAGGAAATAAATAATGATATAGTCATGAAGAGGCAGATTAGATAAACCATGGAATCACACTAATCTCTCACATTCTATATTAAAAAGCTAGGATATTAATGACATCTCTGGCTAATCTGTGGCTGACTATGTTGATGACTTTGTTCCCAATAGTTTTCATATATATGGGTCACTAATGGCGGACTTTAATCACCACAGTACTTGTCTCTGGTTGGGTAGATTTAATAATCAGAGAACACACTGCTACATTAAGAAATTATCTCCCCTTCACATCAGGAGAGGGTTAAGTGAATGCATATTTATGAATTTCTACCTGCCTGTTCTTCAAAATCCTCAAGAATAGCAATTCATTAATCTCTAGGTAAAAGTGACACGATCATGATATGCACATTTTAAGTTTAATGCTGTAAGTTAAAAGTAGGCTCTGACTAGCTTTTCCTCAGTTTTGCACTTTTATTATAGGTTGTCTAAGCATATAATTAAGGGGTTGAATAGGTAGAAGTGTTGAAAGGTGGTGATCCTACCTGGGTATTACACTCAGTCTCTCCGTCTTCTTCCACACCTCTGCTGTGATTGGATTTTAGAAGTATATTAACTTCTGAAAAAAATCACAATTCTCCCACCCCCTCAGGACCTTGCAAGCTATCACCTTATAGTGTTTTCTAGAATAATAAAACTCAAGGCAATTTGTCATCACACTTATCATGTCTGCCCCATTATCTCCAGTCAAGTCAGGAAAGATTTCTGCTCATTTCTAGTGGTCTTTAATTTTTATTTTCTAGTTCACCTAGAAGATGTCTTTGTTACTTTAGTCTCTTATTTAGGAACAGAGATGCACATTGTCTACTTTGGAGTGGTGTGGAGAATTCCAGGAAAGCATTTTAAATTGCTATCATTCTTATGTGACACAGAGGATTATTTAGGCTCATTAGTGCATTAGAAATAGTGAAAATATCATTCCCACGTTAACAGAGTTCCCTAATTATCTTGGGAATACTAAGTCTGCCAATCATCTTGCATTCTGTCCTGTTTATGTCATGACCCCTCTGCAACTTCACCAATAACATTGCTATTCTCTGGTGCTACCTATGATTTCTTTTCAGCTTCAAACCCATTCAGGAATTTTCTGAATTGGAGATAAAGACTTTGTAAACCCAATCTAGAAGATCAATTCATATACTCTTCCAAGGAGAGAAACTGGAAAACAAAAGGTGAGGAATGGTCTTGACCATTTCTATATAACGTACAAAGTAATACTTTAATTCCTTCTACACATACACACACACACACACACACACACACACACACACACACACACACACACTCACACACACACACATGTGCGTGCACCACTTAGGCTAGTGAACATAGTGTTTCTATGATGGGGTTCCTGAACTAAAATTAAGATCTAAAATTAGTTGCTCTTAAAATAGGGGGCATTTACTAAAAATAAATAGCAAGAGAGAAGAAATGTTTAAGAAGATTTGAATACAAGACTGATTGTATATTTATAGTTGTGAGCTTGAAACGGGCCACATAGCAAAAAGCAAAGTTACTTAGAATCTGAAAATGGTCCCCAGATGACCATAAGCAAAATGCCAGGGACTAGATACTTAAGATTTTAAGGAAATCAAGTATTCCATTAGCCTGAGAAGTTGATAGATGACCTTAAAGAAAACTCTGGCTTATGCTTTAGTTTTCACCTCTGGACAAACACTTCTGACTTACAGAGCTTTGTTAATAAACGAATTTTAAGGTCTGAATCTTATACAGCATTAGGGACTGAATGCATGTTCTTTCAGACTCTAGCACTAATTGGTTATCACCCGCTCCGCAGAGTTCTAGAGCATTTCTTTGAGTTTAGCATGCTAATAACATCTACTCTGTCAAAAGCATAGAAAGACAGAACAAAATTATATAATTTCTGATGGATGCACTTCATCCTTACTCTCTTAATTCCTTCATGCTCTTTCCGTATTTCCTAGGAAATGCTATTCTGTGTGCTGGTGAGACTCTAATCCTTACTATTAGTATAGGGTAGCCTACTGCTCTGTCAAGACTATCCAAATACACTGAACATTTACTTGTTCACACTCTGATAAGTCAGGATATTGTCTCCATTTCAAGTCAAGCAGTTCCTCCATCGTCCTCCTCCCACACTATCTAATTACTTTCTCTATTATTTTGCCCTCCTGGTTTCTCATATCTGTATTGATTTCCACAGTCCCTCTGGCATGAAAGACAGTTTATTGTGAAACAAGAATAGGAATGGAAAGAAAATAGACAGGCTTCTAATCCAGGCTCTCCTATTTTATGGCTACTGATACCCCAGGGTAAGCACTGTACAATCTCTTAGTCCCAGTCTCCTATTGCAAAAGGAGATATTCCTTCTAATTGCATGGAGTTATTTTGAAAACTAAAAGCAAATGAGTGAGAGTTGCTTTGAACTCCTAGTATTGTCTTGGAGAATACATTCTGACTCTTTAATATTCCTCCCCTTCTCTCTTTCCCCACTGTCTTTTTTTCTGAGTTGCGCTAATTAATCTCGCTCTGCTCTTTTCCTTCTTTAGTTGATTATCTACACTTCTTCAAAATGCTTGCCCATGGTACAGTTTACAGTTTTATGCTCTGCTTTTGCAAAAATTACTTCAATTGCAGAGTAAAATCCACTCATATGAACATGTAACCAGGATCCTTTTACCTAAGCCCATGTCTATCCAGCATTGATGTTCTGTTCTCTTCCTTGTCTTTGTCTGTGCTTCAGTTGTATCATAATCTTGCTGACATTGTTTGCTGTGCTGCCTCCATATGCTGCTTGTTTCAGCAATCTCACACCCCACCTACTACCCTTTACTTAGAAAACTCCACATATCAGATCAAGCAAGGTTTTTTTTTTTGTTTGTTTTGTTGTTGTTTGTGTGTTTGTTTTTCGTTATTGTTTTGGGTTTTTTGTTTGTTTGTTTCTGATGCTGGTGGTGAATATAGCTTTGGTCCTTAAGTCTAAACACCCACTACCCTCGTTCTTGAAGTTCTCTATTAAAAAGCAAGGATGCTTTATAAATAAGAATTATAGCCAAGTGTGGTGATAAGGTTATTTCACTTTCTAGGTAAGTACCTTCTGTTGTTCCATTATCTGCCATCTCTGTTGAGCTGTCACATAGCATATATTAGGCCTAGAATAAGGGGGGGGGTCTCAACTCCTCTTCCAGACTCTAGAAGAGCTGAAATGTCAGAATTTGTGCTGGGATGAGAGTGGGATTATATCTCAGGAACAAGAAATGGGAGCAAGTAAATCAAAGAGTGGGCGGGGTGCATGGGTGGATGATTGTTAAGGAACTTCTGAACATAAGCATCAGATTCCAGTAAGAGTTCTATGGTTTCATTGGTAGCACTGAGAACTTTTCCCTCGGGAAACTGCTCTTGGAGTTTGAGAATCCTTGCGTTATTACACAAACCCCCTGATGCCAACGGTGAGATTCTTTCTTATGAGTTTTGAGCACTGAGTCCCAGGAGGCCATCAGAACAATACAAGCTCTTATTATTTCTCTTTGCACATCAGAACAAGATGATAAGAGCCTATTGCTAAAAATACTATATGTATTGGTTCCAAGATACAGAGAGGCAAAGATGAAATTGAGGTGGAAACTTTTTGTTTGCTGCCTGGCTTTCATAATCCTGAAAGGTACTGTTTCAGATTCTGGGTGAGAAAGAACCATCCTTATTCTTACCTAGGTTTATGCCCTATAAACTGCAAAGATAACTGATAGGCAAGGTGCCCAAACTTTTGAAATAGTGGCATTACTGTTATGGATGAAACAAGCCTCTCCCTAATAGGATTTGTTGCTTGACCCACAGGAGGGAACCCATACCTACTTCTGTAGACCTGATCAAAAACCCATGGCAGAGTGGATGATGGAACTCTTTGCTCAATGTAAATACTGTTGTTTAGCTAAGTTGATAGCATCAAATTGTCCTCTAAGCATTTATATTCATATTCATAGATAAATGTCACCCTCAGCTTTAATCAGGGAAGCCTCTCTGCTCAGTGATTGGTGATAATTCAGAGACCCACTGCTGCATGGAATGGTGAGGATAAATGAGTGATGCAAGAGTGCTCAGTCTTTTCTGAGCTCAGACTTCTAGCCTCCAGAACACAGAGAAAAGGAATTTCTTATGTTTAAAGGGTTCTAGGCTGTGATATTTTGTGTTGTAGCTGTCATGAATGAGATTACATTTGGGAAGGTATTTTAGAACTGAATTGGGATAGAATATACTTTTGTCTAGAAAACAGTGGGCTTTCTGGGCTAAAGACAATGTATGTAATTTGTTGACTATAGGAAAGGCTTATTTGTTACTTATAAGCACCCTTCTTTCACCTTCTACTTTATTTGAATCTTTGTAGTTTTCTTTCGCCCATTCAAGTAGTTCTTGAAGCCTTCCTGTGACTTATATAACCGAGTTAGTCACTTCCCATTGCTGTCATGTTGTTTAAGTGTCATGAGGTTCATGCCAAATTTGTATATTCTGGTTATTATATTGACATGCATATTATATTGAATATGCATATCCGATTCTCACAACAGGATCAGGCTTTTAGTACAAGGAATTTTATATTTTGCTTCTGATAATTATGATTCTTGTTTACTAGGTCAAAATTATTACCTCTGATTAACTTCTATGTGTTCTTATAAAATATTGTTATTATTTTTATTTGATTTATATGGGTTTTGTGCCTGCATGTAAGTTAGTACATCACATGTATGCAGTGCCCATGTAGATCATAAGAGGGCATCAAATCCCCGAGGACTGGAGTCACAGATGTTATGAGCCAGCTGTTAATATGTGGGTGCTGGGAATTAAACCCTGATCCCTTGGAAGAGCAGCCACTACTCTTAACCACTAAGCTACCTTTCTGGCCTCATTTATATTTTCTGAAAGTCTTCTCAGATTCCTTATACAAAGAGATAGGAGAGGAGGATTAGGATGTGCAAGTATAAAATATTACCTCTTATTAGAAATTATAATAAAGATTACAAGACAATCATAAAAGTTGCCAGCATTTAAAAATATTATATGTATTATTGGCATGGTTCTAAGTGCTTTAATTAATCCTCATACAATTTTACAAATTTTGGGTGGTTGCTCTATTTCAAACAATAGAAATATATAACAAGAAGGGATAAGTATCTCCCTGAATAATAGTTGACACATTGATTAAATTTAAGTGGCTTAAATTCAGAGTATATTTCTTTAGTATTCTACTAAATTAGTTTTGCCAGTTAATGGTTTGATGAATAATTGCACACCAGGTGGTTTAGTACAATGTGTTTATCTTACACATGATATGTATTAGTTTCCTCTGAGATTGAGATATTCCATTTTGCAGAGTATCTCTATAAAATAGAAGATAATGCCTCAAAAGAACTTCAGGAAGTCCTGAAACTGACCAGATTCTCTAGGCTCTTCCCTCCCAAAGGTAAACAATAAAGACTGCTGAAATTCACTGCCAGACAAGCCAGCTGCAAAGAAGACTCTGAGAGGAGACCATCTGCCTAGAAAAAAAGCAGAGTAGCCACTCTGCCTGGAAGAAGTGTAGACTAACTTCGTCACTAAGAAAGTATACTTTCCAACCTGTTAAGCTAAGTGCAGCTGTGCAATAGACTCCAGCTTCCTAGCTTTCCCCTCTGTGATGAGGTAGGCTTTGGTGAGGCAGCTGTCTTTGCAAGTAACTGCTATAACCCATATTTCTATAAGTAGCTCCAATCAAACTCACTGGTTTACCAACCTGAACTTTGTCAATATACGTACTTTGATTGCTCCTGGGCTTTCTATCTGGGGTGCTGCATTTATCTAAGAAGTCTTGTCACACAACAACAGATTGGATGTCAAAAGTCCAAAATGGGACTTAGTGTGTAGAATGAAGTTGTTGGTAGGACTGTTTCTTGTCTTTTGTAGCTTCCAGAGGCAGCTTGGTTTCTTGCTATCATGGCCCTCTTAAAAAGTTACTTTCCTCTGGATATTATTTTACTTATGTTCTGTCTACTTATGTTTTTTTTTTTTTTCATTTTTACATGGGGATAATGCAGATAATTTTTCATATAATTTGGCATCGTCATAGTCATGAAAGACGGTTCTAGATACCATAAATAAGGATATTATTTGGCATACAACACCTATCTTGAGTCTAGTTAACTTCAAAAAGCACTTCTTGGAACTTATGCATAATAAGCACTATACTAAGTACTGCAATACAAACAAGAATCACCTATAATCCATTATTCTGACATGATGTTCAGTCTAGAATTTGAAGTGATCATAATGATTTGTTAGCAAAGAGTGTAGTCTTTGTCTTCTAACGCCATGAGTCAATCAAAACAAACACACAAAAATCAAAAGCACTGCCCATCAATGATTGATTTTCTTAATCTTATGTGAAATCAATTCCTAGCATATATAACTTCATAGGAATCAAACACATAGTGTGTTGCCCCCTCAACACCTAAATTAATAAGCTATAGAAAGGTTAACAATAAAGCACCCTTTTTTTGTTTATGCACTCTGGAACACCTTCAAAGTTTTAATTTCATATTATATTTGCTTATACCTTTTAGTGTTAGTAAAGAAATAAGGTAAATGATATTTTGTCTGATGATAATAAGACAGTCATGGAAAATTGCACTTCATAGAAAATGTAATTCTATTACAAACTGTACATATTCATGCATCAAAAGTACAACATTTAGATCATCATATGAATCACTCACTCCCAAAATACATTTTTGAGTTAGCTAATCACACTGTGGGAAGGAGTTGTTTTAAACCATAGAGACAATTCATTTCTATTGCTTTTCTGAGTGCCAGGTAAACACTTGTTTGGCTCTGTAGATGTCTACAATTCTGCAGTCTCTCTGTGTGACTAGAAACTCAATAAACATCTAAAAGAGACCCTTATACATCAGAACACTATGCTCATAGCAAGCATACTGGTATTATTTATTGAATGGCATATGCTTCCAGAATCCTCCCAAACCTTCTTTCTCCCAAAGGAGAAGGTAAAATGTGAGAATCCAGATCCTCAAATGGAAGGGAAGAAGAAAGATTAATGGGTAAAGAGTAGTATATAAATGAGACTTTTCTTTCTTTTACAACATACAGTGGTATCCCAGAAATAAAATTTTCCAATGGTCAAATCATAAACAATAGGGCAAGATGTGTGCACCAAATGAAAGAAAAGTAAGCATAAAGTAGGTACAGAAATGAACTTGAATGTTATTCTTCACTGAATGCTTACAATATTTGCAAGTGTGAGGATTTGGATGTCTTGGATATGGACTTCCATTGTGTACATTTAAAGGTCTAGCACCAAAGCATACAGAAGATGTAAAACAATGGGTTTTCCTAAAAGTTAAAACTTAAAGGCTGAATACATAAGGCTCCATAGCTCCATAGCTCCATGGCCCAAGCATATATTCTGTACTCACAAGCATTTTGCCATTTGTAAAAATACTCCCTCCCTTTTCTATAGGATAGCATCTCTTGTTGCTATGAAATTTTCAGATAGTCTCATGAGACTCTTTACTGATTGTCTGATGTATCTAGAACTTTTCACTTCTGTCTAACTCATATATTTTTTTTTAGCATTTTCAAACATAGATTATGTTTCTTTTTATTCCATAAATTTGTCAAGAAGAACTCTCATTGCTCAGTAGATATGAGCAAACCCTCTGAGTCTGACAAGACAGAAACATGGCTATTGAACAAGACATTTCTGTCACTCTCTCCTGCCAAATAATGTTTGATGGAGTGTCTGCTACCAGAAATACTACTATTTTGTTCAGACTGTGAAGAATGGAGAAGGAACAAATCAGCCCCCAAATGAATAACTTACTTTATTATAAACTTGACAATGTGTGTGTGTGTGTGTGTGTGTGTGCGTGTGCAGAGTCCAGAGATTGAAGTTGAGTACCCTCCTCTATTGCTCTACTCAATCATTTTTTGAAAATGGTTTCCCACTGAGTGTTCTGATTGACTGAACTGGCTGGTCAGCAAGTTCCAAAGATTCTCCCATCCCTATCACCCCATTGCTAGATTTGAAGGTGCATGGCATCAGACTCCCCATCTTAAATGGATGCTGAGCATCCAAACTCAGGTCTTCCTGTTTATGAAGCAAGCACTTTATGTATCGAATCATCTTCCTAACCTTAATTTGTTTTTTTGAAAACTATACCCATTTAGGATGAGATGGACTATTGCTCCAGTATCTCAGAGAGCTTTGCAAGCTTTTGGATTTTTCTAAACATTGTTTTATGTTGGCATGCCGTTCATTGATAACTGAGGGCATTCTTAGCCATTAGGTGTCATCAAGTGAGTAACTAACTTTCGAGTAGTAGAAACTGAACACAATTGCTAAATATAAAATTTTACTCCATCGTTTTTCTCTTTTGAAACAAAGTCTCATACTCTAACTGAAGCTTGGGCCTCACTATGTAATTGTCACTCACGATGACAATCTTCCTGCCTGGATCCAAGTACTGGGATTATAAGCATGAGCCATTTCTCTTGGCCTTATCTCATGCTTTGGAAACATTTGCAAGCCCTGGGCACCCTGTCTTTTCCCATCTGCCTGAGATGAACAGGACAAGAGTCATAGTGATTTTTATGGTAGGAAATATAACAGATACATCTGCCTCAGAAAACACATTTTTTTGAGAGAGAGAGGGAGAAAGAACTACTGTACTAAGCATAGGTCCCAAATTACTCCAACCTCCTTGAGCTGTTACAACTTTCAGAGATAAGTGTGTTTGCTGGATCTATTGTATCTAAAGGAGCTTTTCTCTCCAGATCAGCTTAGATTAATCCTTAGACTAAGAATACACTGGATGGAAATTTAGTGGAAATCACTCCTAACTGCAAAGATCTTGACTTCTATTTCAATCAGAACTCTTGAAAGGGATAGAAACGAGGTTTTAAGGTCTACTCATGTTAAAGATTAGAGCCAAGAGAACCTCACCTCTTTCAGAATGTTGAAGAACCAAAGTGTCCAGGAATGTCAAGAGGAGCAGTACAAAGTATCTGTGACAAAATTCCATACATATTTTGTGAATAGAAAATGTGCACAGGAAGTTAGGTCTCTTATATTCAGTGTTTTGTTTTTTGTTTTTTTTTTTAATTTCTAGAAGAGTATGAAGAAGTTATCTGAATTCAGTCTTGTAAAATGTCCCACAGCAATAGAAAGAGTTCAGTCTCAAATACATTATTTGAAATGCATTTCTGTTAAATTATTCAACTGCAATTTGGAGAGTCTAATATTTTCTAGATGTCATTGTTTTTCACAAGAATCATAAAAATTGGAAGTCATTGCCTCCCGGGTTTTTGTTTCTCATATATTTGCATAATGCTTGAAAATGAAGACCTAATCTAGAGTTTTGTAAGAGATGAAAAGCCAAAATGACTTTAAATAGTGTTCTTATTTCTTTTCTAGACTAGATTGTGTTTCTTGAAATCTAACTATGATGTGTCACACCCTAATTATTTCTAAGAGCTGTAGTCTTTCCCTTCTAGGAAGAATTTGTTAACTATCCAGTTTTCTCACAATCACTATACAATTATATTAGATAGGTGCTTAGATATATTTAATGCTCTAAATATCAACTAGGATATCCTGAGGAGAGTTGACTTGCTGAAATGACTTGAAAAACACCTTGAGAAAGTTGTTACAACCCAACCCTGCTTCTTGAAATAAGTTCTCAAGAGTTCGTTATGCAATTGCATGTTCAAATTGACAGCTTTGCTGTGCTCTTTAAGATGTAGATTTCTTTCTGTGTGTAGGTGACATAAAGTATTCTGGGAGCTATTTTACTAAAAATAAGGCATCTGTGTCAATAATGAGCTCTCATTGTACAATGGAATATATCGCACCTGCAAAGGTTCAAGAAGGTAACTTTAGGTGAAATGAAAAAAGCTTTTTATATAATTGCACAGCATACCTTTCAAAGACTTGTTTATTAAGCTTATTTTTATGCTGTGGTGGTCTCCAAATGACTAATTCTATACATAACTGGCATGATGTCATGACAAGAAGGGAAATATGACAGATTAAGAACTCTGATAACTTTCTCAGTCTATCAGTCCTCTATAGGATCACCTTTGGTAATGAGTTACCAACCTACAGTATGCTACAACTCAGGACTCTCTTAATTCTCATGACATCATGGAAATGAACGCTTTGTGTCATTTCCTACAAATGCCAAGTGTTTGGGGGCTAAGTTAGGTGTGGTTTTCCTAATCTTTTAGACTTCTAACTGCTATCTGTGAAATCTTTAAAAGTGGTATCTAGCCATAAAGTTTATCTGAAAAATAAACAAAGATCATCCAAGAAAATCTCTTTTACACAGTCGTTCTTGAAGTACAGGCTGGGAACAAAGCAAACTTAGGCAATGATGCTGAAGAGGACTTCAGCCCACCAAGACCAAGATCCACCCTTCTCTTTTATTTTTAATGCCTTTGGCTAAAAACTGGAGTTTTTATTAAATTAAAAGAAAATCTCAGAGATGGAGACAATTATTGATTATATTTTATAGAATATATATATATATATATATATATATATATATATATTATAATATTATATATACATTTTCAATAATAAGAGTCATGATGAATACCTTCTCTTGGCAGTGTCTGTCAGTTAAGGTCTGAATCCATACCACCATATCCTCAATTATACTCAATCACTGAGGACAAATTTGAAAAGTTGCAGCTGATTTATATGATCTCTGCCATGCACTAAATTCAATTGACTGTCAACTATAAAAGTTGGTTTAGCATATTATATGGAACATGGAGAGCCTCTACTCTGACGTATAGTTCTGCAGTATGTTACTGTGAGAAAAGAAGTCAATGTTATATATCAGAAGGGCTCCCCTATACTGGAGCAACACAAAGCATGGTTTCAATGAGGCTTAAGAGAAGGAGTTTGGGCTTCTAAAAGTAACCCTCAGGCCTTCAGTTCTGTAATTGTATGGAATCAGAATCAAACCAGAGTGTGTACTACAAAGACTGGAACATCATATTGACTAGTGGGATAGTTTTATTCAGGCTTATGGTGACATAATCCTCTACCCTGTGCAGTCTCTGGAAGGACTGTCTGGAGAAGGTACAGGGTATGGTCATAAAAGAGTGGATCTGCAGCCATTCTGCTAAGGAACTCACTTAAAGAATCAAATCCTAAATCATGTCCCAGTCACTTGAGATTTCCCTAGAGACCAGAGTATAACTGTAAGAATCAAGGATATACACATAATGAAAACATGTCATATTTTTATTGATTATTTATGTGTATCACTGCAGCTTAAGGTGTGGGGGATAGAACCAATCATAAGAATACTATATGAGAAATCTTTTTGGTCTCTATTTCTTAACTCAGTTTAACTTTTGACATTAACAGCATTGGGCTGTAGGTAAACACTCTGAGACTTACTTTCTTCCCCTACAGTGCTACAAGCCATAACTGGGTAGGAACTCTTGATAGATTCCCAGGTGGTTCCTTAGAGTGACAGGATTATGGCTCAGTCCACTATTTCAAGATCTTAGGTGGCTGATCCTGGGTCCTGATTTCAGTTCCTAGTTACTGGTAATGAGGACATCATGTATAGAACTAAGAACTACGGGAGACTGGAGAGATGGCTCAGTGGTTAAGAGCACTGACTGCTCTTCGAGAGGGCCTGTGATTGATTCCCAGCAAGCACACGGTGGGTACCAATCATCTATAATGGCGATCCAATGCCCTCTTCTGGTGTGTCTGAAAAGAGCAACTGTGTACTCAGATACATTAAATGAATAAACAAATAAATAAAACAAAACAAAACTAGTGGATATTGAGCATGGCTTTAGCTTAGATGAAATCTCTTTTCTCTTATATAGGGGAGAAAAGCAGACAAAGGCAACATTATCTATACTGCTGTTCACCACCGAGTAAAGTGGATACTGAACTGCTGTGGTCTGAGATCTTTCTTGTATTAACTGTGACCCTGTTATATCATTAGAAGAATCTCATTTTACCCAAAAGCCCCTTTTGAAAGTGGATTACTACAGCTTCCATAAATATTTATCCAAACTGTTGTATACAACAGTAGAAATTTGTTCTCTCAAAGTTATAGAGACTGATACATATCAATGTGAAGCCAGCAAACTTGGTCCCTTCTGGTGTCTTGTTTCCTCTCTCTTACCTTTGGTTGGTTGCTGGAGATTATTAGCGTCTCTTGACTTGCTACATCAAACCTCCCTGCCTCTATCATCACAGGGTGTCCTTCCCTAGATCTCTGTGTTCTTGTGTCCTTGTGTTCACACATGGCATACGTCAGTGAATTAAAGCCCATTCGATTCAGCCTTATTTTATCTTAACTTGATTGTGCAAAGGCTTTATTTCCAAATTAGCTCCGATTCATAGGTACCAGGGATTAAGACTGCAGAGCATCATTTTGGAACAACACAATTCAACTGCAGCACGTTTATTTCCTATTGGTCTTATTCAATTAGTAGTAGATTTCCCCAGAAACTCAGTTACAGGAAATAAATGTCTTCATGCTGCCTGTTCTTTTGGCTTAGTAGTGTGACAGTCCCACAAAGCATGTATACACCAGGAGCCAGGCTTTTTCCTTAATGCATAAGCAGAGCAAAGCACAAATCAATATCAGAAAGATTTTTTTCTATCATTGAGATAGGATGGTCTTTTGAGTAATTATTTTGCACTGATTTCTGTGCTGAAGGAATGTCTCCTTCTCTAGTCATGTTACACCCCTTTAAAGCTCCTGTCAGAGACTTCTTCCCCTGCTTTTCCATGTTATTCGTCTTCTCTCTCTCACCTCGTGAATGGAGTTTGCTATTGCACTGTCTTGACTCCATCTATAAGCACGCTAGTGGATGAAGAATGAGCACTAGAGAGGAAATGCATAGAACCAGAGGCCCTATCATTTCTAAGCTGAAACGGCTGTAACGTCAGGGACAGAAATTCAGAGAAATACTAAGGTTATCAGTTGAGAGAGAGGAGAGAGAGACAGAGAGACACACAGAGAGAAACTGAGAGAGACTGGAAGAGATAGAGAGAGACAGAAACGGAGAGGAGAGAGAGGCAGAGACACAGACACACAGAGAGACAGAGATAGACAGAGACACACAGAGACAAACTGAGAGACTGAAGGAGAGATAGAGAGAGGAGGGAGAGAGAGGAGGGAGAGGGAGAGGGAGAGGGAGAGGGAGAGGGAGAGGGAGAGGGAGAGGGAGAGAGAGAGAGAGAGAGAGAGAGAGAGAGAGAGAGAGAGAAGAGAGAAGCAGAAATGTGACTTCTAATTGTTTCTAATGCAGTAAAACATGATCACTGATTAGAGAATCCAAGCAGAAAAGACTCTCGGATCCAGATGGTGAGAAGTGAGGCTATTATGTGTATTGAAAGACCATCTGTATTTTTGAGAATCCCGACACTATATTCCAATATCCAAGGGAACCTGTGTGGATTTCTGCTTGCTCTAATTACTGCAGTACCTGCAATGTATTCATAGCCTCTCCATCTGCACGGCGTGGCTGACGCCTGCCACACACCATTTGACAATCTGCAGCGCTATGCTCTTTCTCTGACCCCGTCTTTCCCACCCCATCATTTAGCTTTAAGACCTTCAGCCGCAAAAGCATTTCCAATCATTCACTAAGTGACCGAGGGCAAAGCTACCTACCACCCACCAGGGAATGAGTCATCCTATCACGAACGCCTTGGGGGGAAAAAAAAGGAGACATTTGTCAACAGATTCTGCGTGTTGTAGAAGATGAGTTCAAATGTAGGACACCAGGCAGATTTAGTGGTGCATGGTAGATGAGTGAATTTTTGACATGAAATGTCAGGCATCTTCAGAATCTCAAACAAGGAAAAGGAAAGCTACATGTTTGTTGTCAAATAGCCTCCGTGGGATCACCATTTAATCAGTCAAGTTCTTTGCTCCTCCACTGTTACTCTCAGGGGAGTAGCACCTGCTCTAGGCTTCTGACTCATTGAGAGGTACCCTGGGATTGCTCTGTGAACTCACAGCGTTTCTACTATCCGGACAGGCTTGGAAAGACTTGATTCAGCGTTCCTCTCACTCTCCGACTGGGTATCCATTTTCTCTTTGCCCTCCTAACTTTCAAGCTTTATCAAATGAATTATTCTAAAATTTGTACGAAATGGGAAGTACAGATAAACGAGTTAGTATAACTCATCTATGATGTTGTTGCCAGCAATGTATGTAGATTTTTTGGCCCATATAATTCTGAGCTTTTGGTGTATGCACTGGAAAAACATCTCTACTTGCTGTTTTTGTGAACTGCTAGTTTCCTAAGTAGCCTCTGCATCCAGGATTGTGTGTGCCACTGACCTCTGCAATTACATTATTGAGTTATTTGAATAATTTAGTTAGGTCCCTGCACACTCAATTTTCCATATTTTGTCCATTTCAAAGGAGGCAGGGGCCTTTAATTCTGCCAAATATTTCCCTAGATGAATTTGAAAAAGCAGGATTGTTGAGTCATAGGCTACTTGTTTTTAAATGCTAGAATATACATTGCTTGGTTTCCTTCAAAAATACAGTAATTTTCTTGTCATGTAGTGTTTTCTGTCACAGTGGGGATGATTCCTGGACTGCCCTTTCTTTTTTGGATGCTTGCAATTGAACCCTACTGTGATTGGCTAGTGTTCTACCCCAAGATACATCTCCACCACTAGAGCTTTGTGTATATAAATTCCTTTATATAAACTGGTGGATGATAAATAGCAAGTTATAGTTTTAGATTGAATATCTCTAACTCCTTATTTATGTTCATCGCTCGTCAGCTTTCCTTTCATGAATCAGCCTTTCAGAGGCTTTTAAAATGTTTGTGATTTCTGCTCTTGTTCTTTTTGAACGATTTGTAAGAGCTTCTAAGAATTGGTGATACTCTTTTGTGATGCAATATATGTAATTTATATATTTTTCTCAAAATAATTTCTAAGGTGGTCTGAAGAAGATGTTTTTGCATTTCTGTCTTCAGACACAGCAGAAGAAGGAATTGGATCCCATTACAGATGGTTGTAAGCCACCATGTGGTTGCAGAGAATTGAATTCAGAACCTATAGAAGAACAGCCAGTGCTGTTATCCTCTGAGCCATCTCTCCAGCTCGATGTCTTTGTATTTCTGTGAGACTGAATCTGTAGTTTGCCTAGAGGATTTCTCCAGTCACAAATAAATATTATTTCTGTTGCATTCTAGGATCTTTCTTCTTCCTTCCTTCCTTCCTTCCTTCCTTCCTTCCTTCCTTCCTTCCTTCCTTCTTTCCTTTCTTTCTTCCTTCCTTCCTTCCTTCCTTTCTGTCTCTTTTTCTTTCATTCTTTGTCTTTCTCTTTGCTTTGATTGTTTGAGAGAGGGTTTTCCTGTGTAGCCTTGGCTATCTGAGAACTCACACTGTCGATCAGGCTAGCCTTAAAATCAGAGAACCACTTGCCTCTCCCTCCCAAGTACTAGGATCAAAGGCGTGTGCCACCACAGCCCAAACACAGTCTAGACTTTTTTGCCTTTTCGTTTACGTGAGTGTATTTGATTTGCCACAAATTTAGGGAATCTCCATTTGTATTTTACAGTGTGGTTAGTCCTGTAGCCTCACCTAAATTCTGTCTTCCTGATTTGAAAGATTGCATTTCCCAAGTTCTAATTTCATTTGCCCTACAACCTGTGCATTGGATTGAGAGTGTATTTGTTTCTGTCTATTCTAGCACTATGGTCATAATCTATCTTGTGATCAGTTAATTTATGAGAAACCTTTGATTATCTGATTAAGTTATACTATTTCCACTCGAGAAACTTTGACATCTGAAAATTTACTCTTTAAAAGTTCTTTTTCTGTTAAAATACGTTGTTAAAAGAATACAAAGAGTCAAACCAGGGACATCGTGTTTGTAAAAATGAATATTTCTAAAAAAAGTTTTATTTAAGATTACAAATGACTGTTAAAATCCTGCAATAAGAAAAGCAACTCCAAGCCGGGTGGTGGTGGCACATGCCTTTAATCCCAGCACTTGGGAGGCAGAGGCAGGCGGATTTCTGAGTTTGAGGCCAGCCTGGTCTACAGAGTGAGTTCCAGGACAGCCCGGGCTACACAGAGAAACCCTGTCTCGAAAAACCAAAAAAAAAAAAAAAAAAAAAAAAAAAAAAAAAAAAAAAAGAAAAGCAACTCCATTTTAAACAGGAAAAGGTTATGAAGAGACACCTCACCAAAGAAAATATGCACATACTCTGTGTAAACACATGGTAACTACATGTATAAAAACATACTTAAAGCTGGGGATAGAGGTACAAGCTTGTAAGCTTGTAACTACAGCATTTGAGAGGCTGAAGTAGGAATCTGTAGGTCTGAGAATGAACATGCTATGACATAGGAGTCCTGAAGATGGTGAGACCCTATCAAAACACATACAAAATCACCCAAGGAATGTTTGTTATGCAACGTTATTGTACAAGATGTTTACACGATACCTATATTATACTTGTAGAACCTGCAAACAGCATTCAATATCCTTTATCTATTTTATATTTTTAAAAATGTTATATATACATCACATATAGTCCTCAAGTAAATTGTGCCTTACATAACATTTCTCATATTATCGACAGCATACTAAACGTACTACCATTAGAGGATAAACATAAAGAAATCACTATGATTAATCAGCTATTTATTTATTTTATATGTGGGGGTGTTTGGCCTGCATGTAACTCTGAGAATCACGTGTGTGCCTGTTGCCCAAGGAAGTCCAAAGTGCATGTAAGATCCCCTAGACCTAGTGTTATAGATGGTTGTGAGCCACCATGTGGGTGCTGAGAATCAAACCCTAGTCCTCTAGAATAGCAGTCAGTACTCTTAATGTTGAGTCAGTTTTTTCCAGCCCAATATAATCACTATTAACTAAGGTTTACAGCTAATGTTTAGGCTTTGCATTATACAGTTATGTGTGCAGGCAGGGAATGAAAGAAAGGTCGGCTCTCTCACTACTATGTTATTATATAAACTAATTGCACTGACTTGAAAAATTTTTCTCACTGCATAACTACCTGCCAATTAGTTATCATTTTACCATATCCATATGTAATTGTTCTTGGCAGATAAATAAATATACATATTATTCTGAAATATTATTGGTTAAAGTAAATGTATCCAATCCTGAATTCTCGTTACTCTAAAATTGTCTTTGCTTTTCACAGGTACTCCTCCATGTTTCTTCATGTATCTCTTTTGTGTTGAATAACTAACTGTTCAATGGAGCAATGATTACGATGATGTAAACATCATTAACAACTCTACAGTGTTGTAAATTGTGATTACACTTTGTTTCTTGTATAGGTATTCTTTTTTTCCCTGAAGTTTTAATTACTTTCTAGGAAGAAGTGAAAGACATGTCTAATTATAATCAAACACCTGTCTATTGGTTCACATTTTTTGAATCTGTATTTTTTGAGAGCTCCTTGCTTCTGACTCTAATCTGAATTGAAGTGTTTTCCTCAGCTGTATTTTTTTGTGGTGTTCTCTTCACTATCTGCCTTGGAATAACTTGTCTCACTCTGTTAGTAGATTATTCTACGAGTCCCCAATCTTTCCCTTAGTGACAGATCTAGACTCTGCTCACTTGTATAAAGTAGAATTCTATTCTCATAATGCCCCAGTACCCCTTGAAGGATTTTAGGTTAGTACTGCCTGCAGAAAACATTTGCTCCAGGTTTGGGGGACGGAAGTGAAGCAGGCACTACAGCCTGAGTAACAGACTCTTGTTTTTGTCAGATGGTGGCTCGTCCCTGCCTTGTACCACAGACTCTTGCTCTCTCATTGACGCTACAGTGTAGTACCCTGTACCACAGACTCTCTAACTCCTCTCAGATTGTTCCTTGAGTTTTTAGTCAGGGCTTGTACATCTCCATAGGACATCCTACTTTCTGCATGTACTGAGTCTGAACATGCTCAGCAGAAAACAGTTGTGGGTTCCTGGCAGAGATTTTCTTGTGTGTTCCTGGCTACCCTATGGCGAAATGGAGGTTTCAGTACGTCCTCATTGGTCCTAGCTGGCCCTTCTTCCGGCCTATATCCAACTTTCCTTGGCAACTCCTTTGTTTAACTCACAGTGACTTCAGTTTCCATACCAGTCCCACCACCAGCTGTCAAATGTTATTAGTTGCAATATTTATTACAAATAGACTATTCTTTAGCACATGAACATTTCAGATTTTTTAGTCATATCTAAATCAGACCCTCTTGTTAGGGGATTACTCTTCATCTGGCTTACAGCATGATGGTTCAGAGCAAGTGCATATTTGTGAATTTTCGTGTTTAAAAACATGTACCCACAAATATATTAATGGTGAATGGTAGGTAGACATAGTATTAGAAGAATTTATTCACAGAATTGGATATTACCACTGCATAACTCCCAGGGATGCTTTGGGGACTTTTCTCGTTTTACATCATTGATTTCTTTTCTTCCTCCCTTCTGTTCTGTGCCTCCTAATGGGAAGTCCAAGCTTCTGAGTGGATTCCACAATTCCCTGCCTTTTTGTTCTGCTTCCTAATAGGTTTTTGTCATGGACCTTTTGAAATTTTTTTTTTTACATTTTTCTCTGCAATATTTGATGTATATAGTTTAAGCTTTAATTTATGAGTTAATGCTTCTTGACTCTTTCAATCTTCTTTAGGACTTCATTTTTTTTTAAAGATGCGTTATCTTCCCTCACTTGTGAAAAACACTTGTTATTTAAATGTACATTAAAAATTTTGCTTTCTCAGAAGTCTCTCTCTGTCCTTTTTTTCTATCCTGTGGTGTTTTTTTTTTTTTTGTTTTTGTTTTTGTTTGTTTGTTTGTTTGTTTTTGTCTCTGTAATTCAGCAGTTTCTTGACTGTCTAGTCACATTTAAGAAGGTAGCTTTAGGACTGAGTAAAATGTTAACACATGTTGGTGTATCTATCACTACATCATAGAATGGAGACAGATGGTCTCTCTCACCATCGCCAAGGTTCCAGAAAACAAAACAAAACATCCATCTCCAAAAGACTGTGTACTAATTGGGAAACAGTGAAGACTGGTTGGGTGTCCTGGTTTAAGTGAGCTAAGAAAACACAGGTTATGTATAAGCATCTTAAACAGCAGCCATTTTTATGTTGTTCTGAAGTCTTGAAGAATGGCCCCATGCTGTTGCTCCTACTTCCTGCTTTACAGATATCTGCTACCTTGATATCACTATATGATGTCCTCAGTGTATGAATTGTGTACTGTGGGCCAGATCGCTGACGTCTCTTCCAGTAACACAATCAGCATCATGGTGAGCTTCCCAATCTCCTGAACTCATGGAAACTTATTTAACTCCCAAAGGTCCCAGAGACATATCCCAATGAGAGGTAGAGTTTCAGTATAGATTTGAGATTCAGGAGAAATATAACTCAGTCTTAGCTATGGATACTCCAGTTGGATGTATGTTTCGTGTGCTTCCTATCAAGTCTCAACAAAGTGCTTCTTCCCTTTTCTCCACTCTACTTGTTTATGATTTCTGCTGAAGGGAAATTATGTCGACCTATAGTGATGGTGGGGTAGTCCCAGGTATGCTAAAATTGTATATTCTCTCTCTCTCTCTCTCTCTCTCTCTCTCTCTCTCTCTCTCTCTCTCTCTAATCTCATGTAGCACAAACTGGCTTCTAACTCACTTGTAGCCAAAGAATACCTTGAAATTCTGATCCCCTTTCCAGCATCTGAGTTCTGGGCTCACTTGCAGTGCTAAGGATCAAACCCAGGGTTAATAATCATCATGCCTAGCCACACTCTCCCTTGGGGCTATATCATTCTACTAATTTGTCTTCAATCTGTGTATGGTTCTTATTAGCTTCATCTATTTGAGCTTTTGTCTTTTTTTTTTCCTGAAGAAGAAGGGATTTTTATTTATTTACTTAACAACCCAGCTGTATTTACAAGTATAATCTACATATATGCATGCCCATATGTGGCAGATAACAAACTGTGTCTCGACTAAAGTCACTCCCATTGACTCCTGGAAACCTGCCCCATCCCAGGTCTCTGGCACATCCTTGATATGATGCCCCCCCATAACAACACTCCCACCAGGAACCGCTTTCTATTCAGTTTCCAGGCCCTCTGGCCCTCTCTCCTGCACTGATCCTAAACCACTCCGCCCCCTTTCCCCTTCCTTCCCCCATCTAGTTCCCTCCTTCCCTCTGCCTCCTATGACTCTTTTATTCCCCCTTCTAAGTGAGAGTCTTGCTTGGGCCATCCTTCTTGTTTAGCTTCTTTGGGTCTGGGATTGTAGTGTGGGGATCCTGTATTTTATGGATAATATCCACTTATAAGTGAATACTTATCATGCACGTGCTTGTGTTGCTCAATAATTCCCTTCTACCTATTGCTTGGCTCATGCTGCTTGCTTTGTACATAATAGGTGAATGATAAATGTAAGTAGTCGACTTCAGCTTTTCTTCCTGTTACATCTATGGTCATTACCATCCTCTGAGTTCACACTATCATTGTCTGATTTCCATATGCACATTCATTCTGATTATCAGAGCAGCAGCCATGTTGGAAATTTCACATATGACAGTGAGTTTTTCAATGGAGTGGGTTATTTATGTGTTTTAATATTACCATGTTTACTTGGATACAGAGGATTAGTTTACAACTATCTGCATAGATTTTAAACTTGAGTTTTTAAATATGTGAGGTTCACAAATGAGAATAGAATTTATATTGAAAATCTGTAGCTTCTCCAGTCTTTGGTCTTATCCACTATACTTTTACTACTAGCTTTAAATTCCAGTAGCAGGAGTCATCCAGTGGTTTACAATTTTTCCATAAAATAAGTTACATTAGACTCTGGGAGCTTTTGGGCTTTCTCCTTTCCCTGAACTTTAAATAAATTATGACACATTTATTTTGCAGCGGAATTAGGTGCCAGGAAAGATCAGAAAATCTATCTTCCATTTCTCGGATCAGGGCTGATCATCCCAGCAGTGTTTGTATAATGGCTCGCTCATTATTGATCAAGGGCCTCGAAAGTCTGGGGATTTTGCATTTTGAGAATTTAGGAGTAATTTATGGTTAACAAGCAATACTGGGAAGACACTTATTCTGCATGTTTTGTTGCTAAATGCAGCTGTCAAAGCCAGATGCCAAGAGGTGTAAATGTGAAGAATACTGTCATACCAGCAGTGTTTCCTGTCGTCAAATATAATATAACTCAGTAGCACAATGTTGTGTAGCCTAATGGTCCCTAGGCCTGTTTCCTCTTGGCATCTTACTGAAAAAGCAACTTTGGTCATAAATTATGGATGTGAAAAATTATAAAATCTTATGTATTCAAGACTATGCTTTCTACCTGTTAGGAGTGCTGAGGATAGATTCCTTTTATGTTCTCGGATTCTTTTTTTCTTTTTTTTTTTCCAGTTTGCTAAGCATTTCACAAGGGAAGTAAGATTGCTATCCACCTGTCAAAAATTAAATTTTATAAATTGGCATTCTTGCATGAGCTGCCCCCGATGACAGAAGGTTTGTTTGAGTTTTTAGGCCTGCTTTTTTTTTTTCTCTTACACAACCAGCAATGGTATTATTGTTCTAAAGAGAAATAAAGACGTGTTACTTTCATTTTAAATCTAAGAATTCAGAGGAATTCAATAACGTGTTTATGAAGGAAAGACATAATCTTGTGTGATAGAAAGCACTTGTCAGCAGAGTCCTACCCAAGGTGAGGATACAAATACTGAAGGATTAGATGGCACATACTATACAAACCTGGCACACTGATAACTTCTACAATATCAATTATTACCTATTAGTTTCTAAAGAAAAAGCCCATTTGGCTCTCGAGGGATAGTAGAGGACACACAGGGGATTCACAGGAAAAGAAATGCTTCACTATTGTAATAGTTACCATAGAAACATGTAAACATTATAACAACGACATTGGCCCTGAGTCATACCATATTTGATTTCCTCTCATGGTGAATCCTTACTCAGAGATGGAAGGGATATTTTTAACCTTCAGGCTTAGTTTATTCATCTGTCACAAGGCCTGTGGCTACAATGTGTCATTTAGTCACTCCTGTTCAAATGTTCTAAGTATGTATTCTGCAGACAAAATTACCTGAGCAATCCACTCCGAGATGGAGCATTATAAGAGAAACTATAAACTATCCAACTGTACACTAAAAAGAGATCGGTACTCTGTCACTTATGGAAACTTCCTGCCTTTGTTAACTACAAAAATACTTTTTGCCAAAACTACTAGCCGCTCCTAAAGCTACCATGAAGTTTCATGTTGCAATCTACATGTGAACATTAATTTCTTGTCCCAACTAATTCAGTCTGAATCAAACTGGAATTTCCCAATTAGTGCCGTTGAATTCAAGGAGGGCAAAATCCCATTTGAAATTCTATTTGTAAGTGAATTAGAAAAATATTTAGTTTTCTATCTAGGCAGTAAACAAAGACAGCTTAAGATAGTTTTGAAAAACACATTGTGCTAGTTTGATGTTTCTTTTCTGGAGGAAAGACATATATAGAATGTAAATTATCCTAAATGCCATTTATATCTTAAAGCTTTTATGATAGATTGCAGAGTATCCTCAGTCAGATTTGCATAATGAAACCCTCACATGCACTAGAAAAATACTACTAGCACTTTTATAATGACAATGTGGAGATTTAAAGGATTCTAGAAATGAAAAATATAAAATGTATATATGATCATGACAAAGTTTCCTTAGAACACAAAGACCCAGGTCTTTGTAAAAGATGTACTGTTTAGATTATATTATAATATTAAACTTTAAAAAATCTCTAATTAATTTGAGACTCCAAGAATAAGGTGATCTAGCATTAATTTTATTTATGAGATGTGGTTTCAAACGATTTTGTCTGTGTTAGTTTTGATATAAGTGGTAGGCAATGTGTCCTTTAAAGGCAATAAGATCTGGAGCTAACTCTACAGCACCACTTGAATGGGCTACAAGTTTCCAGATACTGCCAAAACATTGTTCTAACTACATCGGTGAGGGTCTTTCTCAATGAGATGCTACTAGAATCACTGTGCTAAGTAAGGCAGGTCACGCTCTCTCACCCATGCCTGCCTCATCTACACAGTTGAAGCCCTGTGTAGAATAATAAGGGAAACCTCATCCTCTATCAGACACTGGTTTCCCTCTGCCTCAGAGCTCAGGAATGAGACTGATTCTTAAACTTCTAGTTTTTCTCCTTCTGAAATTTTTTAGACCCAGACTGGAGCTTCACCAGAATTTATCTTAGGCTGCTAACTGTGTTTTCCAGCGCTTCTTAATCTCTCTAAGCACGTGAGCCAAGGGTATGTAATTGCTCTCCTTATAGAGATGATGCACATAAAGTAGACATGTATATATGCAGATTTTATGTCAATATATTTTATAAATATATAGTACTATAATAACAGAATAGACAGCTATTGTAACACATTCACACACACATACACACTATTGGTTTTGTTTCACTAGAAGACACTGATACTATAACAAACTACATGAGAAGCCTTGAGCGAACATACGGGTAAAGATATTATTTAACCATTGAAGTTATTATCTGTGTATGAGCTCAAAGGTTTTTCTAGGGACATTCATGTCTTTAAGTCACTTTTTCTTTAATTTTTCTAAGATTAATAAACTCTATAACACCAAGCCCCCTTTAAAACAAATAAATAGCCAATAATTTTCCATAAAATGAAATTAATGACATCATAGAAATTAATATTAATTAATTAATTGGACCTTAATGTTGGTTAAATGTTAGAATTTCACAGAATCAGTTTACAGGATGCAGTTAGAACACACATTTAATTTATGAACTGTGGTTACCTTATGTTTTGCACTATTTACTAATTTTAGTGTTTTGGCAAACATCAGAAATCTCAGAATCTTTGGGAATGATCAAAGATAAGGTGACCAGGCAAGGAAGATTTGTTGTTTAGGAATATTATTCTCACGAAGTAAGAAATTATTTGGTGACATTGGTTGTCCTCGTTGAGCTTCTTGAAAAGGAAATCTTGGGTGACATTAACTTGATTGAAAAGGAAATCATAGGAGTTTGAAAATGCCTTGAGAGTAACAAAAGGGATACTAATCAGCCACAGATTCCAAATCCAGGCTGTACCGCAGAGGCAGAGTGGGCATCGGTGGTCCATGGCTTGGGAGAAGTGTGTGAATACTGCTATTGGAAAGGATGATGATCAGCTAGTGAATCCTTACAAGCTTTGTTGCATGTGAGAAAAAAAAATCATTAAACCAAAAGGAAAAACAAAAAGGAAAAGGTCTTGAGAACTTTTGCTTGTTTTCTGGCTCTGTTTATTCGTCAGTTGGTTGGTGAGTTAGTCAGTTACTTCGTGAATTTAGTTAGTTTTTTCATCTTCCCAGGAAGCACATGCTGGCTGCAGCAGATATGGTACTTGATCCTCAAATTCTTTTGCTGCTTGATAAATCGAAAACTGTTCATCGCTTTCCCCCAAGACTTTAGTCGGTGGCTTTATTTGCAAAGCTGAGTTCAAGCTTAAACCCAGTGAGAAGTTATAGATCACTTATGAATTCAAGTCAGAAATGTGAAGAGGATTTATTGTCTTGAAATGACGGAAGTGATGAAATTGTCCTCGAAACTATCCTATTCGAATGATAAAGTCAAAAGCTCAGCCAGCAAAGGCTTAGTTCTCCATGAAGCGAGTCCCCGTGTGTGTGTGATGTCTAAGCTGTGAATTAGCAAGGCATCCCAGAGATGGAATGATAGTTGGTGATTCCCAGGTAATTATAACAAGAGGAAAAGCCCAATCTTAGATAAATAGAGAGAACATTTTTCCTCTTGTGAGCAGTGTTCACAGAAACAAGATTTTTTTGTTGTTGTTGCTGATGTTAATTAATTACAGTGGGCTGATAGTGCTAACAATGGAGGTATTTTCTGTGCTGAACCTGATTGGAAGCTAAATTATTTTTATATAATTGCCTTCCTGTTTCAATGCCTTGAAAGCCCAGTGTTCCTCCAACTGTTGATAATTGCTTCTTAATGTGAATTTGTAATACCGTGTACTCACGTTGCTCTTTGTGGAGAAATATTTGTCTTATCCTAAGGTCTATCAGAATGCCACTTTTTTCAACAAAACTGTAATAAATGTTTTCTCCAGCATGAGAACAATGGAGGAAGAGTCTTTTTAAGTGTGTGACTTAGAAGTTTTGGTTAGAGTCGAGAAAAGGGATTAGTAACAATACCATCCCGCTTTGTGTGAAGTTGGAAGGATTTCGGGGAAAGTCACACTGTAAATAATGTGGTGGTCCTCTCTTACAAACCAGGAACATTTGTCCCATTGATTCAAGTATGTACACTCTCAATCACTGTATTCTCCATGATCTATTACTATTTTCTCTTTGTCAAATTTTCTTGTGTGTTTTGTGTACATGTGTGTAAGCATACTTTTTCACGTGTTTGTGTGTGCATGAGTGTGGGTCCTAGGTTAGCATCGGCTATTGTTATCCCCCCTCCACTTTCTTCAGTGAAATTGACTCACTGGGTGAAACCCAGTGTGAGCTGATATGGCTAGTCTTTCTAGCAAGCTTGCTCTGAGGATGCCCTCTGACCCTGGAATTACAGGCTACTGTCATGGCCACTCGGAATTTACAGAAACTCCTCTGGATCAAAACTCTAGTTCTCATGCTTGTATGGCAAGCACTTGAACCACTGAGTCATTTCCCAATCTTTGTTTCTGTAAACTGCAGACAGAATGGTCTATTAGCACATCTAATAAGCTAGCTTTAAATGTAACCCACAGAGAACTTAGTATGGTTACTGGATCCCATTTTCCTTCATTTTCATGAGGCATAAAAATATGGCTGTTGAGAAGCTATCTTAAGGGTGTTTACAGTGGGAGGGCTGAAGAGATGGCTCAGTGTCTAAGAGCACTTAGGCCTTTGACAGAGGACCTGGATTCAGTTTCTAGCACCCCTACCAGGTGTCTCATAACCACATGTAACTCCAGTTCCAGGAGATCTGATGCCTTCCGAACCCCTCATGGTTGTGCATATAAATGTGTATAAGCCCACTTACATACACATAGAAAACAAATCAATCTCTTTATGAAGAATGATCACTGTCACTTTCCAAAGCCTTAGTGTAAAGTGTCACATAGGCCTTTGAAACATAATGAGAGATGGAACCACATTCTCGTACAGTGATGCACATGTGTAATGTTAGCAGTGGCGATACAGACTCAGCAGGGATCACAAGTCCAGTGTTAGCCTGAACTATATAGTCAGTCTCTCTCTCTCTCTCTCTCTCTCTCTCTCTCTCTCTCTCTCTCTCTAAAACTAAACAAAAACAATAACAGAAGAAATTGAATTGTGTTCTTTCGGCCCAGCGCATTTTATTTTCCTTTAGAAGAGAGTTTAGAATCACATGAAGCAAATGCTTTTGAGTATGAGACAAGCTTTACACATGTGCTGCTGAGATTCATTTTGATTATTTACCCAACCAAGAGCCCATAAAGGGCCCACGAGTATCCTATGTTTGTGCAGTTGGGACAAAGACACCCAACTTCCTGCAGAAGAAATGGCAGTAGGGAAAAATATAATTTAAATTGTATTATCTCGTGAAGCAAGACATGTCTCTTATCTTTTTCAAAGTGCTTGAGGACTGAGCGTGCACAGACAAGGTAACATTGAAAGTTTTCCAGTGTGTCCATTCAGAAAGCTTACCATTACCTTCCCCTTCATCTGATTTTATACATTATTTCCAGCTCATTCTGAATCTATCCCATGATGCATTTCATGAAATAGGTCACGCCCACTTCTCTCTGCTTATCAAATTTAAATTGAGTTCTAGTTTCTTACCAGACATTATGGGCTTAATACAATAGTGTCCAGTGAGCACAATGCTGTGTACCAGATCTCTGGAACTTATTTAGCTTACATATATAAATATTATATTCATTCAACAGTGTCCTCCATCTAGCCTTCATCCAGGCCCTAGCAACAGTCGTTAGTAATATGTTTGTGTGAGTTTTTCTGGATACAGAGACTCTCACCAAGCTCGAGTGATGGTTTTAGATACTGCATATAGTATAATATGGATTTTTGTTTGATTGGCTTATCTCACTTAGCATGATGATATAGCATCTCACATTTGCTAGGAGAGTGATTGCCTTTTCAATAAATGTTGGCAAGAGTGTGAAGAAATTCAAACCTCTATGCAATTAAGAATTAAGAACATTATGCTAAATGACCCCCTACTCTGAGACAGACTTTGAAGCAAATTCCCCCTTTTCAGCAGCTCTTAGTTGTGGTTGCCTGGACCCCATTCTTTCTCTAATGAGATCATTCTTTATCACACACTCCATATAGTTTTTATGCTCATTCCAATGTTGAAGCTAATTCCATAAATAATTCTCTTTCCTAGACTTAAGACAAACTGATTGATTTCTGGATGTATTACTTTTCTTTAAAACACAAAAATCTATCATATATAGACAAATGCATTCATATTCCCACATTACTTCTGTGACAAATGGCTTCACTATCTTCAAACTATAGCAGTTATAGTTAACAATAATAGTCCGGTTCTTTAACAATGTCAATCATATATCTTAATTTAGATATATTTCTGTGGTGTTGGGATAAGGAACAGTAATAGAGAATTGGCAAGGCCTAGAAACAGTTGTTGAGCTACATGCAGAAAATGAGATCTGATGGGTTTGTTAGCAATGTAAGGTGAGAACCTGACCTGAAAAGCCTTCTGAGACCATAAGAGGGCAGGGAGAGAATGAGACAAAGTAGAACAAAACTTTTCATGCAGACATGTAGAAGCTCATTAACAATTTCATATCTGTGTCTAAAACGGAATTGTATAAACTTTCTGTGAGATTCCTCTGACAGACACCAAATCATCAGGGAAAGGAAGGACTATTATTCGAGGCAGCATGAATCAAGGAATGTGAGATGCAGAAGGAGATCTTGGAAAATGGCAGAAACTCATCAGTGGCTGTCGGAGTCAGTATCAGAGTCAGACCAAGCTCGTCCAGCCAACAATTGGCTGCCTACAGGGACACAAGCTGTAGGATCTTTGGTATAGTGCATTAATTTCAAGAGAGGGTAAACTTAATTTGACTCAAAAGCAAAAGTTGTATGTCCCTAGGTCTGGACAGAGGATACCAGGAAGGGGAAATAGAGACCCAAGTATTTAATTTTAACTCATCATTAGCATATATGTGTGCTGCTGTAAATTTGGGACATACTCTCCCATCTGGTTCTTTTGCCTTCATCACCCTAATGAAAGACTAAAAAAAGAGCAATAATTGAAACTAAAGGCTTCTGAAGAAAAATTTTCAAATAGAATTTTGTTTCTATAAGACTTCTGTTTCTCATGCTTCTCTTGAGCAAAAATTATGACCAATATATCTTCAGCCCATTGCCAGAAAAAATGCATTTGGAGAGTTAAGAACGAATTTCTTTGGGGGCTGGATAATATGACTTCAGAAAAATCGGAAACAAGATACTCACAATAAATATTATTGGGATTAAAAAAGGAACTATTTTTCATCTTTTCAACAGGCACCTATTGAAACCTGAATATGTGTCATGTCCATTGGAAGCAAGAGAAGGGCAGCATTGAGATGGCTGCATTGAGGAAAGTGTGGTAGGATGGAAAGCCATGAAACTGGATAACTGTGATATACTACTATGAACATTTTCTGAAAGGCCAAACAAAACGCAGACGGAGTTTAATACTGGAGGTAATGACAGCCTCTATTGTGGTTCAGAAGGCATCAGAACTGGTTGTTCTGAGTTTACTAGTCGAACACAGAAGACATAGGCACTCCTAACCACAACCACAAACCCACAAACAAATAACACCTTTATCTTCATAATAAATCAGTTTTCAAGATGCTTGCAACATATCTTATATGTTATACAACGTCTATAAATACAAGCATCTTCCCCCATTGCCTAGCTTATAGATAAGGAATTTAGGACTAAATTGAAAAGTGGAGACTCACAGCATTGGGGATATGAAACCTGAAGAAGTCATATCCTGTAGCCAGTCAGGAATGCCAGTGGAGCGATAGGGACACCAACCCACCCACAAAATTTTTTTGACCAAAAATTTTATCCTGTCTGCAAGAAATACCAGGATGGAAGATGGCACGGAGACTTAGGCAATGGGCAAGCAAAAACTGGCCCAAACTAGAGACCCATCCCATGGGCAAGCACCAGTCCCTGACTCTATTAATGATATTCTGTTATACTTGCAGACATGAGTCTAGCATAACTGTCCCCTGAGAGGCTCTACCCAACAGCTGGCTCAGATGGATGCAGGGACCCACAACCAAACATTGGATGGAGCTTGGGGAATCTTATGGAAGAGTAGGAGGAAGGAGTGTAGCCCCGAAGGGGATAGGCAATCCACAGGAAGTCCAACAGAGTAAACTACTCTGGACCCTTAGGGGCTCTCAGAGCCTGAACCACCAACCAAAAAGCATACCTGGACTGGACCTAGGCCTCCACACACATATGTAGCAGTTGTCTAGCTTGGTCTCATGTGGGTTCTGAACAACTGGGGGGCTATCCATAAAGCTGTTGCCTGTCTGTGGAATACATTCTTTTATCTGGACTACCATGCCTGGCCTCCGTGGGAGAGGATGCGCCTAGCCTTGCAGACTTGATGTGCTTTGATGAGGGATGGCCAGTGGGACCCTGCACCCTCTCAGAGGAGAAGGGGAAGAGTGCATAGATGGACAGATTATGAGAGCAGAAGATGGGGAGAAGGGGGTGGTGCAGTGATCTAGATGTAAACCCAATAAGTAATTTTTTTTTTAAAAAAAAGGAAAAAAGAAAAGTAACAGGCCCATGCTGCTACAGAGGGTAAGTGGATGAAGAGAAACTCATATCCATGATAAAGATCTTCCAGTGGTGCTGAAATTTGCCATCTCTACTCATCAAATAAATAGAGTTCAAATCTCAACTGAGTTCTAAATTCTTTTTTATGCATGTGCTTGTTTCCAGTGTGCATGGTGCAGATAAGTATATGAGTGTGTGTGTGTGTGTTCATTTTCACGTGTGTGGGTGCATGTGTATGCAGATTCACATTCACATGTATCTGCATGTGGAGGGAAGATGCTGATGTTGAGTATCTTCTTGGATACTCTTTGGGCTCTATGTTGAAATATTGCTTCTCACTTTAACTCCAGGATCACACAGTTGGCTGGTCTAGTTAGCTAGACTGCACCGTGGAGTCTCTATCTCTACCTCCTGAATGCTGGGATTACAGGCAGGCCAAGATGCCCGCCTGGCCTTTATTTGGGTGCTGGAGGGTGGGGTCTGAACTCTGGTCCTGCAGTAGCAAGTGGTTTTCCTGGATGAGCCATCTTTCCAGCTCTAAGTTTTGACTTTAAATAATTCAACAAAGCGGCTTCAGGCAGATTCCTCTTTTCACCTAACCTATGTACTTGTGTCACCCTTCTGTCAGGAAAGGACATATCCTAAACAGACAGGCATACCTTCCCCTTCATTATCAGACTACCAAAACAGTCAGAGGTAAAATTTCTCCTCGAATCCCATGCTGGGAGAGGGGAAAGGCTGAGGTCTAGAGCCAGCAAACTTGCCTCCTAGGTAGAGATTTCACAGCTGGGACAACTTGACATATGCATGTCTGCTGGCCTTTATTTCATCTTCTTCCTTTTTTTTTCTTAATGTATAAAATGGTAATGTTGCTGCAGAGAAGGGAGACAGAAGGCAGAACTCCTTCTTGTCTGCTGATATGAAAACAGCTCTCACCTAAAGGTGGACAAGAGACAGTTTATTCTGGAGCCACATATCCATAACCATGTCCCTAGAGCACAGATTTATGCCACCCTAAACGCCAATGTTCCAACTCACTTTCATGATGTTTTTATATTCAGAACAAAGAAACTCACAAATCAACCAACTTCAAATAACAGTGGTGGGCACCTCAGGCAGGCCGGTTGCAGCAAAATGTGAAATCTTCTGCTCTAGCTTTAGATAGACCCTAATAACACTTTTATCATGGTGGTGCTGCAACCTAGTGTCCTGTCACACTTCAAAAGGTTTCATGTGCAGTCCCAAGGATGTTAAGTAAGACACACAGGTGGGCAATAAATGTTTATTGGGGTAAAGTTAGCCTAGGCTAGTTGGTTTGTATCTGCAACATTCTACTGTCATTGGAGGTGAAGGTTAAGTTAGGTCAGGCTAGTTTGGAGGTAGAGGTTTTCTAATGGGGTTGTGAACCACAGATTAGAACCACGGCTGTAAGTAATGAGGGCCATTGCTTCCTCTTTTCCTGTTTATGTAGTCCAGGAACCCAGTCCTAGGAATGAGGTTGCCTGAATTCAGAGTGGGTCTTTTTCTGTCTCTGTCAAGGCAATATAGATACTTCCTCATACATGTGCCCAAGGTTAACTTAATCTAGACAACTCTCAAAGGCAAGCCCAGAGACTTGTCTAGGTGAATTCTGGATTCGGTCAAGTTGACAATCATTATTAAGCACCACAGCAACGCTTTGCAATTGTACTAAATAGGCTTTTCCTTGCAGTTTTGATGTTTTAACACATGTCAGAATGTTTTTTTTTCCTGTAACACTTGTATCTAAAATTGAAACTATGCTCAAAAAGCAGGCAAGACTAGAATTATAAACAGCAATTATTATTCTCCCATGGAAACATATTCACACGTTAAATTCCCTCAACTTAAAAATGTCTTTTATTTTAAATTCATATGCCCACTACACTTAATATCATCTACATACTCGAAGGTCTAATATACATTTGCTGAATCCACACATCTATATTTGTCTTTAGCATTCCTATAGGTTTTAAACCAATATCCTAGTTAATGAGTTTAGATCATGTTTAATAAACACAGTATTAATGTATTTTGTTTTGGCTAATCCATTTGGTTAGTTTTGTTACTCAAACTACAGGCTGCAATGAGACCAGGGACAATTGCCAGAATAAACACCAGAAGAAATGATAATGTCCTTTCATTTTGCTTTCAAATACTTCAACTAGGACAGGAGCATCATGTATTAACCATCGTACAACGAAAAACGTTTTCCTCTTTGCTGTTTTGATTCTTACACGTAGCTGTTTACCTGTGGCAAGGAAGAATAGAGGGGGTCGGGGGGAATCCATATTTCTGTGGCAAGGAAAAAGAAGAGAGGTTGGGGGTGTGGGAAATCCATACCGAGTTGGCTAATTGAACCCAAAAGTCAGATCACAATTTTCAAAATTCACTTTTAATCCTATATGTAATAAAAGCTAAAAAAGAGTTATTTACTTCTCACAGTTATAAGCTTATCTAATTTCTGTGGGGAATTCTATGAAAAATTGTGGACCTAGTGCCTGCCCTGAAGGAACTTATAATCTAAAAGTACATAGACCGTAAAAAACAAAAAAAAAAAAAAAAAAAAAAAAAGAAAGAAAGAAAAAAGAAAGATACTTAGAGGCAAACTCAATTTACACTTTCTGATTTTTTACAGGCTCCAGGGAGAGTAGAAAATTCTATTGCATATTGCACTCATAACTTCTGATAAAAAAAATCAATGCCTTTTTATATATTGCCAACATTAATGGATTCTATGATATGAACAGCAAAAGAGGAATTTTTCAGAGGAGAACTACAAGCCAATAAGAAGCTGGGAGATTTTGGGTTGAGAGTTCCAAAGGAAAAGAAAAGAGACAGACAAGCATATCACAGGGGTATCTTTCTGAGAAGCAGGATGGTTCCCCTGGCAACCTTTGTGTGGAGTCTGCGTGGCAGCACACAGCATCGCCTCCTGTTTTTATATTGCAACCAGGAGCTTGATTGTTTCCTTAATGTGATTATTTTGCATTTTCTTCTCTTTTTTTCTCTTTCCCTTGCGCTAACTTTTACAGCTAGGCCTAAAATCTGGCGGTGGTTCTTAATTTGTCAGAAATGCAAATTCTCAGAAGAAAATGAGAGGAACCAAAGGAGGCAAAGTTTAGAGGAATTTTGAAGATTTAAATTATAGAAACCGGAAGGAAGGATCGATTGGAAAATATAAATTTCCAAGGAAGCCAGAGGAATTTCTGAACAAAACAAGGACGTTCTCCTAATCCTGTACCTTAAGAAGATAGTTTAAATGAGAGGAAGTTTAATTATTGGCATGTAAACGATACTACAAGCAGGCAAAGCCAAGTGAGCTTGTACCAAGGGCTATCTATGTTATTTGCCCTTCGTACAATGGACGTTTCATTTATTGGAACTATGAGTCAAGATTACCCAGAATCCTTACCTCTTAGCTTCATGTCTCTACCTTTAGATTGCTGTTTCTTTCCTGAGAGTGACCCCGTCTGTCTCTTTGAAAGTCAGGACATAATTTCCTATCAGGCCTAAGTTGGCTGAAACTCTCATTCCTGTTCTGTTTCACTTTGCTTCATTTTCTTTTAACAATCCGCTTGATCTTGTTTTGCTAAAACCCTGCTAGAGAAAGTCAAGGGAGTTTGCCAATTGAGTTCTGCGCAATTAGGCCCTCCATGCTGTTCCAGGATCCTTTTATTTATCATTAACCAACCTCCTAGTGTGTTTTCTTCATCACTTGTTCTAATTCTCTTTCAATTTCCTCCAGCCTCCAACAATTGTCTTCCTGAATCTAAACCAAACCTTTCTCTTTGTACTTGATACATTCATCTCCACATTCTTTCCTATTTACCTAAAAACATCTCTACAACCATTGAGCAGATAGTTTTAATGGGGGGCATATTCAAATTAGGATTATTCAAGAAGAAGGAGATTATTAAAGGGTGACATTTTTAGGGCTTCCATTGCTATGAAGAAACACCAGACCAAGGCAACTCTTAGAGAGGCAAACAGTTAATTGAGGCTGGCTAACAGTTTCAGAGTTTTTGTCCATTATCATCATAGCAGGAAGCATGGCAGCTTGAAGGCGGACATGGCACTATAGAAGATGCTGAGAGTTCTGCATCTTGATCAGAAGGCAACCAGGAAGAGACTGACATCCACTGGCAGATAGGAGAAAACTCTCTTCCACCATGGGTGGAGCCTGAGCACATAGGAGTAGTGACACACTTCCTCCAACAAGGCCACACCTTCTAACAGTACTACTCTTTAGGGGCTGAGCATATTCAAACCACCACAAAGGGATTTCTTATAATGGTCAGAGGTGCATACTCACCTAAGGATAGGAAACTTATGCCCAAATTGACAAGTGAAAAGTTTGGTCTTGTTGAGAGAACATCCTTAAGAGTTCAGTTGGCAATGTTTCTGATTGGATGGATAACATCAGGTCAGTATGACTTTGAAAAGACTAAGATTTGAATCTGATCTCTTGTCCTTTCCACTGAATTTTCTCTTGATGAGGTCTGTAGATTGGTGGGAAAGCACAGATAACAGAATAGAGTACAGGTTTAGATGAACAAATGAAAATTTATATAGACTTATATAGCTATTTTTGTTGCCTACTACTGAAAATATACTATTTCATATTATATAAAGGCTAAACAGTTAGTCCTGCTCCCAACTTCACAGAAATTCAAAGTGAAGAAGTGAAACTGTGCATGCGTACATGCATGTGTGTGTATCTGTCTCTGTGTGTGTAACTTAGGGCAAATTTACAGGCTTTAACAGTCTAATAAATTAGGCCCTGTCTATATGTGATTAAAGATTGGAATAGTAATTGGAAGCAGAGAAAAAATTAATTACTATCTGCAAACAGGAACAAATAGCAGGATCCAGTGACCCCAAGTTTATCGTTAGGGTACTGAAGTGAGCATGTATTTAGAAAACGAACTATGACAGAGGGCAAGAGGTATGAAGAAGTGAGATGTTTTGGTGAAGTCAAAATCTCATCTATCATTGTTTTAGCTCAGGACATGGAAGGGAATCTAAGAACTATTAAATTATTGTGATGGTTACTACTGACTATCAATTTGATAGATCACCTAGGAGCTTCCGTTGCATCCTTCAGAAGGATTACATAGATCAAGTTAGTCTTTAGGCATGCCTGTGAAGAATGATTTAAATTAGCTTTATTGATTTGGGAAGACCTACCTTAATTATGGATGGCACCATCCTATGGACTCAGGTCCTAGACTGAATAAAAGTAGAAAATGAGCTAGATCCTTGCATTTATTTCTCTCTGTTTTCTGATGTGGATGTAGCTTTCTCAAGCTCCTGCCTTCTCCGCCATGATGGATCATCCCTTAAACACTGGATACAGAATAAACTGTCTATTCTTAAGTTGCTCTTGTCAGTGTATTTTATCATAGCAAGGAGAAAAGTAACAAAAATGGTTTTAATCATGGTATTCATCTCCCTCATCACATGGAGGGGGCAATCCCATTCCAACAAGATCCATTCAACTTTTCTACCATATTCACTCAACTCTTGTACGTGGTTTGTCTTGTGGGCTTCAGGCTGCATTCCACATTCCTGGAGTCCTAAGGAACTGCAGCTTTAGGACAATGACTCGTCTCTGAGCCTTCAGCTGTGAAGGGAGATGTGATAAATGAAGTAGACAGACATTTCTTAATCATTATCACATCTCTACAGAGTCAAGTAGGAGTTTGACCCTTGAGTAAAAGAAACAGACAAATGAAATAATGCGGGCTTTTTCTGTGCTTTTAGTCACAGTGTGGGCCATGACAGAGTCAGTATAGTCGGCCAAACTAGCTTCTAAGTATATAAGTTACTAAACTATATATTATATAAGCATGTAAACAAATAGGTCTAAAACCTGTTTGTCAGTGTAACAAACCTGAATGTCAGTGTAACAGAATGTTGTCAGGTAACTGCATATAAAACTTGGTCAGATGAGGGAGGCGAGGCATGACTATTGGATGGGAGGAAAATCAAGCCTTTTCATGCGATTGAGACCTGGAGTGGTAAAGCGAATTTATAGGTATGGCTACGAAGATGGCGGGGAAGGATTCTAATCAGAGATTATCAACAGCCAAGGCTTGTCCACATTACATCAAATAGCCTGCTAAATTAAAATTAATTAAAAGTCTACTATTTCTCCAGTAATCTCAGTGGAACACAGACTTATTTATATGTCTCCAGATTCCACCACAATTACTGGTAATTAATAAATGTTCACAAGGCTGGAGATAGTTGAGCAATTAAAATGCTCCTTGCTCTTCCGGGAAACCTGAGTTCAATTTCCAGCACCTGTGTTGCATAATACACAGCTGTCCGAAGCTGCAGCACCAAGGGAATTTAATGTTCTTTTCTGGAATCAAATGGCATGCAAAGATGTGTGGAGTGGCATATGTCTACACACACACAACACACACACACACACACGCACACACACACACATACACACTGGCATGCACACATACATGCATGTAAATTAATATAAAGCTTTGAAATAATGAAAAGAAATAAATGTTTAATGAATCATAAAACATTGAAATTATCTTTGCTTTTATATACTTACCACTCAAAATCTTCTCTCTCAAGTAAAGCTTTTTTATTATCAGCAATTATTTTTTCATATTATTGATAATTGTTCAATTATTTTTCACCTGATATTATGTATCAGATTTAGGCACGGATCTCTGCAGCCACTGAATAGTCACAGGCCACATGCAGATGTTAAACATAGAAGGGAAATCTCTCAGCAGATTAGACCAGAATATGAATTTTTTGTATTGAGCTCTTAGAGTTTACACAATTGAAAAATGACTTACTGGCATAGTGAAGTTGGCAGTTAATATGCAAACCTGGACAAAGATTACCACTTGAATTATAAATGCATGCAATAGTGTAAGTTAATGACATTTTAGTGCTTATGATAATGTGAAAGGCAGAGGGCTAGCCACTGAATCAGTAATATCAGATGGCAGGCTGGAGAGATAAAGCAGAAGATGGCCTCTGAAGACTCTCTTTTCCTCTTCTTTAATAACAACATCACCTGATATCAAACTCATAATGTCCTTATTGACATAATTCACAACAATCACAATAATTCTATTTTGTTTTGTGATAGTATCTTATCGAGGAAGTCAAGACATTTTCAAAATTTTTCAAGGTATTCCACCAACTGCCATAATTGAACTGTGTTTGAATAAAAATAGTTCTTTGTTTCTATGTCTTGCTCTTTAGTTTTTGTAGAGTGAACACATTGAAAATCTAATCTGAATTTCTCTTATCTAACTCAAGCAGAACCTCCTGAGAAGGCAGTTCTTGTTAGCCTAATGCAAGGGAGTTTCCTGCAAGTTCCAGGAGAATGGGGATTGTCCATCTCACTGGCACAGAACAGCAGGACCTCCTGCCCTTTCCCATTGGAGCCCAAACCATCTCATTGTAATGCTTGTGACCCTGAGTGGTTGGTTAGTTAAGGAAGTGCAAAGCATTGAGTGACTTGGAAGCATGTGCTGATAATTTCCATCTTTTATTCTTGTTATGTGTTTTATATTAGATGATTTGTAAGCCTACACTCATTTTGACCTAAGAGGGTACAAGATGACAAACTATTCCCGAACAAGTTTTATGATTTAGAGGGAATGGTAGACAGTCCCTATTCTCTGGGTTCAGCAAAACTAAGAGCATGCAACCTCTGATTAAGAATATAAAGTAAGTATTCTTCCTTGTTAGATGATTTGATCTCTGCGTGGGGTGCATTTGAAGTAGTTATAAACCTCACATCTTTCTTTTTAACATTTAGATTAACAGGTCAAAACACTTGAATATCATGAATCTTGGTTATGGATGTTTTCCTTCCTAGGGATAGTCATTGTGTCCTGTTCATTTCCGATGTCTTTTGCCACCTCTGTAATAAGAGGGACAGGGGATGAACACAGGTAGACTATGTAAGACTGTATTAGTTACATGTCAGGTCTTGTGATAAAATACAAACTTAAGGGGAAAAGCAATTTTATGAAGAAAAGGTTTATTTTGGCTTAAGGGAGAGTCCAGCATGATGGGAAAGGCATCTCAATTGTCAGGGGAAGCATGTGGTGGGAGCAAGAAGCTTAGGAACCACATTTTCATCCATACAAAGGGAGCAGAGAGAAAGAGAGAGAACAGCAAATGGGATAAGGTTATAAATCCTCAATTCCCATTCTAATATTGTACTTTCTCCTATAAGATTCCATTTCCTAAATCTTCCATAACCTTCCCAAGCAATACCACCAAAGACTAAGTGTTCAAATACACGGACCTATGATGGATCTCTCCCATTCATGTAGGCTTTTACTTGCGACGGCCTCATAAACTAGCAAGTTTGCAGACAGCAGCGACAGTGGATGAGGTTTCTGTTACATTTTGATTTTGTATCCTGAGTGCTCACGTCAGTGTAGAGCGATCTTTTGTTTTTCTACTTGCTGGGCTGCAGATACTTCTGGGTGTATTTAAAATGTCCAGTTATCAGGTTAACGACTGAGTCGTTGCGGTTGGCCAGTGTGGTTAATCTTCATTGTCAATTTAACTGGATTTAGAAATACCTAGAGTATTAGTGAGACGCACACTCTTGATTGTCCCAGCGAATACTATTCAGGAAAGGATGAACTGAACCAGTAACATCTGCCGAACTTTGTGTGGTACCATCCCATTGGCTAGGGCACTAGAGTGGAGCAAAGGGAAAAGTGGAAGATTATCTGACCACTGGAATTCATCGTTCTGTCCTGGACTCATCTCCAAATGAACAAGAAGCCACATATTACTGCCTCTATGCACTCCTCCCATGGTGGAATGCACCTTCAAACGATGAGTCAAAATAAGCTTTTCTGCTGTCAAGTTGATTCATAGCAGGTATTGATGACCGAATTCATAAAAGCAATACAACCAAAGGGAAATGCAGGAATCCTTTGCAGCTAGCACCCTATTACCCTTTACCTACTTCCAGGCCTGCATCTAAATGAAGTCTAAACTACAAGGGCATTACGTCTTTCCTTCACCTTTGCTAGCTGCCTGGTACAACATGGATCCTTGCTTACTTTCTCCTTCTATGTTTCTGAGAGTGACATTGGGTTGTGGGATGTATATTATGCATCTTTTTGGAAGATGTAATTCGTATCCATGGGGAAGCCATAACAAAAGAATGTTGATTTGAATATCATTTGGTGGGAGGGTACTCTCTGAAGCTGGGTGAGAATCCATATCTTTGTTTAGTAGGTACCTCTTCTAAACTTGCTTCCTGGTTTCTTTTTCTTTTTTTTATTTAGTTATTTAAATCACATCGTAATTTGCTTATTTACACAGAGGTTATAAACACAAAAAGGCAGGATGCGGGAAAGGAATGGCACCGGAGCATAGGTGTTCAGGGGGAGTACAGATACCATTCAGAACAGGGTATCAGCTGAGTGAAGGTTCACGGGACAGGTCACTATGACTCTGCCTATGATTCGCTTGTCCTTGTCTAAGTTGGTACTGTCCACCGAGGCTGCCTATTTATAAGACCTCTGACTACTAGGTCTGGTAAATTTCCTCAGAAGCTGCCTGTTTACAATAGCTTATAGCCTTCTGGTTTCTTGTTTTAAGACTCTTCTCACTCCCTACTTGATCTTGCACTGTCATGAGAACTTTTCAGTAAACTGAAACCTGCCTTCACTTTTTTTCTTGTCCTCTTTTTCCTTTCTTAAGTCTGGGTGATTGTAAGCTCTGTCAATGCTTACAAGTGTGGTCTCTCTTTTCTCATGTGTCATGACTTTACAAAGGATAATTTGGAGCTTCAGTGAAAACCTCCTGACCTGCTTTTATAACACCTTCTCTTTCAATTCCAGCCTGCAGTGACTGAAACTTGCGGCTTCTGATTCTTTCCATGGATGGCTTGGGGGTGGGGGGAGTGTCTTAATGGACTCAGAAACCTCAGAAACCACCTAGGGCTGAGAAATACACTGAATATTGAAAGTCCTCAATGGGAGTTTGAAGTCCCAAGTCTCTTCATTAAAATTTGGTTGATAGTCTCTATAACAGTAGACATAGGAACAAACAAAGCCTTAAAAGAGTGTTTCATCTGTATTGGAACAAAAGTTTTGGTACTATATTGAGCAGGTGACAATTTGTCCCATCTGCTTGAAATGTATTCTGGATAAAAATATAGAGAAACAAAGAACAAAGAAACACACAAATCATGTATTCTTGCATTTATGCTTGATGTAGCACTAAACTTTTGTGGTACGAAAAGTCATAGTAATTTCAATTTGAATCTACCTGTCTATACCTATGTAACATATATATATATATATATATATAATATATATATATAATATATATTACATATATATGATATTCTCTGTCTTCTGAATGGTTTTATCAAATCATTCACCAAAAACCATCATCCAAAAAGATCAACTTTAATTGGCTTAGGGAGAAGCAAGTACTTATATAGATGAACTGTTCTTAAATTTTCCAGAAAAAGGTGCTGGAAAGATGGCTCAGTGGTTGAGAATTCTTGATGCTCTATGATGAAAATCAGAATTTGGATCCCAGCCCCAAAGTTGAGCTACTCACAAACACCTGAAACATCAGCTCCATGGAATCTTGTATACCTTCTGGTCTCCACAGGCACATGTGCAGGCGTGCACATGGGCATGCGTGTGCGCGCGCGACACACACACACACACACACACACACACACCACAAATAAATAAAATACAACTTTTAAAAATGACAAAATGCAATTATAAGCTCAAACGTTTTCAAGTTCACATTATATGGGTAATATTTGATAACTGAGGCTAATTTATCATGGCCGGTTTAATAAATGTCACTGTGCCTTCTGAGGCATTAGAATTGAATATGACATGAACATACATTTTTAATTGTGTTTGGATTTACAAGCCACATACGCTTAGTTTATGTCTACTAGATAATAAATAATAAATAAAACAGTAAATGAAAAATAAATACGGAAATGAATGGAACTGTATGATTGTCATGACTTTAGATGTCAAGCTCATAGTTAAACAATCAACTGCAAGTTTAACTTCTTGGCCTGTTTTTATGGTATTTTTGATACTCGTCTAATGTGTTACTGAAAAGCAATAAAAGCGAACTAACATGTGGTGCCGTGTGGCTTTATTTAATGGCTTATGTCATTTTCGCAGTCCAAGCGCAGTTATTGGGAACATATGAGTTCACATTGACATCCGTGGCATGGAAGCTTTATGATTATAACTCTCAAAAATAGTCACGCTCCACAATGAGGATTTTGTTAGTCACAGTTCTCCAGTGAGCCAGAACCAGTTCAGTGTGGGTCCAAATGCCAGAGAAGCAGGAGGATCCAGTGGGCAGTTCCGATGTAAAGGTTAGAACACCAGGAAGACTTTAATTGTGAAGGCAACCAGGCATCAATCATCTCCCACATGTGGGCAGTTGTCCCCTTTGTTCTGTATTGGATTTGCAAATTGGGTGAGGTCCACCTATATGAGAGAAGACAATTGGCCTTATTCGTTTTAGAGATTTAGATGTTAAATCCATCTAATGCACCATTAGAAAAACACCCAGAGTAATGTTTAACTATCTGAGCACCAAGGGGTATAGTTACATAATCATAAGAACTTTACTTGTTACGTGTCTTTAATTATACCAATGCCCCAAATGAGGGCAGTCCATAGTTTAATAAAACAGAACATAATATTGTTCTACTATGGTCTGTCATGTACGACAACTGAAATGGAATGTCCACTTTCCCCAAAGAAGGAGGTGAAGATATTGAGTATATCCCTTCTCCTTCATACTGGATAGTGTAAATAGAATGGTGTAAAATTAAAAATACATAAGAGCCATAGTAGAACATGAATAAATCTATGTGTATAAAGGAACACAGTATAGGAGATGAAAATGATAATACATTTACCCATAAAAAAAGCCAGCAGCATATGTTTAGTAACTTTCAAACTAAAAGTTAGGAGGTATTCATTAAATATCTAGCTTATTTCTAAATAAGAGAAAATACCCAAGAACTTAAAAGCTTAAGTTTATGCACCACTAGCCTATATTTTTAGTGCAACTAACGATGTTTGGATCAATTAAACTAAGCACATACATTTTGCCAAATTGAAAGAAGAAACCTGTATCATGCAAAAGCTAATCTGTTCAGAAATTTCAATGATATATTTATGAAATTTGTTAAGCTGCTCCAGAATGCAGTAAGATCACAGAATGTTTCCTATTCGATTTGTATTATCTCTGTGTGTATGTGTACATGTACATGCACTTGAGTATGTGTATGTGTGTGCACATGTGCATGCATACATACAGACACAGATACACGTAGGTGTGTTGGTATGTGTGTCAGAACACTAGAAGTTAATTAACCTCAACTGTAGTTCCCAGGTTACAATCAACCTTATCTTTTTGAGATAGATTCTCTCACTGGCCTTGAACTTTCAAAATAGACAGCCGGCTGGCCAGTGAGCCTTGGAGATCTGCTTGTTTCCTCCTCCTAGCTCTGGAGTATAAAACTCAAGTTGCCATGCTCAGCGTTATAATGTCAATTCTAGACATGAAATTCAAGTCCTCATGTTTCACAACAATCCCTTTGCTGAGCGAGCCATCTCCTAGGCCTCTGCCTGCTTTACCCTTCTAGTGGATTATAATAAGCATAATAAGTATTTTATTTTAATAACTGAAGGCTGGCTAATATACATTTGATTCCACATTGAATAGTGTCTTCTACCTTCATTTGTGCTAACATGCATGATTTTAGGTGACTGTATACAACTATGAACCATAGATAGGGGGGCATTTGTTACTTGTCTTTCTGGAACTGGCTTAATTCAATTAATATGTTTATCTGCAGATGTACCCATTTTTTTTTCCTTCAAAGGACCTGACTTCTTGACGGCTGAGGAAAATTTTCTTTGGTGTATAGATCACATATTCTTTATAATTAATCTATTTAGAGACACTTAGATTGCTTTCATAACTTTGCTATTGTGATTAGTTCTGCAGGGAACATTGATGTGCAAGTATTCCTCTGCTACACTGACATAAGAGTCTTCCAGGGAAATACCTAGGCTGAACAGAACTGGATCAGGAAGGAGAGTAATTTTTTGCCTTTTTATGTAATGTTATGCATATGATTTTTTGTGTGTGCATATATGTGCACGTACATATGTGTGCAGATACATATGCCCTCATGTGTATTCACATGGAGGTCAGAAGACAACCTTGATTGTTGAACTTCAAGCCCTGTTTTGGTGTGGGGTTTCTCTCTCTCTCTCTCTCTCTCTCTCTCTCTCTCTCTCTCTCTCTCTCTCTCTCTCTCTGTGTGTGTGTGTGTGTGTGTGTGTGTGTGTAGCAGACTCTCTCACTGGCTTGCAGCTAGCCAAGTAGGCAAGTTTGGCTGGCCATGAGCTCAAAAGGATTCTCTTGTCTCTGCCTTCCCAGTGCTGGGATTACAAGTGTATACTCTAACACTTGACACCTTTCTTAAAAACATGAATTCTGGGGCTCAAACTCCAGTTCTCCTGTTTACAAGGCAAAGACTTTAGTGACTGAGCCATCACTCCAGCTTCCAGTACTCTTTCTTAAGAAAATGATAAGAAATTACAGTTAGTATGTATATACAAATTTAGGAAACCAGTGAAGAGGACTATGAACAATCAATCATACATCAGGTAGATGAGCAATGTGGGAGGTTCTTCATAAAAGTAAGAAAAAAAGATTTTTTTTCTTTTTTTAAAATCAACAACACTGCAGGAGGTAAGGGGGTAAAGAACAAAATAGGAGCAGATGCAACAAAATGAAGAGGTTTGTGAAAAGGAAAGATAATCCCTTCAGGTCAAGTTGGCTAAGGTTTGAATGGATATACTTATACATTCCAAAATAAACTTAATATACTACACTAATGAAAAACCAGACTTCTTTTTTCTCCGTGTTAAAATAACATTTTCTTGGACTATTTGTTTATTTTTCCCAAAGAAATGTCTAAGTGAGTTTGAAGAACCAGCCTGCCTCCAGCTTAGACTTAAAAGCCATTTTATAGTAAAGACAAACTGGGTGCATTCCTGTTTATGATTAAATTTCTGTTTCTCAAGGATTGGGCCATGCCCCACCTGTAACCTTAACTACAAATGTTCCGGAATGGCAATCATGTCCGTTTTTCAAACAGGTGTTTATAACCATCTTGAAACCCTACCTTTGTTTCCAAAGGTCACATGAACACCTATGATTACCTTGTATGACTACCTGTTTTTGTGACTACTTTGTTATGTCCTCCTTGCAACCCATCTTTCTTTCAACAGGTTGTTAGGACTAACCTGCTATGATGTTCTGGTAATGTAACCTTGACTACTTTGTCTGGCCAAATCCTCCATTTGGCAAACCCCTACCACTGAGCTATAAACATCTTATCTTTCTCATACCCAGTGCTCAACACTTGAAGCCTGCCTTAGTGGGAGGCAGCCTGTGTACATGAACAACATAGATGCTTTAATAAATTACTTGCTTTAATTAAGTCAGTATTGATGTTTTGTGTCAGTGGTCTTTGTCCTTCAATCTTTGGGATTAACAAGTTGGTTCATCTTAAATAACTTATATACAATAGAAATTCTCTCTTATCAGGATATTTTTTCTGCTGTTTTTATCATGTCTTTTGCTACCTTAAAATTTCCTTTCAGTATTATTTAAGTTTGCATAGCAAGCGATACTCCCTGTGTCAGCCTTTCCTCTCTTTCTTTGCCACTTGGTTAGCTGCCCATGCATTGTTTTATAGTACTTTGTGAGCCTATTTAATTGTGTGCAAACTTTTGATATGTTTTTGCAACTTGGGATCTTTTGCCTTCCCAGAATCAGATCCTGAGCAAAATATTGTTTTAAAACTGCCTGTAGGATTTCCCAGAGGATCCCTAGAAAACCTTTTGTTTTTTCTTCCTCTTGGTGAACAATAAAGTTATTCAAATAATTGGGTTCATGCAATAGGTCACGTTGAATGGAAAGCATTGTTAAATAAGAAGAGACAGGTAACTTCACAGCTGCATGTGAGCCAGTGACTGGTGTTTGATAAAGAGATATGAGCCATTGGAAATCTGTCAACACCACTGCATATGTGTTTGATTTTTTAGAGTGTCAATAATAATTTAGGTTATCTTAGAATATATAATATGGAAATAAACTAAATTCCTCATCAGTCACGTGACATTAATAAACTCTCATTCTATCTATAGCTACAGCCATTTTAAATACACTGTTATTTACAGGTAGTTATGTATAGACCTTCTTCTAGGCTTAGTAATCAGCTTGAAGCTAAAAGGAATCATCTCCAATGAAAGAGATAATCTCAAAGATCTGCTCCTAAATATACATTTTCTACTTTGTGTGACCAAAAACTACATAAATAGAATCACATCAAGCAACTCTAGGTTGCTGTATTTCTTCTACATTTTCTCCTAAATATTTACATTGTTTCATGTATCTTCAATTTATTCAATTTAATACTGTCAGTAATATTATCCTTTCATTTTATAAACACTTTTTCCCAACTGTATCTTTAAAAAAATTATCTTTATGTTTTGTTTGATGAAATAAAGTTCACGGTCACTTTGCTTCTTAATGGTTTACTTTCTCCAAGAAATAGAACATTAAGGAGACCTTTCTCCTGATGTCATAAATCAACTCTTTTATGAGCATCGTAAGATTTATCCCTATGTTCTTCACAGGGCTATCTTTATTTACTAGTTGAGTTTCAGGGATCGTGTGACATGGTACTCACTCTTCCTGTGGCATATTATTTAAATTTTTTCTTGTTCTTCAGGTCACATTGAATCTTCCAGGCATGATGCATTTCATTGTATAGGTTGTTTTCTGTTCCTCAAACATGACTTCTGAGCCTGTAAGACTGATGACCTAAGTTTGAATGCTGGGACACACATGCTATAGAGAACCAACTCTTCAAAAGTTGTTCTTTGATCTTCACACCTGTGCTGTGACACTCTGACAGACACATGCACACACACCCAAATAAAATATTACCCATGACTTACACAGTTTCCTTATAAAACTTTTGCACATTTGGTAAAATATATTTCTGGCCACTCTTTTATACTCTTGAGGTTATCTTCTGGTATAACATATCCCAACACACACACACACACACACACACACACACACACACACACACACTCTTACAACCTTCAAGATATAATGTCAGTTCATTTTGTATTTTGTACATCAGCTAAACCTTGTATATTCATTTGTTTGGTTTTTTTTATTTAAATCAAATCATAATTTTTACATATTCACACAGGGGTTATAAACACAAAAAGGCAGGACGTGGGGAAAGGGATGACACCGAAGCGTAGGTGTTCAGGGGGATTACAGATATCTTTCAGAACAGGGTATCAGCTGGGTGAAGGTTTAGGGGACAGGTCACTATGGCTCTGCCTATGATTCACTTGTCCTTATCTAAGTTGGTACTATCTGCTGAGGCTACCTATTTACAAGGTCTTTGACTACTCAGGCTGGTAAATTTCCACAAAAGCTGCCTGTTTACAATACCTTATAGCCACCTGTTTCAGTGTTTTTTCCACAGAGACCCAAGACTTTGTGTTAGCATGTATGTCAGGCCTATTGCTGATTTTAGGCCTATGGCTGATCGTAGGCCTTCAGTGTATAAGCAGCGCTGCCCCTGTCATCTCCTCCCTTCTCTAAGTATAGAAGGGCCATGGCGATTCTAATCTTGCAAAGGCAGGGATAGAGGCCTGACTTCCAATAATTGAAGGGGACCTTGTAATGGCTCTGGTCCTCCTGTTGTTGTCCAGTGAGGCATGAGGGCCATACCCATCCTGCTGTCTTTTTCCTGGAGAGGGGATACTTTTGACATCAACTCCTATACAGTCAGGCTTGTTTCTTATTTTTAACTAGAGAATAATAGCAACTTCAAATAGTGGCAGCTTCATTACATTCTATCAACTGTTTGATTTTAATTTGATTTTGCTGCTTTCCTATGCTGATTGTGACCAAGCACAACATTCAACTGGCATGATAATCAAGGGCCACTTTCTTTCGAAATAACTGTCAATTTTTTTTTCTGGTTGTTATTTAGTTTTTCAGGAATGAGAGTTGGGGAGCACAGGATGGCATTATTCAGGTTAAATAGCTACTTCTATTTCTAATTTTCTAAGAATCTTTTTTCCTTTGAAAACTGAAGATAGTGAATTTTATCAGCTAGAAAGAACATTGTTGCTGCTGTGGTAAAATTCATTATTGTGATGAATTATTTTAATTTATTTTCTAATGTTAATAATCTGTGCTTTCTTGGGGTAAACTAAATAGACACTTTGTGTTTGCTCTGTAACATCACTGGAGTCTCCCTGTAATATAATATTGAGGACTTTTCTAATATCTGTGTTGTATTTTAACATGAATATTTAATAGACTCATGAGTAAAATTGAAAGCTGTTTATCTCCAGCAATTCTCTTTAAAATAGAAGTATTTACTTCTTTTCATAATTATTTTTTTGAGATTATAATATAGTTTTATCATTCCAACCATTCTTTTTTTCTCTCCAAATCCTTATATGTACCTTGCCTTGATCTTGTTGAAATTCATCATTTCTTTTTCATTAGTTGTTATTACAGTCTATAAGTATATGTATATATGTATAGGTACACACACACACATATATACACATATACATACATACATATATACATCATATACATCATATACATATACATATACATATACATATACATATACATATACATATACATATACATATACATATATATGCTTGTTCAGTTATGTTACTTAAATGTATGTTTTCAGAGTTCACCATTTGGTATCAGATAACTGACTGTTGAGCTCTTCCCAGTGGAAGAAAATCTCTCTCATCCTCAACATTTCTTAGCTGTTTGTAGTTTGTCCTTTCTTTTCTTTCTTTCTTTCTTTCTTTCTTTCTTTTTCTTTCTTTCTTTCTTTCTTTTTCTTTCTTTCTCTTCTTCTTCTCTTTCTCTCTCCTTCCTCCCTTCCTTCCTCCCTTCCTTCCTTCCTTCCTTCCTTCCTTCCTTCTTCCTTCCTTCCTCTTCTTCTTTCTTTCTTTCTTTCTTTCTTTCTTTCTTTTCTTTCTTTCTTTCTCTTCTTTCTTTCTTTGTCTTATTTATTTGAGTGTGGGGCTGAGGTGTGTCTATTTGGCGTGTCTATTGTCGTTAACCTTATTTGTCATGCTAGGCAGTCATGTCAGTGAGAATTCAGGGGTATAACTTCTGATATTACTGTAAGACCCAACCTCACAGCAAACCCCTTTGTCCTTTGGCTCTGAAGAATCTTTCTGACCCTTCCACAAAGTTCCCTTAGCCTTAGGTGTAAGAGTTATTTTATAGATATACTCATCTTGCCTGGGATCCACAACTCTGCATCTTTAATTACTGAGGTTTTCTCTTATGGTCATCGTCTTTTACAAAGAGAAGTTTCCCTGATAAGGGTGAAGACTGAACTTACCTGTGAGTAGAAAGACAAAAAGTTAGAATGTAGTAAGGTATTATGGTGGCTTAGAAAAGCCATGGTTATAGGTTCTCCTGAAAAATCCTAGTCCAGGCATGATTTTCCTCTTGTTGAGAGAGTCTTATGTCCAATTAAAGATGTGTTTGTCACTGTATGGTACAGTACGAGTACCACAACTGTAGCCTTGGTGTTATCATGCCATGCTGCTTATTGTGGTTCATAAGGTTCATAACTGGTAGGACTATTGGTTGCCTTTCTCTATTGGAAATGCTCAAGAAATTCACAATAAACTAGTAGACATCTTTTGTTATATCATAGTGCCATTCCTCATGATGCCTTCATATCAGGCTATTTACATTAGTAGATTGTTCTGGGTTTTGAAGATTTTGTTGATTCTACTATTTTAGATTTAACATTTTTAGTAGAAGTAAATTGAACTTTGCCAGGGTAATGGTGAATTTGCTCATTGCTCTTTTACCTGTGTTGTTTTTTATGGCACATTATTGTAAAGATTCAACTTTGGGTTATTTATAATGTTCTGGCTCAAAGGTTTTAAACTTAGTGTATAGGATACAAACTAAATAAAGGCAAATCACAGTTTTTCTCTTTTATTTATTTATGTATCCTGCTGTATTGAATTATACCACTGGTGTGATTGCATACTATGTCTTCCCCAAATGGCCTCAATGACAGAGTGCTCAAATGCCTGTTGAAGGCTGCAGAGCAATCTCTCCTAGGGAAGACAGCACTTCATACTCTAGAGGACAATTCACACCCCGTGTCAACCTTCTAGTGTATGGTGTATATAACAAATACACACACTTAAAAAACAAGATACAGAAATACGAGCAGCCATATGCTCATAACTCAGACACCTAGCTCGCAGAACACATAGAAACCCTAGAGATAAATCTAAACAAAGACCAGAAAGAAAGCTTTGGCAAGAACTCTGAAAGGTTACAGCAAAGGAAGGAGAGTATATTTAGTAAATAGTGTAGGGAAAATTAAATTTCCACATGCAAAAATTGCATCTTTATTTTACCCTTGAACAAAAACTAGTTCTAAGGGGATATGCTCTTCTATTGTCAGGCCTGAAATTCCAAATCCCCTAGAAGAGAGATCAGGGGGAAATGTGTCTGGATGATCCTGATAAGAATTTTTAGATATTGCAACTCAGGCCACATGGGTAACATCAGTGCTATATCAAACTAACAACAAAAGAAAAAATTAAAAAATCAAACAGCAACTTGTACATTAAGAAGAGACATTTACCAATTATTTCTCTGATAAGAGGTTATACTTAGCTCTACCACTCAGTAGTAGGGAAGCAAACAGCAGTTAAAACCAGGCAAAGGACTTGAGTACACAAGTCTTCAAAGCATGTATTCAAATGGATGTTGGAGTTTCATTGTTGTTGAGTCAGAGGTATCATCTCCTATCTTACCTGGCTGGTGCCACTAAGCAGTGACAGGCCTGTGATTACATGAGCTGGTCAACAGTAATGAGTTCATAGGTGAGTGTTAGGAGGTGAGGCCAAATTGGAAGGGACAGGCTGGAGAGGTGAATTTAGAGCAATGGTTCTCAATCTGTGCATGGCGACGCCCTGGACGTCACATTGGATATGCTCCATATCATATATCTATGTTATGATTATAACAGTAGCAGAATTACAGTTGTGAAGTAGCAAGAAAATAATTTCATGTTGGGGGTTACTATACCTTGAGGAACTGTATTAAGGGTAGCAGCATTAGGAAGGCTGAGGACCAGTGATTTAGAGTATGTATCCTGTTCTTGGACCCTTCCATTCTCTCACTTTTTGCTTCCAAACGACCATGGTGGCTGCTATCCTTCCTCCACTATACCTTTCTGCCTAATACAACTGTTTGTCACAGGCTAATAGTAACATGTCAATTACAACCATGAACTGAAATTATCATACTCATGAGATGAAATAAATCTTTCTCCCTCACAACTGTTTCTCTTAATATTTTGTCACACCAAAAAAATGAAGCTTACTAACATCCCATTAATTGTTAGAAAAACACATAATCAAACTGCTATAAGGTACTAATTGGCTTTGTATGAGGATGCTGCTATCAAAAGTCAAAAGATTAGAAATGTTAATGAGGAGCATTTAAATGTGAACTCCAGTATATTATCCATTATGTTATTAGAGGAATGTATGGTAAAGTTATTATGGAAACGTGTATATTTCTAAAAAAATAAGATACAGAACTGTAATAGTATCCATAAATTCCTCTTCTACCTGAAGGTAAGGATGGAGTCACTACTTCATGATGGTGCCTTTGTCCTCATGTATATTGCTACCCTAATCATGGTGGCTAAAATAAATACTCTTCTTTGAATAGTTGAAGAAACTATGGTGAGTGGGTGTATTTGTGTGCATGTATGTGTATGAATACACATGTACACATATATGTACATGAATATATGATAAAGTGTTACTCTGACTTGGAAAGATGGTACTGGTATTTGACATTGCATGCCTGAACTTGAAGGGCATTATGCTTGGCAAAATAAAACAAATATGTAAAGAAAAATATGACATGTTCACACCTATACATGGAATTTTTAGAATGTCAAATATACAGAGAGAGAGAGAAAGAACTAAAATATCACAGGGGGAAAGCAGGAAAGAAAATTGGAAATATAGTTTAAAGGATACAAAGTAGCAGACCTATGAAACCTGGTATGTAGGATGAATAGTATGGATGATAAAAACTTAAGCCTTTGAGTAGATGACTACGTCGTACCAACTCCTGTCACAAAAGCAAGAACATAACTTGAAGTGATGGGTATTTTAAATCACCTCACTATAGTTACCATTTTTTTCTGTTTCTAGGGATGCTATCCCTAAAAAGGTCTTTCATACCTTAAATAGGCATTGCATTGTTTGTTAAGAACCACAACAACACAACAACACAACAAACAAACACAAAGGGTGGCTCCATGTACCATCAAGGTCAGTGTCCTCTCTAGGGGAGATGTGGTCTTCTCTTCAACGCAATTCTAGGCTTCTATGGTTTAAAACATCATGTTTTCCAAAGCAAGACATTTTCCTGGGGGAAAGAGCAAGATACTCAATGACTCTAAGTTGTGGCCCCTGCTCTGCTTTTTTGAACTCTTGCTATAAAAGATCAGAAAGCAAAAAGGATTTACCTTTCTAGATGAGAAAATTGACCCTGACAATCAGGAGAAAATCGGAAGCTCTAGCTACATAACATTAATAGTTCAGACAGTCACCAACCTACCAACATCTCTTGGCAGTCAGTTGCCCAGTTATAAATTTTATTTGTGATTATTTTTGCATATGTATGATGTGTTTGTAAGTGTGTGCATATGTACTCATGCATGCACGTACATGACACAGTAACAAGTGTGTTGATCAGAGGACAACTATGTGAAATTAGTGCTCTCCTGTGAGGTCTGGGAATACCACCCTGACCATCAGACTTCTTTGACAAGCACCTTTACCTGCTGAGCAAACTTGCTGTCTTGTTCATAAAAAATAAATTTTTCATACTGCACCACTCTTGGGAAAAATAGGGTGTCAGTTTCTCACATCTTTCAGGTTTATCTCACTCCAGACACAGATCTCAACATCTGTCTTTCCAGACTGGAGTGTGGGTGGTGACATCACTGTCAACGGTGCTTTGCCATCACTATACCAGGGCCAGTTATCCATGATTGATGTTGCCAAGAAAATAAACAGCACTTCTTTATGGTCCTTTACTTAAGAACACAGAGAAATTTGGAGCACCAATTAGTGTATGAGTTGCATTTTTTCTAGAATTCTTTAATTATACACACAGAGTTAGTTAAATGGGGTCATATGGATATATGCATACTTTCTATTACTATTGAAAAATTATATTTTATATGCAAATAAGCATGGGCATTAATCAAAATTCTCAGAAGCATGAAATCCAATAGTATATGTATGGGCATGTGCATTTTATGTGCATATATATATATATGTATATATATACACACACACACACACACCACACACACACACACACTCATATGTGTATATATACACACATATATATCTTAGATATTAGTCATGGTGCTGCTAGTACTTGTCTTAGCACAAAATCTAGAGAGTCTTGAATGTCATGGGCTAGAGAAAAAGGTCTTTTCAGACCCAAGAGAGAATGGAAACTTACATATTCCTTTTGTTTTTCTTCTATGAGGGACTCTGGCCAGTTGAATGCTACCTGCTCATAAAGAAGAAAGCTCTTCTCTATTCATTCCATCAATTCAAATTTTAGTCTCTCCAGGAAATATCACCTAAGATAAACTCAGAAACTGTGCCTTGCCAGATACCAAAGTCTTCTCAGTTCAGTTAAAGTGTTATGTAAAGTTAACAATGAAAACAAGGAATTTTATGCCATGGCCAAAATATTTAGCCATATACGTAAATGAAATTTAGTTCTTCCATAATTTATTTCTGTATATTCTGATATCAGAGGTAAATATATTCTACCTTTATTGTTTCTAGTTAGTTACAAAGGAAGAGTTAATGTATATGTACAAAGTGGTTAGAAATGATCAAGTATGTCTCAGAATATCTAAATAAGAATTTGATTCCCATAGATACTGAATAATGTCATGGATGGAATGATTGAAAGTGTCTGAAATTGTTGGGTATCAATGTCTTCTATATTGAAACCTTTCCTGGCGGAAGGATATAAACTCCAGGAAAGTAATAAAACTTGCAAGGCCCAGAAGACTCACAAAATCAGGAAGCTCAGGTTATGAGGCTAACTAGACCCCATCCTCTTGGTTATATCAGATATAAACAATTCCTGTGGAAGAGAGGACTCTTCAGTGGAGCTGCCTACAAGCTGAGCAGGGAACTCCCGAGATGCATCTTTTATGAATTATTCTCCATTCTGGAGGGAGAGTTTTAGTGATGTAACTCCTTTTCATTCATTCATGTATCTTAAGGCAAACCATCACAAATGTTCCTGTAAGTTACTTCAATAAACTTATGGATTCACTGAGCTAGATTTGAATAGAATTATTATTTCCTGTTTATGGTCAGTTATTTGAGTGAACAAATATTTGCCCTCCAAAAAGTCATGTAACTTCAAAGTCAAACCCAATTATAATGGTAGATGGTGATTAGCTAGAAAAGTAATAAAGATGTAATTGTGTGATACAATTTTTTACATTTTATTACATGTATATAATATCCTATATATATATATATTTAAAGTAATATATATATTACTTTAAAATGCAACATGTTTTGATTACACACACACACACCAACTACTCCCAGATCTATTTGTTCCTTATTTACTCATTTTATGTACATATATTTATATATATCAATTCCAGTTTGTACTCTCTAGATAATTTTTGATGTGTAGCCTTACATTGAGGTAGACTTATCAGAGGCCACACTTACAGCAAAAGCTGCCTCTCCCACAAGCTAAATTTGCCCATGGTTTCCTATCTCAGAGTGAAATTTCATGTGTGCCTCTCATATGTATGCTGGGGCTCATTCTGGATTCCCTTTCACAGGTCTTGTCCACATTGTCATGGCTACTGTGAGTGTATGTGTGCAGCTGCATTGTCCGTAAGATGCTACATCTTTGTAGTTAACCACTGCTTCTGCCCCTTACAGTCTTTCTGCCCTCTATTCTGCAAAGATCCCAGAGCCTTGGAATGAAGGTCTATGATACAGCTTCCCTATTTTAGACCTGAAAATTCTACAGTTGCTATTTACTTATTTATTTACTTACTTACTGCACCTTGACCAGTTGTGCTTCTCAGTTAATCACTACCTATTCCAAAATGAAACTTCTTTGAGATAGTCTGAAGTATACATTAATCTATGTGCATAAGAACAAACTATTAGGAGCCAATTTATCACTATGTCCAGTTAGCAGAAAAGTAGTTGTAGTTTCTTTCCTAGGGCTTAGGACCTAGGACTGTTTTAGCCATAATTTCTTGGAGTTGTCATTCTCATACTGAACACCCACAGTCTAACAAATAAAAGAACAGTAACAGAAATGAGTTATTTCTTTTGAAATTGTCAGGTAATGAGATTTTCTAGATACTCAGGACAGTAAATGCTATTGATAGTGTAATTGAGCAACTGAAAACTTAAATCCTACTCCCCAGTGGTACACTTCCTCCAACAAAACCACACCTACTCCAACATAGCCACACCTCCTAAAAGTGCCTAATAGTGAAAAATAGGAATGGAGATATTTTATATTTATTATTATTATTATTATGTAAAAAGGAACGTAACTACATCATGCTCTTGCCCTAAGGTTTTGTGAAAAGTGGAACTTCCCAATGATAGGCAAGTTAATCTGCTGAAGAGAATTTCTAAACAGCAGTCTTCAGGCTGTTGCATGCTTGTGTTTAACCACTTATGCTCAGGTTTCCAGGGAAGAGCCAGCTGGCAGGCAGAGTTTATGTTTGAAAAGGAATCATGTGGAACAGGTTGTGACCATTTGCAGTCTGACCAGGTAGATAAGGAAGGGAGAGCACAGAAAGAGACATCCTGGTATGTACTTGCCAATGAGATTGACAAGATTGACACAGGTTAAATGAAGCCAGGTGCTGAGCCTGAGGATAGTGACAAAGCAGCTTGAAGGTGTCTGCAGTTCTACCACTGGCATACAGGTGCCAGAAACCTTGGCACACGGACAACAAATGAGCATGTCGTTATCATTAATTCTTGCAAAATAGCACTAGCTGACAATTCAGTTCCCTGCTTTCCCATAATGCAGTGCCCTCCACTCTCACGCTATGTAGGTTTGCCAGGCACAGGCCATACTTGTACTCTACTGGGAGTAGTGTATGGTCTAAACTCCAAAGCCTGGACAGAGGTGAATTATGGGAGTATGGGAGGTTGAAAGAAATACTGGAGAGTCACAGTAGGTAAGGCTTATTTTATTCACCAGCACACAGGCTTCTAGGTAGGTAGACACCATCAGGAATCTAGGTACGTGCCTAGGCACACACAGAAACTAGCATACAGACTTCCAGAAAGATAAACATAAGCAGTCAGGCGAAAGCAGAGATGCAGGTTGCTGACACTAAGGCCATATTTATAACAATACTTACACACAAGTGGCACTCTGCTATAAATAGACTTTTAATAACTATATGCTAGATTGCTTCCCTTTATTTAGGGGTTCCCTGGATTTCTGGCATCAGACATTTTGTGCTGACTCATAGCTTCCTACCCCAGATATCCAGTATTATTCATGCTTGCCCATCCTGAATATCTATATTATATATATTGATAAATATGAACTGGTCCTTATGGTCTTCTGTTCCCTATAAGCAGACATCCTAACGAGCTATTATCCACATGACACTAATTCTGCAAGCATGTAGAATTCATGAGCTGTGAAACAATCTGGATTCCACTAATATTTTAGTAGAAAGGATAGAAGGCCATGCAGAAACCTGCCAATGGGAAATATATATGGTGCTGATTATGATATGCAGGATAACATAAATGATATGATCAAGGATGAATGATACCTCTCTGGGGTAGGGAATAAATATATAATATATTATATATCCATTATATATGAAATTATATATAATATTTTATATATTGTATAGAATACAATTAATATTATGATACATATGTATATATAAAGTCCTGTATATACACACACACACACACAATTCACACACACACAATTAGATTATAGACTCACAACAAGAAGTAGTTTCCCTTGAGTCTCAAATAAGACTTGAGAGTTGAATTGTGATAAAGTGAATTTATAACCTGAGACTATTGGGATAGAGGGACTGAATTTTGCATTATGGACAAAACATGATAGATAGGGCCTTGGACAAAGAATACTATAACTTTGAATATCTTCTTTCTAGTTTTGTGTGCTGGATGTTTGGTATTTATTGTGGATATATCAAGTTGGTCAAACAATTAAGAGGTATAGACCAAAGAGGGTAGCTAGATTATGGGAGCATCATCTTTGGAATTGATTGATGTACGTTTCCTAGAACTTGGTTCATTTTCTTCTGTATGAATTGTTATAATGGATTCTGGCTCAGGTCTTGAACTTCTCTTCTGTATGAATTTCTCACTACTCCTATGCATATTGAGATGCCATCATAGTAAGGACTATACCTAGACTATAAGCTTTTTGGAGTAAGACTTTTATATAAAATTTATTTTTATTATTCACATAAATAAATGTACATTGAATTTAAAAAATAAAAGCATATAGGGTGAAATTTAAGTTGAGCTAATGAAAAGTCAAAATAAAAATTTAAATAAGATAAAAGTTGATTTAATTCACAAATAAAATATTTGGGTAAGTGGCCAGGTATCAGATTGTTGACTCCCAAGTTTTTAGTCACCTGACTTGTGCATAAGTCTGTTTTGCTGTCCTCAGGATGGTTTACATTTCATGGTCAAGGGTCTTTTAGTGTCATCCTCACTTTCTTAATCATATATAGCAAGAAACAGAACTAAAGAAATGAAAGAAAGTCCTGTTTTCTTCATAGATGCTTTGAAGAAGTTGATTAAAACCCTTTTATTTCCCACAGGAAAGAATAATTAGTTTGTCCTCCTTGCAAAGAAAGCTGGACATGGTTTTCATTATTCTAAATATTTTTAGCTCACAAATGCACAAATGAAAGAGTGGACATTAGGGACAGATAGTATTTTAAGGTAAACCATATAGATCCCTCAGGACCATTGCTTGCAAGTCTAACATATGACTGCAGTTTAGGGCTTGAAAAGAACAGGATTTGCTGAACATCATGCTAAATACCTGTATTCCTAGAACCAGGGAGGCAGGATTGAGGGCTACTTGGGCTACACAGTGAGACCTGGTTTAAAAGAACAGAAAACAAAGTAAAACTGGAAACCCAACAAAGGAAATCAAACTGGAAACTTATTGCATCATAGTTCAAGAAGCCTAAAATCCGAATGGAGTTTCAATGGACCAAAATAAAGATCAATGCTATCTGTCTTGTTTTTTCCAAAAGCTGGTGACTAGTCTGTTTTATTTCCTTCTCTAGCTTAAATAAGTTACCCACAATCCTTAGCTCAAATTCTCTGTCCATCTGGTCAACACAGGATTTGATCTTCATTAAAGTTGACACATCTCTTTCTTTTCCTCTGCTTTGTTCCATTCAATCCTAACAACCCTCATCTAAACTGTCCCAGAATTTCTTGCCTAGTTTCTTGAACCTATATTGGACTTATGTGTATAACACAAGATGTTTAAGGCATTACAAGACCCTTACTCTTAATCACACATGAGTGCATGCGTGCTCGCGTGCGCGGACACACACACACACACTAAGTAACATTTCACAGTCTCTGCATTGCGATAGAAAGTTGAGGATACCTTTAGGAGAAATCAGCCCATCATGACGTAAACGTTTAGAGAACAAACTTCAGAAAAATTAGTAAACAACATTGAGACATTGATGTCTCACCTTGATTTTGAAATATTTGTGTGTTGTTGTTGTTGTTTTGTGTGTGTATGAGAAAGAGAGACAGAGAGAGAGAGAGAGACAGAGAGACAGACAGACAGACAGAGACAGAGAGAGAGAGAGACAGAGAGAGAGAGAGAGAGAGAGAGAGAGAGAGAGAATGCGTGTGTGTGTGTGTGTGTGTGTGTGTTGCGTCCGCCTTGGCCAGCAAGTAAGACGCGACACGGTCGGATCCTTCTCAGTCAGCTTTATTCCAGGAACGGCTCTTGACTTAAGGATGGGGAACTGGACGAGGGACTAGGATAGGGATGTATGGCCGGGGACCGGACCGGGAAGGCAAGGGAAGGGAAGGGAAGGGAAGGGAAGGGAAGGGAAGCGAAGCGAAGGGCCAAAAGGGCCGCAGCAGCAGAAGCGAGCTGCTTATCTAGCTGCCCTAGGCGCGCTGGGTGATGTGTCCTCTCAGGATAGGTTAAGCTGCCAATACCTCATTAGCATAAGCCCGCTCAGGAGGGGCACGAGGCCGATGCATGCTCAAAGGACTTGTTTACCAGTTTCTGAGCTGGCCACTCTGGAAGCCAGCTGCTTACATTGTAAACACGGCTGCCTACATCTCCCCCTTATTTATTTATTAAATTTGAAGTAGGTTACCTCTGGGCCCTTCAGACCTTAGGCATCCCACACCCAAGCATGCTTGAACTCATTCATTAGGTGTTTGGTGTGAGACGATTGAAAGCACACCTAGAAGGTCGCCGCTAGCGCAGCAAGTCAGCGGTGGAAAACAGAGGTCCGAGCCCTTGTCCAAAGTGAAGGCATTGTAATGGGAAAGTTTATATTTCTGCCATACCCGCCTTCATGCCTTTTTCAGGGAAAGGTACATTTGGCACAAAACCTCTATGCACTCGGACATGCTTTCAGAGAATCTATCTCAGGATTGAGAACATCTCTAGTAGAGGCGCTCCTCGTACTCCCTGCTTCAGAAACATTGAGGTGATGCTGTAGGTGCCTCATGAGTGTACACCTTTGGCAATGGTCAAGATGGTCAGGATCTAGGGATTATGCCTGGATGGCCATTACTGGGTCCAGAAAGCTCCCCACTATGCCTCCCTAAGGGAGGCCAGCCAAATACCTGGGGGAGTGCCTTCCTCCATGGCAGTCAGCGCCTGGTAAACAACAACCTTATGTCCTGCATGGTCATGGCACAAATGACACAGAAACCAAAGGCAGAAACCACATCCTAGGAGAACAACAGCTCCCCAGATAAATACTCCCGCTCATTCTTTAAAGAAAATTGAGGGCACCCTTGACCCAAGTGGTGAGCCCCTCCAAAGTAAAGGGATCCAGGCGGGTGCCATTCAGGGTAGCGATCTGCAACAGGAGCCTCCTGGATAGGTCCTCATCTTCCTTCGACCGATTTCCTTTCAGGTACTCAGACAGGAGGCGACTCTGATTGAGAGACTGAGAAGAGTTATATACCAAAGGAATAATATACAGTCCCCTGAGAGAGGAGACGCAAGAGAGCTGAATAAGTTTATATTTAAACAGGTTAAAACTGGGAAAGGTATTAAGGTCAGCCTCCACCGTTACCGGTACAAAGGTAGGCAGTCTGACAATAAAGGCAGTGTCATTCCTGCCTTCCCAGCACTCTGCATTTAGTAGAGTTCTTTGGCAAAGATATGGTGGCATTGTAAATCATAAATAGCATGGTGATGTTTAGGGAGTCATCAGTCCAGTTTGAGGCGTCCCCCGAACCTTGGTGACGATCCCAAACTTACCTGAACAAGCACGTTTCTCAAAACCTCTGCGTCAACCTTACTATCTGCAAGGGGATCCAACCAAGCAGATACATTGGCTAATACAAGGCGCAGAGTTTTGATTTTGGCAAAGCATACAAACACAAAAGGTAGAGAAAAGGTAGGAAGGACCGGGGAGTTAGAATGGACCGGCATAGGCACTGGCCAGGTGCGTGTGACGGCCCACAAAGGTATAAAGTCACCCGGTATCCATAGTAGTAGTAGGGTCAAAAACAGGATCTATGCCCTCATCATCCTTTTCTCCGTCTGGGACTGCCGGGCTGGAGATCTTCCGAGTCAATCTCTCGGGTACCCAGATGGGGTTTTCTTGGTCCTCTGGAAAGACACAAACAGAACCTCGTGCCCTTAAGAGCACGGGATCGGGCCCTCGCCATATGTTTGTTATAATATCTTTCCATTTTACTTTCTCTGGTGGAGGGCGTAGGTGATTATGATGCCTGTCAGCAGCAGACTGACCCTGAGCATCCAAATTTAGGAAATTTAAGGTAAATAGTGCTAAGGATAGTCTATGCTTGGGGGTAAGGCCGTGGCCTATTCCCTCTTTTTGTTTTTGAAGGCATTCTTTGAGCATGCGGTGTGCTCGTTCTACAATGCCCTGCCCCTGGGGGTTGTAGGGCAGTCCATGAGTGAGTGAGACTTCCATGCGTTGGCAAAAGGAAGAAAAGGCCTGTGCCGTGTAGGCTGGGCCATTGTCCGTCTTAAGCGTTTGGGGTTTTCCCCAAGCTGCCCATGCTTCCAAGCAATGAGTAGTTACATTGGTAGTTCTTTCCCCAGTGAGGGAGTAGCATGGATGATACCTGAACAAGTATCCACAGAGACATGAATATATTTTAATTTTCCAAATTCTGTAAAGTGAGTGACATCCATCTGCCAAACCCTGAGGGGTGAAATGCCTCGAGGGTTGATGCCCACATGCGATGGATGTAAGTGTATAATGCATTGGGGGCAATCGAGCACAATTTGGCGTGCTGCAGCCCGCGGCAGGTTGAATCTCTGCTGCAATGCCTTAGAATTTACATGAAACAACTGATGGAACTGTGTTGCACGATCCCAAGCAGTGCTCAGGAAGATGCATTCTTTCTTAGCCCATAGGTCTACAGTGTCATTTCCAGCGCTCAAGGGTCCTGGTAATCCTGTGTGAGCTCTAATGTGCTGGATAAAGAATTTGTTGGTGCGCTGCCTAATTATGTTTTGTAAATCTTTAAAGAGGGCGCACACTGTGCTACTGGCTCTGATGGGTCCTGCGACCTCTAGGACTCTGACACTGTTCACTACGTATGCAGAATCGGAGAGTAAGTTAAAAGCAAAATGACACGCTCTGAAAACTTCCAGAACTATCCGCAACTCAACAACCTGAGGTGAACCAGGCTGGAATTGGCACAGTACAGGCTGAGAGTTCCCTACTAGGTATGCTCCACAGCCATTTTTGGAGCCATCAGTGAAAATATTAGGTACATTTTTCAAGGGACTATGAGAGGTGACAGAAGGAAAAACTACAGGATGCTCCTTGAAAAAGGATAATAAAGGATGTTTGGGGTAATGATTATCTATAATGCCATCAAAACTACAGGTCAAAATGGCCCAGTCATCTATTGTACCACATAAGACCCTCACCTGGTAAGCAGAGTAGGGTGTTATGAGTGTATCAGGCGTTCGTCCAAAGTGCTGCACACATAGGCGAATGCCCTCCTGGGCCAGACGAGCTACTGTGGTGGGATAATGTTCAATGGATTTGCTTGGAGATATTTTTGGGTGGACCCACAAGAGTGGCTCATCCTGCCACAAAACCCCTGTAGGTTGATTACGTGTGGCAAGGACACATAGGATTATGGGTAGCTCTGGTTTTAGTCTTCCTAGGAAGGCTTCCCTCAAGCTCTTTTCTACCTTCTCAAGTGCAGCTCTGCCTTCCGGAGTCAGGAGACGGGGCGAGTCAAGAGCTGAATCACCCATCAATATCTCATACAAAGGTTTTAATTCCTGGTTAGACAGATGTAGATAAGGACGTATCCAATTAATGTCCCCTAGCAATTTTTGAAAATCATTTAGGGTTGTAAGGTTGTTCTTACGTAATTCAAATTTTTGAGGTACTATGTCCTTGATACTTATTTTTGCCCCAAGGTATTTCATTACCTTGCTTTGCTGAACCTTTTCTGGAGCTATTATCAGCTGTCTTTTGTCTAAATGCTTGATCAACTCTGCATAGACACGGTCCAACAAAGGTTCAGTTTTTGCTGCTATTAAAATGTCATCCATGTAATGAAGACAATGAACCTGGGGAAATTTTTCCCTGACAGGGGCTAAGGCCTCTGCCACATATAATTGACACATGGTGGGGCTATTGGCCATGCCTTGAGGCAGTACTGCCCACTGGTACCGCTGGTCAGGTTCCTCATGATTAATGGATGGAACTGTAAAGGCAAATCTCTCACTGTCCTTTTCACAAAGTGGAATAGAAAAGAAACAATCTTTAATGTCAATGACAATAATAGGCCAATCACGAGGTAGAGTAGATAGTAGAGGCAATCCTCTTTGAACCGGCCCCATGACCTGCATCTGACGGTTTATGGCTCGCAGGTCATGTAGCAGCCTCCAATTCCCTGATTTCTTTTTTATAACAAATATGGGAGTGTTCCAGGGAGAGATAGAAGGTTTAATATGTCCCAACTCTAATTGTTCTTTGACTAGTTGTCTAGTGGCTAGCAACTTTTCTGAGGAAAGAGGCCACTGGGGAACCCACACTGGCTCCTCAGTCTTCCAGATAATGGGTATACTAGGTCCAGTGGCCACTAGGAAAAACCCAGTCCCATGCGCAGCCCTTTAGACTGCAGTTGCACTGGTTCCCTTCTCTCTTGGAGATGTTTTCCAGTGCCATGAGATGGATGCCATCCCATGTCTGTCATCATGTTTGTTGCCTCTGTGGAATAATGTGTGTTTGTCAATCTCAATTTCATGGCTTTTAACAGGTCTCTGCCCCAAAGGCTAATAGGTAAAGATAACACAAAAGGTTGGAAGGTGCCTTCATTTCCTTCCTTGTCTTTCCAAGATAATGTACCTGCGCTTAAATCGGGCGATTTTGCATACCCGAGCCCTTGTAGGGTTTGGGTTGATGCTTGAATAGGCCAGTTTTTAGGCCAGTCTTTTTGGCTATAATGCTACGGTCAGCTCCTGTGTCTAATAGGCCCAATATTTTTCTGCCGTTAATTTCCAATTCTATTATAGGTCTTTGGTCCAAATCTAAAGATAAGAAGGCGGCTTCAGTCCCGGAGGATCCGAGGCCTTTATTTCCCCTTATTACATTTTTACTGGGGAACATATTATGTAAGCTGGGTAGCATTACTATTTGAGCAATTCTGTCTCCTGGTGAAATGGCCACGATACCCTGCGGAGAGGAGGCAAGGATCTTAACTGCACCCTCAAAATCGGCATCTATAACACCAGGATGTACCATGAGACCTTTTAGGGTGGAAGAAGAGCGTCCTATCAGTAGACCCACTGTGTCGGGAGGCAGTGGGCCCTGGAAGTCAGTCTCAATAGGTTGCACACCCATTTGGGGTGTTAATACGAGTCTGGTGGTGCAGCGCAGGTCCAACCCTGCTGAGCCCGTGGTGGCTCTCCGAGGCTCCAACCCTGCTGAACCTGGAGTGGCTCTCCAAGGCTCGGGCGGTGTAGGTTGGGCTGACTCTGCCCCTCTACTGCTCCATATATTTAAGGGCCCTGGAAGCATGGGCCCTGCTGCACGTTTTTTGACTGTGTACTACCATAACCAGAAGGCAGCATTTGGCTCTCAGGGTTCCTTGTCGATCTGCATTCACTGGCCCAATGATTACCCTTGTGACATTTTGGGCATATTCCTGGTGGCCTCAGACGAGGGGTATTCCCTTGTTTTTCCCTGTCTCTTTGTCTTTCCCTGTCTCTTTGGGGCACTGACTCTTAAAGTGTCCCTGGCGGCTGCAGTTGAAGCAAGCCCCTGCAGCAGGGGTCCTGCCTTTATCCTTAGACAACTGCATAACTCAGCTGCCAAGCCAGAGTTGGACAATGGTCCACCAATCTCCCTACAAGCCTTCATCCAAGCCTGCAAGCCCTTTGCTTTCCAGGGGGTGATGGCCATCCTGCACTCTTTGGTGCACTGTTCAAACACCAATTGCTCTATCAATGGCATGGCTGTATCAGGATCGCCAAATATTCTCCCTGCGGCTTCCATCATGCGAGCCACGTAGTCGGAGAAAGGCTCAGTAGGACCCTGGAGGATTTTTGTTAAATTGCCAGAAACTTCTCCCCTATTGGGTAGAGCCTTCCAGGCTCTAACAGCCATGGCACTAATTTGGCCGTACACAGCTGGCGGGTATGCTGTCTGGTTACCTGCCCATTGTCCCTGACCTAGAAACATATCCAGGTTCCATAAGGGCTGTCCTGCGGCGGCATTGGCTTGAGCCTGTCCTTGAGCATAATCACTGTAAATAGATTTCCAATCAAGATATTGCCCCATAGTTAAGCAGGCTTTCACAGTACTTATCCAATCAGATGGTGTCATGGCCTGTGTCGCTATCCTTTCTATCAAGGATTGCATGTAGGAAGCATTAACGCCGTAAGTCCTGACTGATTCTGCAAGATTTTTTAACATCTTGATATCCAAGTGCTCATGATATCTTTGTTGATTCGGATCTTCAAAAACTGGGAAGGCCATACGCGCTTCCTTCCAAGTCTCAGGGCAGAACGATTGAGTCCCTGGAGTCCCTGGGGGTGGACCGGCCCGAGGAACCTCCGCATATGGAGGCGGGCCTAGGGGCGGAGCTGTGGGCGTCTCCTGAGCAGGTGGTTTAAGCTTCTCCGCCCCATGTTTGCCTTTCCTCCGCCTAGGGAGGGTCACAGACTCCCTTTCAACTGATAGGTTCTCTAGATCCTCCTCCATCTTTTCTAAATTTTCTTCTTCCGCCATCTTGTCTAAGTTCCCTCCTTCCTCCTCATCTGAGCTATCGGAGCTGGAGGAACTCTCTGTCTCTAAATCTTTTATGCTAGGATAAATGTTGGAGGCCCTTTTTCGTCCTTTGTCTTTTTACACTTATGTCCTGGACAATGACAATTTAAACAGAAACAAAGACTACATACTAGGAAAAACATAATTACGACACCCAGACCGACCCACACCTGGTCTACAACAAACACAAACATGATACTTCTAAGGTTTCTCGTGATTCAATTGCCACTTTACCATGGACCTATGACCATGGACCTTATGACGCCGCTTTACCTCGGACCTTGTGACGGCCCTATTCACCGGGCACTTTCTGTGACGCAGCTTTTCCGCAGACCTTGTGACGGCCCTACTCACCGGGCACTTTCTGTGACGCCGCTTTACCACGGACTTTGTGACGGCCCTATTCACCGGGCACTTTCTGTGAAGCCGCTTTACCGCGGACCTTGTGACGGCCCTACTCACTGGGCACTTTCTATGATGCCACTTTACCGCGGAACTTGTGATGGCCCTACTCACCGGGCACTTTCTGTAACAATAAACATACCTGTACCGCAGTTCCTAGCTGCTGAGTTCTGAATCCACGAAGGCGAAGTCCTCAGTTCCCCGTACGGGCCACCATATGTGGCGTCCGCCTTGGCCAGCAAGTAAGACGCGACACGGTCGGATCCTTCTCAGTCAGCTTATTCCAGGAACGGCTCTTGACTTAAGGACGGGGAACTGGACGAGGGACTAGGATAGGGATGTATGGCCGGGGACCGGACCGGGAAGGCAAGGGAAGGGAAGGGAAGGGAAGGAAGGGAAGGGAAGGGAAGGGAAGGGAAGCGAAGGGCCAAAAGGGCCGCAGCAGCAGAAGCGAGCTGCTTATCTAGCTGCCCTAGGCGCGCTGGGTGATGTGTCCTCTCAGGATAGGTTAAGCTGCCAATACCTCATTAGCATAAGCCCGCTCAGGAGGGGCACGAGGCCGACGCATGCTCAAAGGACTTGTTTACCAGTTTCTGAGCTGGCCACTCTGGAAGCCAGCTGCTTACATTGTAAACACGGCTGCCTACATGTGTGTACAGTGTATATGGGTGCATGTGAACATGTGATTGTTTGCATGGGAAGGCCAGAGGCAATACCCTTAGTTTTCCTTACATTTTGAGATAGGACCATTTACTGAACTCAGCGATTATTAATTGGGTATCTGCCCAGTAATATCCGTGAATCTACCTGTCTCTGGAATACCCTTCCCTATAGCACTGCAATTTCAGTCATGCTTGCTCTGTTCAATTTTATACATACCTGCTAGACATCTGAATGCAGGTCTCCATTCTTGAATGGCAAACACTTTTACTGACTGAGCTCTCTTCTCAACCCTGATGTTTTTTCTGCGCTAGGTGTAACACACATGTGTTCACAATTTTAAAATAGCACTGAAATTCATGGCTTAAAATTGTTTTTCTTGTTCTCCATGTCACAGGTCCATTAGTGAGGATGGCCTAGAAGTCTAGAACCTTCCTTAGAGAGCTTGCTGCCTAGACAGCACTTCAATCTTAAAAGTTTCTGATCATTCGAGCTGCAAGCTCTTTTTCTCTCCTAATTTGACCCCACTGTGCTGGTTAATATGTATAACAAAAGATTCAGCCTTCTGTCATTCTGAAAGTCTGGCAGTGTGCATATTGAAGGGCCTCACACATGCTATCTAAGCACTGTAACATTTAGCTACTTCCTCAGCCCTCTTTTTACTTTGAGAGAAGATCTCAGTTGCCCAGGCTAGCCTTAAGATTAAGCTAGAGTCTAGTAAGGTGATGAACTGGCTTGCCTTGTCTCTCAATATCCAGGCTTATAGCCTGTGTCATCAGGCTACCAGACTTACCATTTTTTTTTAAATCATTTACTAATCATCTGGAAAACAAAGTGAAGGATAGACTCCTAGCATTTTTCATAAATTACCTCTAGACCAGTAATTCTCAACCTGTGGGTTACAACCCTTTGTGGGGCTTGTCAAATGACCCTTCACAGGCTTTGCCTAAGAATATCAGAAAACAGATATTTATATTACAATTTGTAAAACGTTACAGTAATAAAAGAACAAAGAAAATAATTGTATGATTGGGAGTCACCATAAAATGAAGAACTTTACTAAAGGGTCTCGGAATTAGGAGGGTTGAGAATCACTGCTCTAGAACAGTTATGTGTGTCAACCTGCTTTATGTGTGTCTATTTATAGATGTGATTTGAGAGCACAATCAACTCGTTTTCAGAAAAAAAGTTATCTTAGATAACACAAGCAGTCTGATGCAGTCAGATGAACATAATACACAGTTGAGACTTCCCTGGAGAAGACACGGGACCAGCGGAGCTCAGGTGCAGCATGTGAAGGGAGGGCCAGGCTTCCCCTTTAGACTTCTGGCTTGCTTTGTCAGCTCACAGAAGCATTTTCTTTACAGTATATCCTTTAACATATCTCTCTCACTGGCTCTGTGTTTTTGGTTGAAATCCTCTAATGATACCACTTGATTAAAGAAAAATCAGCATTTTGGGGTATTGCTTGGTGGTGTATATTGAAATTAAATTGAATGCACACACCACACACACACAACACACACACACACACACACACACACCACTGACTGACTATGGACATCGTCACCACCACCCCCCCAAAAAAAGCTAGACCTTTAGACAAGGTCTGAAGAATTGTAAACTTACTTTTGTAATCAAGGTTGATGTTAGGATTATATTTGTATTGACTATAAGTCACTGTTTTAAATCCAAAGATAACAGTTTTACTCTCTACATTTACCAGGATTATAGCAGTTGCCGTGACCAGTACAGTGCCGAACCTAGGTGCTCATCGGCAAATAGGTCTTTATTGTCTACGCTCTAAATCCAAGAAACTCCAACAGACAGTAAGTGCTTCAGCTCCATCAGTGCCCATAGTAGTAGGTAGAGAGAAAGGAACAGACAGCTATTTTCCTCACAGCAGCCCCCACCCCAGGAAGGTAGCGAGAATCAGTATTTCATGCTGACAGGCTTTCTTTTGAAAAAAACAAACTTACATTTAAACACTGAAATAGCCTTCCACTTTAAGGTTTATTGTTTTCTTCCGATGGTAGGGATTCAGAAAATGATAAAAAGCCACTTTCCCTGTTCCACATCAACTAAGGAGAAATGCTCTGTCTTGGCCGAATAAAGTGAGGTCAAAGGAAGACAGAAACACTCTGAGCAGGTCAGGAAATTTCTGGAATGCCAGGTCATGGCCACTAACAGTAAGTTACAGCTTGTAAGGGCCTGTGATGCTGAAATGCAATAAATTCTGAGTATGCCACAGCACAATGTGGGTGACGCTCATAACTCTTGACTGGAATGTGAATCACAGAACTCACATGGTGCGCTGACTTTGTTTCTGATTGAACGGAAAGGCTTTAGCATCAAGAACCCTGCCCTTTAGAGAGTGGTCCCTTGGTTCTCTGCCTGCTTGATGTCTCAACAGAGTCAGTCCCTCCTCTACCTTTGTCCTTCTTTTCACTTGCACCTGAGCTCACAATTCCATTTTCTTAAAAGTAATACAATGCCACTGGAATCGCTGTGAACCTTTAATGAGTTTTGTCTCTTAAACTATTTTATTGGCATTAGGGTTTTCCATCTTTGACCAATTTGAAAAATTCATGTTTTCTGTATGAGAGAGGCAATAGATATTCAGAGAAATTAACTTCTGGATCAAATGACCTTCCAGACTTGATTTTGAAAGGATTTCTACAGGAGTTTCCAAATAGATTTTTTTCCATCATTATTTTTTTTTCTTTAATTTTTATGGAGTGACTCAGAATTTGACTATTTGCATAATTTACCATGTTAGCTGTGGCAATTTGCAATTAAAAAATGGTCATGCTCCCCAGATGGTATTATTGAGTGACTTTCCTACTGTATTTCTTACAAGGTTGTCTTCCCAGTCTTTTCAAAATTTCATGTGGAGCTCTTGTGGACCTTGGGAGTTAGTGTTTCCAATGCTCACCATTGAAGACTGCACAATCGCCTTTCCTCATCCTGAGTACAAGAGATAGAAGTTTAAGCACAGTTTTCAAGCCAATGAACTGAACTATTTGCCCCTTTAATTAGCCACGGCAAACACAAATGAAAGGTAAATGCCAGCTTCGTCTATCAGTTAATGACTTTCCACTTAAAAAAATAAAGCAGAGAAATCTACATGGCTTTTGGTTAAATTAAAGAGTGACAGAATTGGTGAGTACCTCCTTATGGTACAGGAAAGACTTACAGTAAATTAAACTCATATCCAAACTTTCTCTTTATGAGTAGAATAAAAAAGAAGTGGATGCTCTCTGGTCTAGTACCAATCTTCAACCTTTTTCTCCAAGAAGCAGCCTTTTTCCATTTGTGGAAGGACTTGAGGGTTACCTTTCTAGTGTTTGTCTCTATGATCTCTGGATAGATAAAAGAAATACAAAGAGAAATGTTCTACACACAGCTAACTGGTGATGGGCTCAAAGCAGTTTCTATCAAACTAAGAACCCTGAGGGAAGACAGTGGGCTCAATGAAAGAGCAGACATACAAATGCATAGTCATAAAATGGCCATCACTCTAAGAGCAGGTTGAGGTATGACTTCATCCTTTTTGAATTTGTAGTCTGAAAAGAACAGATTTCCAACAAGAAAACACAAATGATGCCAAGAAAAGTTAGTAAAACCCTTCAATTGTCAAAGTAATTTATGCTCATGATTGGAAAAAAAATTAACTTCTTTTTCCTAGTAATAACCATTGTCAATCACTACTACTGAATCTTGCCATTCATTTTCCCTGAATTCGTAACACAGTATTCATATTAATTTTCCTGAACTATTGTGTAAACATGTAATATTCTATGAATTACACTTTTAGGTTACAGTATATCCTTAACGTCTTTGCATGTATATGCATTACTTGTCTATATTTTTTAAAATCATTATAAATCATCCTTCATAATTCTTTATTGTCTTACCCAGCAGTTTTAGTATTAACTTCCATTTGTGTGAAAAAAAAAAAAAACCTTCAAAAGATCTACTGTACATTTGAAAAGAAAAAAGAAATGACTCCAGTCAACAGAAACCTGGCAGTCTGTGATAAAAATAAATAAATAAAATTGAAACATATTGGTATATTTTACACTTGAAGGCAAGGAATTTGAAAGAAGCCCTAGAAAGGAGGTATTATTTGAGATAGATTTTGAAGAGTGAGTAGTGTTGCTATTGAAAGTGAGGAAAATAAGCCACACCAAGGCCAAACACCCAAGGATAAATAATGGCGTCCGCTTTGACATACTGCTCGATGGGTGGTGCTTGGCGAAGGGCTGGGAATGGATTAGATCAGTGAGTTAAGCTGTAGAAAAGATAAAGTTAGAGAAACACATCTTAGGGATTCAATTAGCTGTCTAGTCTGCACATAATAAGGTCAATTCTGGGTTTATTTCCATTTTAAAATGTGGATAGTGACTTTCAGTGGCCCATGCCTATCTCCCAGGGCATAGGAAATAACCTATGTGTACATTCCTTATAACAGTGTGGTTGACTGGGACTGGGACCTAGTGGTACACTGCTACACATTCTGTCAGACTTTCTGCCACAGAGACTTAACTGCTCCCTGAAAGTGTCAATTACTGCCAAGACTGTGAAATGCAAATGAGGAACAAACTTATTAAATTTTGTACACCGTCCATAAACAAGCCAAAAGTTCAACATGAAAATGTTGATATAATTATGTAAAATGAATCCAATAATTCATATGATTTGATGTGCTATTTCATTTTACTTATTAATCATTTGATTCATAGTTCTCTCCCCAATATGTGGTTAATATTTTATTGCGTGATTAAATATTAACTATATTATTTAGAGTCAGGCAACACTTCACCGCTGATGAAATCTCACGTTAACTCTCTGAGAATTTGCTTCAATGTGGATTGCCTACTGCTGCAGCTGCTGCAGTACTTTTACAAGGAACATGGGTGCAAATGGAATTCACCTAGTGTTATCCACACCTGTTACATCATGATAGTCATCTTCCCATCCCACTGTTAAACTTCTAGATGTCTATGTTGAATTTGAGAAGCACTTTTCCATCTTCAGAGATATTATCTACTTACCCTTTTTACCAGAAAGTGTTGTTCCTTTATTCTCATAACATGTAGCTTCTAAGCCTAATACTATTGTGAGCTTAGAAGGTATTTTTTTTAAAATCATTTATTTGTTCACTTTACACCCCAATATCAGCCCTCCTGTGAAGCAGAAACTTCTAGTTCTTTGGAAAGTTAGTTATGTCAAATGATATTTTGCTGGGGCACACAGGTGAAAGGCTGTCTTGCTAAAGCAAACACATGAAGACTGTTTTCTTGAAGCAGATACAGTGAAAGGATGTTTTGATATGGCAAACACATGAAAAGATGCTTGGTGAAGGAGTATAAATATGACCCCACAGACAGTGGGAGATGAGCACTGAGCATTGTGTTCTTTACTCCACCAGCTATTCTTCACTAACGACGTGCATGTATTGGTTTGCTTTGGATAGTGCTGAGCTCAACTTGAGATGACACCGCCATTGAGAGAAACTCACCCAAGAGCTGCTCTTGAGGCTTCTGCAGCAGCTCGCTGCTTCTGAGGCCTCAGCTCTGGCTGACTAGGCAAGCCTGGCAGTTTCTTTAGGATTGAACTACAGTTGCTGGTTTGTGCCTGGTGTCTGCTTGCTGAAAGAAGTGGACTGTAGCTGCCATTTTATGCCTGGTGTTTGCCTGCTTTGGGACTAGTCTTTAGCTGCTGACTTCTATTTGATGTTTGCTACAAAACTGAACTGCTGCCAAAAGAAGATCAGACTCACCCCCACCCCGCCAAAGAACTATTGCTGAATAGATCCACTTCCCCATATTCTAATAACTTTTCTTGTCTACTACCTCTGCTAGGTGGTGGGCTAGAGGAGAGGTTGAACCCTTACTAAAAGTAGGTTGCAAAAACTTAATGTCTATACCCATGTCTCCTCCCAGTACCCTTTCATTCATTTTCTTCCCCACTGTTACTTCCCCTTCTCCTCTGGGAAGAGGGAGACCCTCTGGGTATCACCCCCTCCCACACATCAAGTCACTGCAGGCATAGGCACATCCTTTCCTACTGAGGCTAGACAAAGCAATAGTTACGAAACAGGATTGGCAGGCAGATAACAGATTCTGGGACAGCTCCTGCTCCAGTTGTTGGGGGCCCCACATGAAGACCAAGCTGCACATCTGCCACATAAGTACAGGGTCCTGGATTCAGTCCATACTCGCTCTTTGGTTGGTGATTCAGTCTCTGAGAGCCCCCAAAGGTCCAGGTTAGTTGTCTCTCTTGGTTTTCCTGTGGAGTCTTTGTCCTTTCTGAGTCCCTCAGTTCTCCAACTCTGCCATGAGACTCCCCAAGCTCCATCTAATGTTTGGGTGGTGCGTCTTGAATTTCTTTCTATTGGCTGCTTGGTAGAACCTCTTGGAGGACAGTTATGCTAGGTTCCTGTCATCAAGTGTAACAGCATCATTAATAGTGTCAGGGATTGGTTCTTGCCCATGGGATAGATCTTAGTTCTATCTAGTCCTTTGTTAGCCATTCCCTCAGTCTCTGGTATATCTTTGTCCCAAAACATCTTGTAGGCAGGACACATTCTGGGTCAAACGTTTTGTGTGTGGGTTGTATTCCTTTTCTCTCTACTGGGAGTTCTGCTTGGCTACAGGGAGCAGCAACTTCAGGATCCATGTCCCCACTGTTAGGAGTCTCAGCTAATAGACACCCTGATTATCCCCACATCCCAGAAATATGGCAAGTCCATGACATTTCCTCCTCCCCTCCCCACACATACCATTTTCATTCTCTCTCCTTGCTCTCCATAAAACCTGATTCCTTCAACTCCACAACCCCCTCTCTCTCCCCATCTCCTCTCCCACCAAGTTCCTTCCCTCCATCTATCTCAGATATCTATTTTCTTTCTCCTTCTGAGAAAGATCAATATGTCCTCTTTTGGCCTTCATTGTTATTTAGTTTCTTTGGGTCTTTGGACTACATCTTGGTTATCCAGTAATTTATGGCTATTATCCACATATAAGTGAGAATATACCATGTATGTCTTTTCGATTCAGGGTTACCTCGCTCAGGACGATATTTTCTAGTTCCATCCATTTGCCTGCAAAATTCATGATGTCTTTGTTTTCATTGGCTCAGTAGTATTCCATTGTGTAAATGAAACCATATTTTCTTTATCCATTTTTCAGTTGTAGGACATTTAGATTGATTCCAGTTTCTGGCTATTAAAAATAATGATGGTATTAGGAAGTGTCCTTAGAAATGATAGAGCATCTTTTGAGTACATGCCCAGGAGTGGTATAGCTAGGTCTTCAGGTAGAACTATTCTCAAATTTCTGAGAAACTACAAAATTGATTTCCAAGGTTGTTTTACAAGTTTGTCACTCCAACATCAGGGGAGGAGTATTCCCTTTGCTCCACATCCTCACCAGAATTTTCTGTCCCTATAATTTTTCATCTAGCCATTCTGATGGGTTTAAGGTAGAATCTCAATGCATTTTGATTTTGATTTCCCTGTGACTAAAGATATTGTGCTTCTTTAAGTGTTTCTAGGCCATTTTAGAGCCTTCTGTTGAGAATATGCTGTATAGCTTTGTATCCTATTTTTACTGTTTTTTTTTTTTTTTTTTTTTGGTAGGGGGAAGGGTTGTTTATGTCTAACTTGTTGAGTTCTTTATATATTTTGGATATTAGTCCTTTGTCAGATGTAGGACTGGTGAAGAACTTTTTTTAATCTGTAGGCTGTTATTTTCTCCTACTGATGATGTCCTTTGACTAACAGAAACGTTTCGGTTTTGTGAAGTGAAGTCCGTTTATTAATTGTGATCTTAGAGCCAGAGCCATTGGTGTTCTGTTCAGGAAGATGTCTCCTGTATTGATGAATTCAAAGCTATTTCCCATTTTTTCTGTTCTGTTAGATTTAGTGTATCTGGTTTTATGTTTAGCTTCTTGATCCACTTGGATTCGAGTTTTGTGTAGGGTGATAGATATGGATCTATTTGCATTCTTTCTACATGTAGACATCCAGTTGATTAGCATCATTTGTTGAAGATGCTTTTTTTTTTCCATTGTATGGTTTTGCCTTCTTTGTAAAAAATCAGCTGTCCATAGATGTGTGGTTAATTTCAGGGTCTTTGATTAGACTCCATGAATCAACTTGTCCCTATACTAATACAGTTTTATTGCTATTGTTTTGCAGTATAGCTTGAAGTCAGGGATGATGCTCCTTCAGAAGTATTTTTATTGTTTAGGATTGTTTTACTAATTCCTGGGTGTTTTTGTTTTTCCATATGAAAAGTAGTCCTCTTTATATCAAAAAATTACCTATCTCTTTTAATGTCACTTTATACTTTTTAAATTCCTAGCTATGATATATCCAATAAACTTTTGTATAGCCTATGAAAATATTAATAATAGTCTCAGTCTTGTTACACAGTGATTTTAAAAATATATGTCACTTTAAAGAATGAATGAATAAATGCATACTACATACATTTTTTATTCTCCAGTGGCAAAGCATGGAAAGTGTAGATGTACCACTGACACTGACTTTTAAACTGGGAAGTCAGCAAGTCTGATTATGAGTAGCTTTGAGATATTGTTTAGGGAAACCCATATTAAAAACATTTGATAATTTTAAGTGTATTTTGATGAACATAAATAAATAAGCATTTGAGTGTTTTGTCTTGAATCCCAAGGAATCTCTTTGTACCCTTTTTGGAGATGTCTGGCACTAGAACACTGTAGGTCATGGAAGATTTTGGTGGTGAAGAGGCATGTGATTAGGATGATGTCTTTTTTTTTTTATTGGAAATTTTTATTTAACATTTCAGATGTTCTCTCCTTACCCCATTTCCCCCCTCCCTCCCAGGAAACTCACTATCCCTTCCATGTTACAGCATCCTTGTGTCATCAGGGGGAAAATGCAAAATTTCAAAAACAACCCTGAGATTTCCACCTCACACAAGTCAGAATGGCTAAAATCAAAACACAGGTGATAGCAGATGCTGGCGAGGATGTGGAGAAAGAGGAACACTCCTCCATTGTTGGGGGATTGCAAGATGGTGCAATCACTATGGGAAATCAGTCTGTCAGTTCCTCTCAGAACAATTGGACATATCACTACTTGAGGACCCAGCTATACCACTCTCCTGGTATATATCCAAAGATGCTCTAACACATAACAAGGACATATGCTCCACTATGTTCATAGCAGCTTTATTTTATAATAGCTAGAAACTGGAAAGAACCCAGATGCCCTTCAACAGAGGAATAGGATACAAAAAATGTGGTACCTTTCTACCAATGAATAATTCTCAGCAATTAAAACAATGAATTTGAATAAATTTTTATAAAAATGTGATGGAACTAGAAAAATATCACCCCTGAGGGGAGAGTAACCCAATCACAAAAGAACAATACATGGAATTCACTCACTGATTTTTGGATTTTGCCCAGAAGCCTGAAAATACCCAAGATTCACTCACAGACCACATAATGCTCATGAAGAAGATGACCAAATAGGGGAGCCTTTCAGTCCTTTTTAGAAGAGTAACAAAAACTCAAGGGTGAAATTGGAGACACAGTTGCAGGACAGAAACTGAAGGGGGGTATCGTCTCCCGCCCCATTCCACCTGGAATCCACCCTTTTTGGGGGGCAGTCACCAAAGGTAGAGGTTGATGTTGGATGTCAGGATGTAAAATTGCTGACAGGACCTGAAAATAGCTATCTCCTTAGAGGTCTGCAAGAGTCTGACATACTCAAGGCAGATGCTCAAAAGCTAACCAAAAAACTGATCATGGTTTCCCCAATGGAGAAGATAGAGTGAAGCTAAAGGGGAGTTGAGAGGTTTTCGAGACACCATGAGGAAAGCAACAATCCCAACCAACCAGAGCCCCCAGGGTCTAAACCACCACCTGGGAAGCTTAGGAGGACCCAGGGCTCCAGCTATATATGCAAGGGAGCTATATAAAAAGGGGGAGAAGAGATCCTTGGTCCCTTTAAGGCTGGACATCGTGGGGGGGGATACTCGAGGGTGGGGAGGTGAGGTACAGGGGAGTGTGGGTGGGGGGTACAACCAACGTGGAGGCGGGAAAAGGGGGGGGAAGGGAATGGGTTCCTGGGGAAGGGGGAAATGGTAAGGAGAGAAAAATTGAATGTAAAAATTTTTCCAATAAAAAATTTCCATAAAAAAAAAAGAAAACAAAAAAAGAAACAAAAAAAAGAAACAAAAAAAAATATAGTAAAAAGGGGCCAAACTGCCAAAAGCAATCTACAGATTAAATTTGAAATCCCCATTAAAATACTAACGTCAATTCTTTACAGAACTAGAAAGAGAAATTCTCAAATTTATGGGGAAACAACAAAAAACCCAGATAGCGAAAACCATTCTCAAAATAAAAAACTTCTGGAGGAATCACCATCCCAGATCTCAAGCTGTACTACAAGAAATATTGATAAAAACACCCTGGAAAGGGTACAGGGAGACGGGGCAGGAAGATCAGTGGAATAGATTTTTGAAGGACCCAAAAATTGAACCCACCAACTATAAACATTTAATCTTTGAAAAAGGGGAGCTAAAACCATCCGTGGATACAAGGACACTTTTTTTTCAAAAAATTTAGGAGATGTCTTAAGGAGGGACATGAGGATTTTGTCTGTTCTCAAAGCCAGCGATAATATGACTGTTATGGAAGACACAGTAAAGTTAGGAAATAAAATGAACATAAAGTAGAGAAGTAAGTAAAAAAACCCCAAAATAGGCATGTTTTATATGTCAACTTCATGGATATTAAACTCCACAAATATGTAACAATGGATTTTAAATTAATAAGGGGAAATTTGGGAAATGGTAGGGGGGAAGGGAAAGAGTGAGTTCATAAAAGAGAAAAGGGAGGAGAAAAAATATAAATTTGAACATATTTACAAAGATACAGCATAGAGGGAAACCGCACATACAAGGACAAGGGGAAAATAAAAAAAGAGCCAAAGGGTTTTCTAGTTAAAGGGTGGGAAAGTTTTGCATAATTTTTTCTTTATTCCTATATGACAAAGACCTTCTCTTTTTCAATCTGGATTTCAAGTAAAGCACGGGAGAAATACTCTTCCGACAAAAAAAGCACCTTAGTCTAGAATGCTTACTGAAATGGTTTAACCTTTTTCCCCACTAGTCATTGAAAAACCCAACGGGTTGAAAATTGGCAATTAAACTTTGGAAAAAGGTGTAAAGGGGATTTCACCAAACAGAAAGATAAGTTTTTTCTTGAAACAAGAATATATATTTCTCAAATTTTATTCTCATAATTGAAAGGTGCATATTTTTTCAATTCCACGATCATTTTATTTTTTGTTTACATTACAAGTATTATAAATTTGTTTCACATAGTGGGAAAATGAACACAGGCCATTCCTCCACTGCTCAATGAAATTCTTGAATAAAGGCCCTTATGGGAAATTTCTTACCACTCACCAAGCTAAATATAATTTTAAAATGTGGTCTTGACCTGTTTGAGGCTTTTTTGAGAACACAAATTCTTCTTTTGGGGAACAGCTAACAAGACCTGTTCAAAAGGCTTCCCGCTTATTAAAATCAACCCTCTAATTTCCCAGGCCCAGGCAGCCCATTAACCAAGACAAAAAATAGTTAATTTCAGGTTTCCAATTAACTAAGTTTAAGGGAGAAATGCTAAACATTATTTCTGGGTGTTTCTACAGGAAAATTTCCAGAAAGGTTAGTTTTTAAATTGGCAGACAAAAACATCTGTACTTGCCAATGTGGGTGCATTAACAACTTGCTTCTCTCTGAAGCTGTTTTTCAAAGGCAGAGAAAAAAAAAGCCATTTCTGCCCTAACTTTGGGAGTATCAATTTCTCTTCTCTTGCCCTCGAATGCAAGAACCCCAATAGTAACTTTTATGCACCAAGATTACACAATGGGAAACCTTCCCCTGGTTAAAATTCCGGGTTTTTTTGTCATGAGCCCTACGGGTACCTTGGGGCCCCCCAAAAAAACTTACCATGTTCTTAGATTTTTCAACGGGGGGCCTGATGATTTGTGTCCACAAGTCTATAACCACCCAAAAGAAGCATGTGGGGGAAATTCCCCCGGGGCTCTATGTTATTAAATCACTTCTCATTTTATAAAACTTAAAGAGCGCATCTCTGTTTTATAAACCCTATTGGTTCTGATTTCCTGGTAACCAAATGCATTGGACTGGCCACATCTGTAGTCCCCAAAAGGGAAGTATAAAAGTTTTAGAGTGATTCAATCTGCCTCCTCTTTGCTTCCTGCAGAAAACACAACAAAGGAACTTGACATCCACTTCCCTTTCTTCCCTTTGTTTTTTGGTCAATTAGTCCTTCCCTCAGTTCCCTCTCTCTTCTCTTGCCTTTAGTCACACTGGCCTTTAACTTTAGAAGCCTTCTCTTTATTAATGGCATGCGGGGCTGTCTTTAGGGTATTTGAGTAAAACCCACCAACTTTTTAAACTTTACTGGGCTGCTCCGGACTTACCACCCTTCCTTCAGGTTTTAAATCCTTTAAACCAAACTCTAAGTTAGTTTGATATCTGCACCTGTAACA